>WOXC01010950.1:105000-440916 GCA_011680675.1 Gymnobelideus leadbeateri
CCCTAAGGATACTACCTTCCATATGGCAAAAGGCAAATAAGCTATTTCCATTAGCTAAAGTAACAGAAGATTTCTCCCTTCTCTCTGTTTGATCATTACCCTAATTCAGGGGTGGGGAACCTGTGGCCTCAAGGTTATATGTACCCCTCTAGGTCCTCAAGCGTGGTCCTTTGACTGAATCCAAATTTCACAGAACAAATCTCCTTAATAAAGGGATTTGTTCTATAGAACTTTGACTCAGTCAAAAAGCCACACCCAAAGGACCTAGAAGGCCACATGTGGCCTTGAGGTCACAGGTTCCCTACCCCCTGCACCCCTTTAAAGTACTGGAAAAAGAACATACTACTACTCTTAAATGGACGAATCAAACCATTGTCATGCCCTGAATCTTTAGGCAGAAGAAAGTGCCTTCCTGAACTTTCCCTTAGTTTCCTCAAAGAAAGTGGCTGGACCTTTGTTAAGGAGATAAGACTTAAGGCACCATTTTGTAACTGATAGTTAAAGAAAGATTGTTAAGGTCTTCTCTTCTAGATGGGACTAAAGACTTTAGACTAAAACACTGTCCTAACATTACTTTGTCGTGTATAGCCTACTGGAGGAGGACACAGAGGAGATGAAGTGAGTATGCTTTCAGAAAAGTGATGGGTAGACTCGGAAGCATAGGCATTTCACTCCACGGCTGGCTTAACTCAGGAATCCCCAGTTCCTTGTGATAAGCAAGGGAAAGCCAAGTCAAGGATAGAAAAGATCAGACAATTCAAACTAGTGTTTAAGTATATTGTCTTTTATTTTCATCTTTTGCTTTTCCTGTGGAGAGTTTAGAAAGCTGTAAAGAGATCTTGGAAACAACAACCAGTTATCCAAAGCATCCGAATAGGACAAAACTGGGGAACCTGACACAAGAAGGAACCAGAAGAACAATGAACAATTTATTTTTAAATGAAAGGGGTACTGGGAATGGTGGATTGCATAATTCCAGGGGGCTAAAGTTAATCCAAATACTCAAACCAAACCATTTCTTTTCCAAGCCATTTTAAAATAACTTCCACCTGACTGTCCCATGCTCTCCCTAAATCTCCTTGAAGATGGGGGTAACAAACACTTAAGTTAGTGAAGAGGATTTTGAGTTCTTCAAATGAAAAGTTATAAACACAGAATGTTGACAACTATGAGTTCCAGAGAAGGTACCAAGATGCATTGGGAGAGGAGGTTCCTCAATGGGAGCTCCCTACATAAATGAAATCACAGATCCAATTTTTAAAATATTCATGCAAATTCTTGGGTATGACAATAATAAGACAGTAATAATGATAAGACCCAAAACCATAAGTAGTATTTTAGTTCATGCTGCTCTAAGAACTTCTCATGTAACATTTGGATGCACATTTATTATGCACCTTCTATGTGCAAAGCACCATGTTAGGTTATTTGTGGCATCATTACATTTTAACAGTCTTATGTCAGTTTCACCATCAAGAAATAAAAATGTGTTCAATTATAAAATGCAAGGCTAGTTGCTTGCCTCTTTAAGTTAGTTTAAACAACCATCCAGGAAATGAGGCTAAGTTAAGAGATCTGTAGACATGCTACTTGTCTTCTCCAGACTGATTCAGCCTAATTCAACCATTATTTATCAAGCATCTTTAATACCATGCTAGGAAGTATCATAAGATAATCAATCACAAAGCATTTATTAAGTACCTACTATATACCAGGCACTATGCTAGGCACTGGGAACTTGAAGACAAAGAAACAGCCTGTTCTTCTAAGAAGCTTACATTCTAATGAAGACACAAAAAGTACATACTAAATTTATGGAGAATAAATATAAACAAATAAAAGGTAGGGAGAGAAGGCAGTAGGAAAGGGTCCATGTAGAAGATAGTGCTTGAGCCATGTCCTGAAAAGAAAAAAGGATTTTATGAGGTGAAGGCAAAGAGTGAGTACATTCCAGGCACAGAGGACAGCTGGTGCAAAAGCATGAGGATGAGAAGAACAAAGAGAAGGCTAGTGTGACTGGAACATGGAGTCTGGGTAGGAAAATACAATTTGGCTAGAAAAGGAGGTTGTGACCAGGTTGTAAAGGTCTTTAAAAGCTAAACAGAGGAATTTCTACTTCATCCTAAACACAATAGGGAGTCACTAAAGTTGGTTGAGTAGGGAAGTAACATAGTCAGATTTGCCCTTAAAGAAAATCATTTTGGGGAGACTAGGTGTCGCAGTGAATAGAGCACTGGCCCTGGAGTCAGGAGGACCTGAGTTCAAACCCAGCCTCAGACACTAAACACAAAACTAACTGTGTGACCTTGGGCAAGTCACTTAACCCCAATTGCTCTACCTTCCCCCCTCCAAAAATAAAAAATAAAATTAATTTAAAAAAATAAAGAAGAAAATTTTGGTAGCAGTAATGAAAGACTTGGGGCAAGAAGATTGATTAGGAAGCTGTTTCAATAATGTAGGTGAGAGGTGATAAAGGCCTAAACTAAAGTGGTCATTATGTGAGTAAAAGTTATCCAAGGTAAGATATGTGATGGAGGAAGAACAGGAGGATTTGGTAACTGGGATCCCAAACTAGATACATGACACCATCCCTTTATTCAAAGACCTTGGGGCATCTAGGTGGTGAAAGGGTTAGAGTACTGACCCTGGAATCAGGAGGGACTGAGCTAAAATCCAGTATCAGACACTTACTAGATGTGACCCTGAGCAAGTCACTTAACTTTGCCTCAAAAAAAAAAATCAAAGACCTTATAGACTTTCTTTTTTTTAATTATTTTTGAAGGGGGAAGGACAGGGCAATTGGGGCTAAGTGGCTTGCCCAAGGTCACATGGCTAGCAAGTGTTAAGTGTCTGAGGTCGGCCTAGGTTGTGCTACCTAGCCATCTCCTGAACCATCAATTCTTTTTTCCTTACTCCCCCCCCCCAAAAAATCCCACAAATAAAACCAAACTGTACAACACTTCTTTTACTCCATAGGATGTTGTTTTGTGGGGTTTTTTTGTTTGTTTGTTTGTTTGTTTTTTACCTCAGCTAACTTGTCAGTTTTTGCAACATTTTGGGATCTGTATCCATGACAGGTTACCTTCCCTCATCCCAGACTAGCCTCAGACTATGCCTCAGTGAGCTGAAAATTTGATAGAATCAGATACCGAAATCCAAATATCTGGGGTTTTCATATTAATTTTTAAGACAATTTGTTTTCAGAATTTGTTGAAATACTTAGCTTACATTCTATTAGCCATTTTTATTTTTGTTTTCAATAAAATTGTTTCAAAATTAGCTCAGTTATATAGAACAGAATGTTAATTAGGTTATATGGACTGACTACAGTCACCGTGTTCTCTATCCAAACTCTAGCCTCTAAAGGCAACCCCCAGCCAGATATGTATTTAGACATTCGTTGTCACAAGAAAAACAAGAGTGAGAAAGTTTGCGTTACTGACCCAACCAGGCCCCACTACTGGAAAAAACAACTTATAGCACATGCCCTGTGACTAGTTTATTGGTATTATCCTGTCCATATAATGGACAACTCACATTGTCATTTAACAGATCTCAGACAAGACACAAGAACTAACCACTCTTTCTCCCTTTCCTGTGGGAACTCTTTTTGTGCATCTAAAAATGTCTTCTTAATACATAGTGCCTATAAGAAGAGGACCAAGTGGATCATTGAGGTGCATCACCAGGTACTTTCTCAGTTAAGAACTTATGCCCATGGTCTACAGATACGGTGAGAAATTCTGTTGACTAGAAGTAAGGGACTTGCGAGAATTTAGTCAAGGAATAAAGGCTGACTTATGACAGAATTTAATAAAGCAAAGGAGAATGTGTGTGATTATGGATAATTTAACTTACAATACCTATAGGAATAAAGAAAATAACTACTTAACTCTTTTTCTAAGCTTCTTTGATTAGCTCCAGCACCTGTTTTTTCTTTTTTGGAGGGATATGGAAGGAGGGGAGACAAAAAATCCCGGAATCTCACAGTTTTCTCAAATCACATA
Source organism: Gymnobelideus leadbeateri (assembly GCA_011680675.1). NCBI lineage: Eukaryota > Metazoa > Chordata > Mammalia > Diprotodontia > Petauridae > Gymnobelideus > Gymnobelideus leadbeateri. The sequence continues at coordinate 109,008 of WOXC01010950.1, forward strand.
TAAATAATATTAACTTTAAACAGAGTATGACACTCTTCCCCCTTAACATCCATAGAATAATTAGAACTGGGAAGGCCCTTAGGTATAAATCATCTCGTCAGGCTTTTAGGTTCATAGATTTAGAGCTAGAAGAGACCTTGAAGGCCATCTAATCTAGCCCCTTTATTTTACGGATATAGAACCTTAGGCTTTGAGAGGGAAAAAGACTTACCCAGGATCATCTAATTAATAGCAGGGCCAGTACTAGAGCAATTGTATCTTAGCTCCCATTCCATTGCTCTGTTCTCTCTCAGAAAGCTGTTAGTTGCTTTAAAAAGATCTTATTAGACTAAGAAAACTTTGGAATACTGGAAACATTTGAATAAAACTGGCTTTTCATCATTTTTATCCTTTGCGTTAATAATTGTACCTTTTTTTATTCATTCAATTACAAGCAAATTGACAGGAGACATTTATATTAGGCAGCTTAAACCCCAGCTAATGGAGTGCTTAATGACTAATTGATCAGATCCCAACCCAGAGTGCAGCAGAGACACAGTGGCCTAAAGGAATTTATGCAATTAGTTTAGGTTTGGTAGAAATTGAGTGCATATGAAGGTAAGCTTTTTATGGCCTTGATTTATGATGGCTGGACATTAAATATATCTGCCAAAAGGGGAGCAGTCTAGCAAGGCCCCAGGCACCCAGCTACACAATAACCTGATGTTTTATGGAGCTAGGTGCAGGGAAAAGGAGGAGGAGAAGAGTGTGTTTGGGAAGACAAGACTGGATGTAGTTAAGATTTAGTTGGACCAAGAAGAGGTAGTGAGGGAGGGGAAGAAAAGATATTTCATTTTAAATAAGGAATCCACACCCTGAGATACAGTGACTCCATTTCCAGGGAAGGAGCTATTAGCCATAGCTGAAACCAGGAAAAGCCACCTCCTACTTCACCCCTCAACAGCTGGCCCTTTTCTGGGCTTCCAGAAGGTTCCCAAAGGGGCATGACGTCTGCTAAGAAGGGAAACCCATTCTGGTGGGGTAGGGTGGAGCCTTGTGAACTCTGAACCCCAGTCGGGAAATCCTTGTCTGAGGCCTGGAGCCTGGAGCCTGCTTCACTAGGCTAGGGGAAGTGCAGACATCGAAGCAAGGGGAAACCCGAGCCAATCGGAAAGAAGCGATCGAAGAGAAGACTAATTTCTCCACAGGGGTCACTCTCTGTCTCTGTCTGCAGGGCGTGAAGACTCGGCCCCGGCTGGACTGGCGCTCTGTGTATGGGGGAAGGGGAAGCGGAAGGCGGAGAGAATACAAGGATAAGAAAAGACCTATTCTGCGGAAAAGAGTCATAGAATGATGGGACAAGATGGGACAAGATTCTTGCCCCAAGTTAGTTAAAGGAAGTAATCTCCTCCTGAAGGCATGATCATTCAATAGATCTGATGTAGTGGCTGGCAGGAGGGAGGGAGAGTCTTTGTGTGCTTGCCATTCGGAGCCGCCTGGGGAGTGGCCTAAGATGCCGCGCTCTAACGTTCTGGGTCACATTGAAGATGTGTTATGAGGGAGTAAATGGACTTGTTCTGGGGCACTGGGGAGGCCCAGGGAGGGCTTCAAGAGTCTTCCAGCAGAGGGCCTGCTTCAAGGAAGTCCCAGCAGCCTCCTCTCTACCACTTCCCCAGTGTTCTTATCTCTGGGTGAACCCTTCCTATTTCTGGAGGGAAGGACCAATAATGCTGGCTCCCTGACCAAAAAATCCCTATTATTGAGCAAAGGAAATAGAGCAGTCCAGGGGTCTACCCCGCCCCCGTACGCACGCACGAAGCAAACGCCTGTTGTTGCTTTTTTTTTTTTTTAAGAAAGTTCCTGACCGGTGTGAGAAACTGGAGATAGGTTTTAGGGTTTCAAGGAAATTGCAACATCCTTTTCAGTTTAAAAGGAGATTCGAGGGAGGAAAGTATTTGCAGAGAGAGGGACAAGTATTTTGGTTTTGGCCAAATTCATTGCATATAGACTGCTTTCTTTGTAATGTTCCCCTGTAAGAGGCTTACAGAAGCAAACTGTCAGAGCTGGAAGGGCCCTTAGAGTTCTTTCATTTTACAGATTAAAAAAAAAAGTTAGAGGCACAAAAGTGTTGATTTCACTGAAGCCTCGGAGCTGGTTAGTGGCAGAACCAGGACTAGAACCAGGACTAGAACCTGGCATTTGGACTACCAGTCCAGTGAGATGTGTTAACAGGATGTTTGTTTCCCACCACTCTAGCTGGACTGCAGCATGGTGCAGAGAACACTGGACCTGGAGTCAGGAAATCCAAATAGGAATCCCAGTTTTGGCACTTACCAAGCTGTGTGACACAGGCAAGTCATTTACCCAATCTGAGCCTCAATTTACTCATCTGCAAAATGAGGGTAATGATCCTTGCACTACTCGCCTCACTGAACTGTAATGAAAGCACTTTGTCAACAATCTATAAAAATGTGAGTTACAAACCTCAGAGTTTACCCCTAAAAAGTTCCTATTGTGATATATACAAATAATTGCAACATAAAATGACACAGTCACTGACTGGCTTTAAGCAAGAGAATCATGTAGAGCAACAATCATGCCCCACACAGAGCCAGTGAGTCCTGAGAAGTGACAGAATTGGAGCCTTAGGTGTGCACAGCTCCCTCAAAGAAAGTGCTGTGAATTTATAGCAGTTTAACTGTTCTCAGAGATAACGGTGACCTGGACCCAGGTTCGTCCTGCTCTTTAACTCATCTTGCCAGGCCTGACAGGGGCTCACACAGGCCTCCTGTTCTCTTAAGTAGGGATGTGGGGTATGGCAGAACCTCGGTGCAGCACGGGTTTTTCAGGGGAAAGTAGGAGAGGTAGTGTCTCCTTCCCTCGTCCATTCAGGCAGCCTATCCTGGGGCCTTTTCGTGCCCCAGAGAAAGGGTTTGTAAAACCCTCGACTCACTACCTGCTTCTCTCCCTGGCGAAACAAGCCCGAAGTTCCGGGGAAAGCAACTGCGCCCCAGAACAAGCCCATTTCCTCTTTCTTATAGCACCAAGAAAGCTCTCTCTAGATATAGTAGGGTTTTTTCTTCTTCTGAATCTCGAAAGCGCCTCCTTGATACCTCAAGAGAATTCCGCTGCCTGTAACCATCAGCTTTGGTGCGGAAGGGGATAACTTTAAGAAATTTATCAAAGTTTTTCGGGCTCACCTCGGCATGAGCTCCGGGTCTCTGTTCCAGCGCCGAATACGGCAGCTGCTGTGAACTTCAACTCGAGTTCTGCTAACCTAGAGAGAAGAGACAGTCAGAAGCACGGGAAAATCCAGGGCTAAAGCTAAGGAACTGCGGGAATAGTGTAGAGAGGAGAAGGTGGGGGAAGAGGAGGGAGAAAAAGACACCCTTTTAAGATCTGTTCTGAATGAAAGTTGTAAACTTCTATAGTGTTTCGGTAGCTTTAAAAAAGAGATGCCTGTGGGTGTGTATAGCCTCTCCAAACTGACAACTTATATTGGATAAGTCAATAAACCCGGCTTAGATGCGACCCAGTAGTTTCAGCCCAACCGGATCAACTGATTCAAACAAACCTACTTACTGTAGTACATTCCTCCTCTGAGCCCCTCCCTGCCACCTTTCACAATAAACAAACAGCAAACTTATTATCGATCCCGTCCGTGACTCGCTGTACCCTCTAAAAAGAAACAGCAATATAATTGGTATGGTCAAGCGAATTCACTGGACTGAGAAGAAAACTCTTACCTGGGAGCGAGCACCCAACTTCTTTTGCAAGGCTTCTCCTTAAATCCAAGCGGACAGCGTCAGCCTCCTATGCCGCCGGAATTGGTTTCTGCCCTATTTTATACGACTATAGGCAATTAATATTGCATCAGGAGTATTTTAAAATTTCAAAACCCACCATATAATGTAATGGCATAAGGGCATTTATTATTAAAGGACACTTGACTGGGAGGGTGGGGGGATCATCGGGGCTGATTAAAACGGCTAGGGGGCTAAAGGGATTGGCTCCTTGAAGTGAGTTTCACGGTGCAGTGGGTGAATTCCTACCTTGCTGGTCCTAGTGGGGCCGCGGCTCTAACACCAATTTCTGGTCTGAGGTTTGATGCCTGACACTCATTTGAAGTGCTACTGTGAAATATTCAGAAGACACTACGATTTCGGTCATTAATTTTTAATCGTTAAGGTACTTCTGGGACTGGCAAATAGAAAGAGCTCTTTTTCTTTTAAAGAGCATGAGAAATGGACCGATGATAGCATGGTTTTCGGGATGAGCTCTTAGAAGTGATTCTGGAAGTGGGTTACTGGGCCCTGGAAAATAGTCTCTCATCCTAGTCCTATAGCATATCTCTCGATTCTCTCCAGCCTCTGCTTACACGCCTTCCTTCAACCCCAAGAATTTACTTTCCCTAGTTCAAGCAGAGGGAACTAACGCTGCAGTATTCGCGGAGAAAGAAAATCAGAGAACTTGTGGTCCTAGACCATAACTGATCAGAGTTCGCTCCTCAGACCTGGGGAGACCAGAAAGTTAGAGAAAGAGGTATGCAGTCCTAATGCCTATCTACATATTGGCCGCACTGCTAGTGGAAGGAGATGTCAGGTGGATTAGGAAATAAAAGGAGTAGTGTTGGAGGGGCAGAGAAGGAAAATCATTCTTTAGGACCCCTTTTTTTTTTTTTGCTGACACTCGAATTACTTCTAGGGCAAGATGCCATTGGGACTTCGGGAAAAGAAAGCAACTGCGATTCGGGTTGAAAAATAAAGCATTTATTATTTCAGTAGTTAATCCAAGGGCAAGGGGGGGATCCTCATAATTTTATTTTAGTATCTATTAGGGAAAAACTAAGGATTACACAGCAACACACAAACTACATGACAAAACTAAGGTATGAGATGTGAAAGGAAAGGGAGGGGCGGTGAAACGTCCAGCCAAGCCATTTTAGGGAATCATGAGTATCTTAGTGTATTAGCTCAACAGAGATCTAGTCTTGGAGGAAACGGAAAGGAGAGGTGGAGTTTTAAAAAAGAAGCAAAAGTGGAGATATATTTGAAAGGCTTGCATCCGATTCTGAGAAATTATTTAGGCTTGTCTTTCGTGGCCCAGTTGCGCCGGGAAGGCAGAGAGAAGCTCTGTGGAAACGAGGTCCAAACGTATTTCCGGAGGGCGAATTTAGAACAATTTATGGACTTTCACTCAAACCCCACAGAGGAATGATTTCTTCAAACATCAACTGGAACTGATATTTGAAGCCAATATAGCCCTCCCTCATCCACTTCCACCCTCAGGCAAGGAACTAAGCAACAAGGAGCAAACCTCTCCGACATCAAAAGATTTCCACACCTTCTTGAAAGATGAATCAAGAAGGTGTCTCCAACCGAACTTTTCTGGGAGGACAAGAAAGAATATGATAGATTTCCTTTTTTCATTTTCCTTGAATTCAGCTCATGCTACCTTAGGAATAATAATGCAAAACCAAAATGCTCTGTCAAGAGTTTAAACTTACGGGTACACGAAGTTATCTTTCCGAAATATATACAGACATCTGCTATATTATATATATATATTATGTATATATAAATCTCCAGGTTAATTCCCTAGTTTCTTCCAGTTGGACCACCTTTTTGTTTCCCTTCTACCTATCCTCCCCGCCCCCCTCAACCCTTGCATTGAAAGTCGGTTTCTTATTTCGATCAGCAATGTGGCGCCTTTATCCCGGACCCCAGCCCTCCCCCCCGAACTGAGACATCCCTTGTTGCCCAGATCCCCCGGAAGTAAGCCGCAGTCCACAAAGCAAATGTCCTGTTCAGTACGAAGGACAGCCCCCTCTTCCTGGACTCATTTCATTTTTCCGGGAAGAAAATTTTTTAAGAGTGGGATGAGGGGGAAAGGGAGGGAGAAGAGAAAAGAGGTGAAAGGAGAAGTGAAAGAGAAAAAAAGACAAGAAAAGATGAGAGAATAACAGAAGACAAGACAAGACAGATAAGAGACCAAACAAAGTGGAAACAAAAGTCCATGGCTTTGGGGGGAATGAGTCTAACTGCAGGGTTTGGGCGAGCTTCCTGCCCGGAGTGATGTGTGTAGTCAAATATAAAAGTCCGGTACGGTCCTCTCCCTCTCTCCAGACCCTGGGGCCCCGGCCCAGGCCTTGGCCCCGCTCTGCCTGCAGTCAGTGGACGGCCGAATATTTCATTCGTTTCTGTTTCTGTCTCTGGTTGCAGAACCAGACCCGCACCACGTTCTTTTTGAGGTCCAATTTCTCTGCTATAGCTGCGATCTTCTCCGAGGAGGGTCGAGGCTGGATAGCAAAATAAGCTTCTAGAGAGCGCTTCTCCGGCGCTGCGATGGAGGTGCGTTTGCGCTTCCTCTCACTGCCATTGAAGAGCTCGGGTTTGGTGTTTTTCTCTCGGTAGGCAGCCTCTGCCTCCTCTAGCCAGGCCTGCAGGACAGGCTTAAGGGCTATCATATTGTTGTGGGACAGGGTAAGGGATTCGAACCTGCATATGGTGCTCTGGCTGAGTGAGCCAACGCCAGGAATCTTGAGGTTGGCAAGCGCCGCGCCGACGTCCGCCTGGGTCACCCCCAGTTTGATGCGACGCTGCTTGAAGCGCTCGGCAAAAGCTTCCAACTCACGGGGATCAGACTCCACGTCGCTCAGGCAGGGCATCCCGTTGTGGGTGGAGACGGCGTGAGGATGGCCCATGCCCATGGCCTGATGCAGGTGACCCATAGCTCCCAGGTGATGGGGATGGATCTGTGCCGGCATCACGGTGTGCTCGGGGGCCCCTATGCCACTCACTGTCAAAGAGGGCGAGATGTGCTCCAAGAGGTCTCCATCCAGCCCCTGGTGCACTGAATGGTGTGGGTGCGAGGTTAGGGCTGCCGGGTGGGAGATGGGCACTGTGGACGAGGTAGAAGTACAGGGCACACTGCTCATGGTATGGTAGGTCGCGTCGGGCTTGAAAGGATGGTTCTTGCCGTGGGAGACAATATCGACAGCCGCCAGAGCTTCAGCGCGGGCCAGTAGACTCTCATCAAAGCTTCCAAATATATTGCCCTGCAGCTGCAAGTAAGAATACGCATAGCAGAGTCAGTGGGGAATACTGTCAACTCAGGATTAAAAAACATTTTCAAGCAACGAGATTCCTCCTCAAAGCTCAGGTCATAAAAATTAATATGAAGGCAGAAGCTTTGCAGGAATAGACGTGTGGATCAGAGACAAGGGAGAGAAAAGAGAGAGGGAGAGGGAGAGGGGTTCAGAGAGAGGCGATTGTTCTGGGCTCCATGAAATAAACATTAAGCAAGCGCCTGTCAAAAAATGTGCCTTAAAGCGGTAATTACGCTTCATCTACATACCTGCGGGGCGGGAAGGCAAACTCGGCGCATAGCCTCTGAACTGGAATGCAGGCTGGAGAATTTAGGCTCCTGGAGGACAGGGTGCATGGTGAAAGGCTGCTTGGTGTTCATGGTCATCATCTTTGCACACCTTGCAGGTAGGCAGTCCCTGACATCGATTCAAGGCTGTCTCTCTCGCTGGCTCCTGTCAAAGTGAGCGGTTTTCAATGCCAGAGCTTCCCTCGCCCTCTCTCTGCCCCCACCTGCTTCTTCACTCATCTTACAAGCAGCATGCCAGGAATAGGACCGGGAACTGCGCGCAGGCGTGCTGCACCGAGGAATTAAAAGGAAAGTAGCCGGAGGAGGCAAAGCCAGTTAGCATCAAAGATGTCTACCCTGACCTGGCCAATTGTTTGCCTCTTAAGTCAATTGGCTTTTTAATTTATATCCCGGGCACCGCTTTGGCGTTTCTCAGCCCCGCCTGGCTCCAGGCATCCCAGACCTTCCTGATTCATTTTTTAAAACCCCAAACCACCGTCCTGTCCCCTACTCGCAATGCGGCTCTCTCTGGGATCCGGATCGAAAAGAAGCCCAAGTGAAGTAGGGTGTGGGGAGGGGTGAAGAGGGGAAGGGAAGAAAGCTGACCCTACTTCAGCCCCCTATCGACGCTGCCAAGAGCCCCCATTTAAAGTGCGCTCCTGGACCTCAGCCTAGTCAGCTTCTGGCAAAGTTGGCGTCCCCTCAGCTGTTGAGCAAGAACTTCACTGGAAGTCAGATGAGCCCCTATTTGGGAAAGGTGAAATAGGATCCAGCCCCAGACTAGTTAATAAATTCATCTTCTTTGTCATTGACCAATTCAGTCCAACACCCTGGACATCTATCAGCTGGGTTTTATGGCCCGAGAATGGGTAGCTTCGGAGACTGCTTAAAGGGAGTTATAATGCAGAAGTCCCTTCTCCATGCCCGGATCTCTAGGTTACCTGTACTCCTACTGCCTTGGGATGCCCTCCAGGCTAGATCCCCTTAATTTTTCTTTCGAAGTAAAGGAAACTCAGATCCACTAAGTCTTTTCCACAGCTTAAATATCTCCCATCCCTCAGCCTCTGCAGTCCTCAACTCATATGAAGCCCCTTCCCCTAAACTCCTGGTTTGGGCACTTTGAGAACTATTATTGCTTGTTAAGCCCTTTCTGCTCCCCTCTTGCTCCTCATTCCTCTCCCACCCCCCTTCTTGTAAACATCTTGAATAATAGATGGGGAATCCTGGGACAGCAGCAGCGCAGCTCGGCAGAGCTCAAGGCGAAACCACTAAGTAGATCAGCTGAGCCAGGCTAGCCTCAGCCGCCGAGAGGAGCAGCGGGGGCTTCGGGTTTCATTGAAGCAAATTCTCTCGGCAGTTAGCTTCCCGCACCCGCCCCGGCTTCATGCAAATGAGGGCTTTTGGTGTAAAAATACTGCCCACGTGGACTTGGCTGAAACAGAGCCGGGTCGGCGGCCTTGCCAAGCGCTTCGAAAAGCTCCCCTACCGGGCAGTGTCGGTTTCCTCCGCCCTCCCCCCATCCTCCACCAAGCCTTCCTTCTTAGGGTCAGCTGCACTTCTGAATGAGGAGGGATTCGAGTTTCAGCTGCCAAAGGAGGATTTCAGGTCCCCAGCAGCTGCTCTCCGCTCCGAAAGAGTGAATCCTATAAATCAGAGACTCTGCTTTTTTAGTCACAAGCCTAGAATTGCACGCACCAAAGTCTTTAAAGGAGGATATTGTTGGACTTGGGGTTAAGGGAGAAGTGAATTAGAATGCTCAGACACTAGCAGCTTGACCCTGAGTACATTTGACCTTTACTACCCTCGGATTCTTCATCTGTAAAATGGGAAGATAATAGCACCACTACCACCACCACCCGAACGGTGTGAGGATCAAATGACATAACATATGCAAAGCATGTTGCAAACTTAAAAGTGCTATATAAATTCTATCTATGAGATGTCACTGAATGTCAATGCAAGAAGACCTTTGGCTATCTAATCCTTCACCTTCCTTTTTCAAATAAGGAAAAAAGAGGTCAGGAGAGAAGTGATTGGCCCAAGGTCATGCAGCTAAGTAATGTCAGATTCCCGATGAGAATTCAACACTACTACCCACCGTAAGCAGCTGCTCCATAAGTTTCTGGCTTGGAATTGTTAATACTACATTAGAGAAGGGTTAAATTGTCCTCTCTCTTCAGCTCTGGACCCTTTGTGAGCATTACTAAATGTAAGACCAGTGCAGGGCTGCAGTCTGAGGCAGAAAGAGAAAGAAAATGGGCACATGAAAGGTCCTGGTCTGAGATCTTAACCATTTTAGTGAGGAAGCTCATCTTCCCATTGAACAGACAAGGCCCAGCTGTTGAATAACAGAGACCTATAAACAAAGGGATGATGGTAGTTACCAGTGCTTAAGGGCTGGGAAGGAAATACAATCTGATGAGACAAGGACTAACTACTGACTCAGGGAAAGACCAAAGAATTTCCAGTTTGATCACCCCCTCCCCTAAAAAAAAAAAGTCTCTCAAGTCAGTACAGAATTCCTACCTGGAATCCTTGCTCCCTCTGCTGGTATTTCATCTTGACCTTTCCTTCCCTAGAGCCAATTGTAAAGGAACTTGGACCTGGCAATTTAGCTGTGCTGCTGCAGGTCAGGGAAAGGTTGGTAGTGACCAAGAGAGGCACAAGGGTCTAGCAAGTTTGTGGCTCCCTGTGTTCTCCTGGAATGTTGCCTGGAAAGTGTAAGACAATGGGGCTCCCCAGTAGGTAAGAACTTCTAGTTTAGCTGTTCATTTCTAATTTGGCAAGTATTTAACAAGTGTCTACTATGTTCTGGGTAAGCTAGGCACAAATGGTACAAAGACAAATATGGAAACAGTTCCTGCACTCAAGAAGCTTATATTCAATTGTGAAAAATTTAATGCCTACTTCTCAGGAGATAATGGCATTATGGGTCCACCTATTACTAGTGGGGCAAATGCTCTAGTTTTTCCAGTAGTAAGAATGGACTTTTGATGGTACATCAATACAGTGACTATGAGAGAGAACAAAGCTAACCAACCCACATGGAGATCAGAAATGATTTACTCAATAAAGCAGTTAATATATTTCTACTATGTACAAAACTCTACAAGGCATTGTGAAAGACTAAAAATTTAGATAAATTATATTCCTTTTATTATGAAGCTTACAGTTTAGTTCAATAATAGCATCCATGACATAGACCTTGGAAATTTCTATCTTTGATAAGTCACAGATGTGAGAAAATTAATCTCTCAGTCTCTGACTATGGTTTTTCCTAGAATCTTTGAGCTGAAAAGAGCCTAAGAGGACACCTAGTCTAGCTCTCAATATAAACATGCCCTCCACATCCCTGAAAGTGGTCACCCTGCTCCTTCTAGTGCCAGGGAGTTCACTATACAACGAGGGATGATCCATTTCATCTCTTTCTAGATCCCTCAGGTCCTTTCTCCAACACATCCAACACAATACAAGTTGACATTTTTCCAACTTTGTATGCATTTAGTTCAATATATCCTAAATCAGCTTAGGTTCATTTCTCAGCAGGGATTCTCAACCTGTTGCAGTAAGCATTTGAGCACACACATCCATAGGCAAAATCTTTTGCAAAATCTTTCAGTGAAGAACATCAAATATATCAAAGGAATTATAGACCTAATAACTGAAAGAAACATTAGAGCTCATTTTTCAGAAAGGAAACTGAGGCCCAAAGAAGTCATGACTTGCCTAAGGCCACACAGGCAGTAAGAAAAGAGGGGTTTGACTCCAAATCTAAGGTTTCTGTTACTCTGCTTCCTTTGAATAGAAGATAGTTTAGGAAATATAAAAACAGGAAAAATATTTAGCAAAGGCAGCCTAGAAGAGACTATTTGCCTTAAAGACATGAAAAGATAGGTACTGATTCATAGCTTATGTAAACAGTGTTCAAAGAAGCACTTTGTCCATCCCAGGAAGAAAGCTGAGTAATCTCTGTGTGCAAATGGATGGAAACATAACTGTCAAATCCACTGTCCTTACCTTGGTACTGTGGCTTTGGGCACCCACCTCTTTGCTTTTGAACTTATGAAGATGAGAAGGAAAGAGTATTGGCCCTCATGTGTCCATGGCTTGAATCTGGTAAATTACTTAACAAGAACTGTAGAAAGTGATTAAGCCAGAGTTCAACAGTCTACCAAACTGGGAATTCTTCTCTAAGGGATTCATCCCTTAGGCATGAGCAACAAACCCTGTTTGCTGACAATTATAGGTTACTTCCTAAAGTAAAGAGAGGGCCACAAGGAACCATTTTCAGACTTGCTTTAAATTGTGAATGTTGAGCAAAATGTGATTTAAGGCAAAAGAAATACCCATTTCCTGCCACACCCAGAGACTCCCTCTTGAACAGAAGCTCAGAACTAAGCTGACATTTGTGACCCTATTTTCATCAGGTGAATTTAGACAGAGGGACTCTTCAGATAGTCCTGATAAAGAGGACTGAATTCGAGATGCCATTAGCAAAGAAGGCACCTGGTGGTTTTGGCTCACCAGGTGTTAGCAGCCGGCAGCCTCTCCTTCCTTTCCTTTTCTCTAGTCTCTTTTCACAAACTTCTCACATGTACACACCGCCTCTACAGCTGCTCTGCTACTCGCCTTTCGCCAGCTCATTTTGTATTGTCTCTTAGTCTTATAGATGATTGGAGATGCCCAGAGGGACCAGGGAAGCTGAGGACAGAAAACCGCATCATCTTGCACCAGTGTCCTGGGGAAGTTTGAAAGGGTTTGGATCTTCTTCCCAGGACTGAAAGAGACAGCTTAGTGAGACAGAGCACCAAAAGTTAAGAGTTCTGGGCTCTGGTTATAGCTCTACCACTAACCAACTGCGCGACCTTAGGCAAGTTACTTTCCTTCTCTGGGACTCAGTTTCCTCGTCTGTAAAATGAAAGGGTTGAATTCATGGTTCTCAAAAATCAGGTTCTATGAATCCAAGAAGTCACACAAACACATTATCAAAACTCTGTATATGTGGGAGGAGTTGGGGAGGGGAGAAAGGTGAGGGAAAAGAACACTATTGAAGATGGATAGGTAGCATCCTCTTTAGATAGAAAGCACTGTTATTTTAAGCAATGGTCACCAGCAAAACACCAGACCATCCTCCAGAAGCACGTTGGGGAATGACCAAAAATAAAATTGCAAAGTCAGTCATATGACAGGGTTGTCAAGCAGAGAATATACCTTTAGGTACTCCCATCAAAATCTCTGTCTTCAAGGAATAAAAACCCAACTCTATATACAATAAAAATGAAGAATTCATTGAGGGGGAGACAGGGGTCCTTCGGGAAATCTCAAGTTATTCGAAATTTTAGGATACGAGAAGGTCTTAGAATAACATTGTTCACACCACCAGACTCAATTCAAACTAGTTGAAATAACCATTGGGGATCATGACATTTTGGAATTTCCCTAATTTAGGCAACGATGAACTTAGTGTCTGAGTTTGAAGTCTCTGGTCTCCAAGAGCTGGTAGTTGCAGAGAGCAAAAAAAAAAAAAAAAAAAAAATAGAACCTATTAGCTACCTAATGGGGATCATCATTGTGTGGAAGGCAAAAATTCACTTTCGAATTAGAGGACTTGGATTCAAAACCCAGTTTGTTAACTAAGGACTTTGACCAGTCACTTCACTTTTCTGGGCTTCAGTTTCTTCATCTATAAAATGAAGGAGTTGGGCTAAATGATCTCTAAGGTTCCTTAAGCTCTAAATCCTGAGGTTCTAAACCCTGTCCTGAAGAAGTTTCACCATGCTATTTAGGGTCTGCTCAGAACCTCCTGGAGAAACCTGTCACTGTCTCTTGGGGAGGGCCAAAGGTGAAATACTAGACAGGGAATTCCTGTGAAGTGTAAGAAAACTCAAGATTCGAAATGATGAGAGGAGGAAATGTACCTTGAACTTTATTTTCAAAAGGGCAGGTTCAGCGACTTCGAGGAACAAAAAATCATCAGCATGCATCGAGAAAGAGGAAATAAGGATATGAATGATAATGATGGGGGGGGGGCGGGGAATGAAATCTATGTGTTTCAGCACCTTGGACACTTCCCGATGGAACTGGGAGAGAAGTCTGAAAACTCCCCAAGAGGTGAGAAAAAGAGAAGGGTCTAGGAGGAGTCCATGAGGAGCCCAGTCAAAGAGAGAAATAGCAGATTTGCTTCACTTTATCACTTTGCAACAAACGCTGGGTCAAGCAAAGAGAGGTGGAATATTAACCAGCCCCTGAATGGAAGAAAGAAAAAGAAAAAAGGGGGAAATGCTGCGGCTTGCTCCCATCAGGGGGGAAATCGGCGTCTTGTCGCCTAGCTCCATGCCCTGATTTATGATAAAAAATTTAGAGGAAATCATTTATATTTTAAAGGGCCTAAATAGCTGCATGAAACTTTTATCTAAAGTGCCACTGTATTTATAGGCAGCTCTTCCATGCTGGAGGTAATTAATAGATGTATAAATTTCATGGCTGCTCTTCTTTCCTTCGCTCTCTTTTTTATTACTCTCCTGTATTTGGCACCTTCTTGTGAATGGCGACAGAGGCAGCAGCAAAAAGAAAAAAGCTCCAAAAGCCCTCCTTTTGAAGTGTCTGCTTGGGATCGAGTTAGCTCTGCTGCTACACGCTTGTACTGCGCTGACACGCTGTTTGCAGCTCACCGCTCTCAACCTTGCTTCTCTTTCAAGCGATGGCTGCCAAAAGACATCAAACAACTTAGGTCTCTCTTCACCCTTCCCCTACCCCACAATTCCCTCACACAACCTGCCTTCTTTTAGCTTACAGTTGTTCTGAGTTGGAGAAACTGAAGGGGCTATTTAGCTATCTAAAAAGATACAGAGACAGAGTAGAGAAACAGAGATTAAAAAAAAAAAAAAGACCAATAAGCAGAGGGACAACCAGAGTGAATGTGTCTGAGAGACAAACAGAAAGAGACAGAGACAGACATATGGAGAGTTGTGTGGAAGAGAGACTCACATAGGCAGACAGTGGATATTGGAGACTGAGAGGGAGAGAGAATTGGGAGAAAACAGATAGAGACAGACAAACATACAGAGAAGTGGGTGAGCAAAACACACAGGTAGAGAGTATATGTGGGAGACTGAGTAGGGGACAGAATGGAAGAGAGAAAGGAGAAGAATAGGGAGAAAGAAATGGAAGGAGAAAGAAGGAATGACATCCAGACATATAAGCTGGAGAAACAGAGACAGAAATAGAAATAGAGACAGACAACTAACTGTGTGAGAGACAGAGATGGACTATGGATGTGGAAGACTGGGAGGGGGGATAGAGAGAGAGAGAGAGAGAGAGAGAGAGAGAGAGAGAGAGAGAGAGAGAGAGGATTTCCCTGAAAGCAAATTTGCTTATAGTATCTTCTTTTGGGGGTAGAGTAAGGATACTTATTATTTGGAACTTCACTTCTCCCAAACTTCCCCACTCCCAAATTCCACTACAACCTATGGCCCATCATCATCCATGCCCTCATTAATGGAAGTTTCCTTTCTGCCAAGCCTGCTTCATTTATTCACTCATTCATTTACATACTTATTATTAAATTTTGGAAAAAGGCAGTCTCTTTAGGGGAGGTTAAGGTCTCTGGTTTGCTTTAATTCAAGCTATAAAATATTAATGTTTCTGGCCATGTCTGTTGCCATTGCACCTTACAAACAAGAGAATTCTAGGGACAAACAAGCTGAGTCCAGATGGTTTCCCATCAGAAATGATGTAAAGATGACAAGGTGTCAATGCCTGGGACCATTCAATTAGTACTAAATAATTCACAGAGCTTCTAAATATATATATTAAACTGCTACTGATGAAATATCAATGATAAATCACTCAGGGTTAAACCGTTTAAAATGGAGCATTTGTGGGTGTATAGGTGTGTTCATGTCTGTGTCCATGTGTATCTGGCTTGTGTAGTAGCTGAAAGAAAGCAATGTACATTTTCATCCTCCTTTGGGTTACTTCTTACTTGAAATGTTGGACAACTTGCACAGTATATACAGTAGTCATTCAATCCACATTTCTCCTATATGGCATAGATGTTCATACTCACCATACTTCTCTTCTTCCTGCAGCAGAATAGAAGCAGATTTTATGCACATTTGTATATATGATGTGTGCTTATGTATGTATATTATATATGTATATGTTTATATAGGTATATATGAATACATATAAGGCCTTTCTTAAAAACAATTTAATTTCTCATATCCAAGCTTCGATGTATCTTTAAAATTTGTGACTAGACAATAGAAATATAGCCCTGAAGACCTGGAAGGAAATTTAATGATCATCTTAATGTAACTCTTTAAAAAGGAGGAAAATAAACTTACCACAAAAGTATTTGAAGTTTATTCAGAGGATTTGCAGTTCTATATTCTATGATCTAGAAGTCTTGATAAATATAATGAGGTTTTAGTTCTCCATGCAAAGCATCCAACATTACCTATATATTAGCTCTGGCCTAGCCATCTGGTCCAAACATAATAAAAAAAAATCTCTTAATTTTTCAGAGGAATAAGTCCAAGCTATCAACAGCCATACAGGAAAAAATGCTCCAAATTACTAACAATTTGAAAAATACACATTAAGGCAACTCCAGGAAACCAAATTGTACCCTTCAGATTGGCAAACTTGACAAAAATGAAAATGACAAATGATGAAGATGCTGTGGGAAAATAAGCACATTAATGTACTTTTGATGGAGCTTTGAATTGGTCTAGTTCAGGGGTAAGGAACCTGTGACTTTGAGGTCACATGTGACCTTCTAGGTCCTGGTGCTTGGCCTTTTGACTAAATCCAAATTTTATAGAACAAATCCTTTTATTAGTGGGATTTGTTCTATGAAGTTTGGGTCCAGGCAAAGAGCTGCACTTGAGGACCTAGAGGGCCACATGTGGGCTCAAGGTCACAGGTTTCCTACCCCTGACTCTAATAATTCTGAAAATCTATTTGGAACTATGCCCCTAAAATTGCTAAACTATGTACACCCTTTGCCTAGCAATACTACTAGAGAGATCAGAGGAAGAGGAAAAGGAATTATATATAGAAAAATATTTATTGTATGTGAATGCAATGGAATACTATAGTGCTGTAAGACATGATGAAGGAATTAGTTTCAGAGAAACATGGAAAGACTTTTTTGAA
Organism: Gymnobelideus leadbeateri; assembly: GCA_011680675.1. Lineage (NCBI taxonomy): Eukaryota > Metazoa > Chordata > Mammalia > Diprotodontia > Petauridae > Gymnobelideus > Gymnobelideus leadbeateri. The sequence goes on from WOXC01010950.1 coordinate 125,523, forward strand.
CTGATGAAGAGTAAAATGAGCAAAACCAATTTACATAACAAAGTGTTACAAAGACAAACAACTTTGAAAGGCTTCACAACTCTCCTCAATACAATGACCAACCATTATTCCAGAGGACTCATAAAGAAATATATCACCTACCTCTGATAAAGATGGGATGGATTTGTTATATATCAAGACATATGGTTTTCAGACATAACTAATAGAGGGATTTTTTGACTATGCAAATTTGCTAAAAGGGTTTCATTTTTCTTCTTCATTGGTGTGAGGAAAGGTGGGAGGGAAAGAAAATATATTTTTATTCATTCTAAATGATTTATAAAAACGTAAACTTCATTTCATCTGTCTAAGTGATTTTATTTACCACCTTATACATTCTGTCCCTGTGCCTAGGAAATCGTTAAGGTTATTAATGAATTTAAGATATCAACATAAAAAAATCACAAAACACAAGTTTAATCTGCTTTATTCCTTACATATAATTTATTATTTATTTTAAATAAAAATCCAGAGGCCCATAGCTAGCCAGTAAGTTAGTGCTCTCTCTGTACAATACAGCTTCCTCCATCACTTTGTTATAGGTCACATCTTGATTTTCATCAACTACAGAGAATTTGGAAGCCCCTCCTTTGTTTCTTTCAGGGCTTAGCTAGCAATGTAGGTTATTGTTCTTTGTTCTGAATGAATGGCTAATCTTTCCATTTCTGCTTTTATGTATGGTTCCCTCGGTAGGGCAGTCACTTAAATGCATTTGAAACTGTCTTTAAAAAATTCCAAAGCATCTGTGGTAAACAGGATGACTTAAATCTTAGTCCAAAATTTTAGAAGATCAGGAAAAAGCTATTAGTTAAAAATACCGCCTCATTGGGACACAAAGATTCACCTTCCTCTAATGGAAAAGTTGAAGGGGGTATGGGAGAAGGTATGGGAGAGAGCAGATTGGAGGAAGTGATATCTCGCAGGACTGCTATTCTGGGAGGTTGGGTAGGGGAAAAACAGGGGGGGAAATGATTGTAACTCAAAATCTGGCGGAAATGAATGATGTAAAACAGAAGTTAATAAAGCATTTGTTTAAAAAAAAATAAAAATAAAAATACTGCCTCTTGGTATAATTTTTTCAGGGGTATCCTGCAACCAGCTCTAATCATCTTACTAGAGCCAATTGTTAAATTTTCATCTCAGAAATTAGCAATTGCTACAAACCAGAACTTGATTTGTTGTTTGGTTAATTTCTAGATTTAGGAAAGTGTTCATAATGAAGATTAAAGTTAAAAGTATGTATAGAATGGAATATTATGGCACTATAGGAATGATACATGTGATGAATACAGAGAAGCATGGAGAAATCTATATGAACTGATATAGAAGGAAGTAAGCAGAGCTAAGAAAACAACATACACAGTAACTACAACAATATAAATGGAAAAATAAGGACACAAAAATCAAAAGTAAATGTAACAAAATGTAAAAAATATGAAGTACTCAAATGAAGAGATATTGGACCCCCAACCTACCCCTTGGTGAAGGTGGAAAGTCCTTGGGTATTACATATTGGACACATTTTAGACTTTCTCAATGTATCAAAAAGTTATACTGGGGGCGGCTAGGTGGTGCAGTGAGTAAGAGCGCCGGCCTCGGAGTTGGAATGACCCGAGATCAAATCCGGCCTCAGAAAATGAGCACCCACACATAAATAACGACTAGCCGTGTAACCTTGAGCAAGTTACTTAACCCCAATTGCTTTAAAAAAAAAGTTATACTGATGTTTTTATTCTCTCTAAAAAGAAAAAAAAACACTATTTGTCATATGGGATGGTTCTTTGGGAGGGAGAGGAGGGATACATGGGATACTCTGGTGATATAAGAAATGGAAAACATTAATAAAAATTATTAAGGGTGTATACATTTTTTCTTCCCAGACATTGTTGAGCAGTTTCCAACACACTGTTGGATTTTTCTACATAGAAGATCATAAATTCAGAGTAAGGAGTCTTAGGATCAGAAGATTATAGGTTCATAGGTCTATAGTTGGAAGGGTTGATAGCAGTCCTCTAACATAACCCTTTCATATAACAGATGAAGAAATTGAGATTCAGAGGGGTAAAGATCAGCTAGGGAGTAAGTGGCAGAGATGAAAATTTAAACAAAGGTCCTCTGGCTCCAGATCTAGTGATCTTTTCATTGCACATGACTGCCTCTTCATTGTAGTGGTGGATTCACTGCATTTCCATTATTTCTATCCCTGCTTTCCTTCAAAATTCTCCAGCCTTGTTATAATGGGTCAGATTCCAATGGTGAGAGAGAAAGTATAGTTCCTCTGTGTGTGTGTGTGTGTGTGTGTGTGTGTGTGTGTGTGTAGGGTATCTTGATTCTTTAAAATGACTAAGGGTTACTTCAGTGCATCAATAGAAAGGTGATCTTGTCTATGTTGGCATCCCCCTTCACCAGTATGAGTCTCAATCCCTCCATGCCTTTTCATTCTGTTTAATTCCTACCTATGTCTCTATGATTATCTTCCTTAGATGATTTGCCCATCTTGCTGGTGACATTTCTCTGGTTCTTAACAGTGAAAGACTTGTGTTTTTCATCCCTTAGCCTTCCCTCATTATGTGATTTGCTCAATACTTTTTCCAGACCTGTCTTTTATCATGTCCTTTCAGTCAGTAATAAAATGCGGCTTATTTACTAAAATATTTCTTCAGTACATTCAAAAGAGCCATACTGATGGTTCTTTTCATCTTCTAGACTCATGCCCTTATTTCAAGAATCCTCTCAAGTAAGCCCATTCCTATTTTTTATGATGTACTCTCCTACAAATACAAAATTATCATTACTGTTTTGTCTTCAGGAAGGTACATTCTTTAAGCTCATTTTCTAGTAAACCAACTAGTTGTTTTCTAGTAGTAGATTTTATAGTAGCAGGGATGAGTTTGTGTTGCTATCTATACTTTTGCCTGGTCCCCTACATGACTAAAAGTACTCTTTTGCAATCTGGTTGACTGTGGTTAGGGGTCTAGTCTATAGTCATGAGACACTCTCTCAGTGTTAAGTTTTTCCCACAGTCTCTAATTTGAGGAAGGGTCCAGGAAAACCAGCCTTTATTTTCTGGATGCTGCTACCATGCAGCCTGCTTTCAGCTACCTTTATATATTATTTCCCCCTGTTGGAATGTAAGCTTCTTGAGGACAGAAGCTGTCTTTCTTTTTGCTTTTATTTGTATCCCTACTGCTTTGTACAGTAACTAGCAAATAGTAAGCTCTTCACTTGACACACCAGAGTGAATTATCCCTTATAGGAATCAAATTGATAACTTTGTCTTCTTTATCAATATGGTGGAATCAAATGGGCTAACAGTCAACCCCATTTAAAATATTTGATTGGAAGAGAAGAGGACTTGAGCCAGTTCAAAGAGGTTGAAGTTCAAGATTAAGTGATTGGTAGAACCAGGATTCAAGCTATTCTGATTCTTAGTCCTTTGTTTTCCTCTAGACTACATTACTTCCCCTTATATATGTGGTAGGGTATCTAAGTTGTTCAGTGGTTAGAGTGCCAGTCCTGGAATCAGGAAGACTTATCTTCCCAAGTTCAAATCTGGCCTCAGACTCTTACTAGCTCTATGACCCTGGACAAGTCACTTAACCCTAGTTGCCTCAGTGCTTTCTCTGTAAAATGAGCTGCAGAAAGGCATGGCAAGTCATTCCAGTGTCTTTGCCAAGAAAACCCTAAATAGGATCACAGAGTCAAATGCCTGAAAAGACTGAACAACAATACCAACAATGTATGTGGGAAAAGATATTTGAAAAGATATCCATAAAAAAGGTGAAGTTTGTCTATTAACTCAAACTAAAGGTGAAATGCAAACATCTCTTCAAGGAAAGATGTAGAACATCTCAGCTGTGGAAGGATCATTGCTTCCATTGTTTACCTGCGCCTTTGGGTCAAGAAAGCAGATTTCTGACATCATAAACAAATTAAAAGAAAAAAACCAACAACAACTCTCCACTGGGTATGACATGGCTGTTCCATTGCACAATCTGATCGAGGAAATGTATCTAGGATTACCCAGACAGTCAATTATTCATAAGCTAAACATTCAAGCATCAATTACCTGGCTTCATACTCTTATTCATTAAGGAGATTGAACAGTCCAACTTAACAAAGCAGGAGGAAGTTGCTAAGTTACAGAAGTTACTTGACCAGCAACAACATGACTGCTTACACAATATGAGTCTTTCAAGGCAAGAGAGGTCCTAGAGATCAGCAATGTGATAGATCAAGTCATCAAACACACTGTAGCTGATTTCACTCTCAGCAAATGGAAACGGGGGCGGGGGGAGAGGGACAAATAGGATAGAAGCAGTAGGAGTAGAAAAGGTAACAGAGAGGCTTAGAACAAATACATGCCACCTTTTCAAATAGGATGGCTACATATAATGAGAAACAAGAAGAATTAGTTGATAAAATATATTTGGATAAATTAATAATGTCAAAATCATGAATGAAATATATAATGAATATATTGGATAAAAAACAAACTGCTTTCCTAATACATAAGCTAATTAAAATAAAATAAAATAAATGTCTGTGCCTCAAGGGCAGCAAGTAATATTGGGTCAGGCCCTGCTGAATAAGAACAGTACTTCTTGGTAACATAACTAGGGGCCCCTTCTTGACTTTGTCTAAAGAAAAACTGCAGCCTTCAAACTGAGGACTTAGCCATGTTTGGGGTTTCTATGTGACTCCCTTTCATGCACTATTCTGTCCAGCCAAACTGACCCTTTCATTGTTCCTCACATTCATTCCATTTCTCCTCTCTATATCATAGTGCAGACTGTCCTTCAGGTCTGACTCCTTCCTTACCTCTACCTCCTAGAATCCCTAGTTTCTTTCAAATCTCTGCTCAAAACCCATGCCCTGGATGAGGTTTTTCCTGATTTCCCCAGACCCCAGTGCCTGCTCCCCAAATTATCTGAATTTTTTGCACATATTTTATATGCTCATGTCTCCCTATTGTCTTCTCCCAATAAAGTGCTCCCTGGGAGCACAGACTGTTTAATTTTCATTATTATCTTCCTTGTACCTAACACAGTTATCCATCACATAGGGGACACATTGAAATTTTTTTTTTAGCTTTTTGGAGGGGGGAGGGAAAGGCAATTGGGGTTAAGTGACTTGCCCAAGGTCACACAGCTAGTAAGTGTTGTCAAATGTCTGAGGCCAGATTTGGAGTCAGGTCATCCTGACTCCAGGGCTGGTGCTCTATTCATTGCACCACCTATTCACCCCCCCAAAATTATTTTTTATTAGTTGATTGATTGGTGTTCTGAACATTGATGCCAGTATTGTAACTGACATCACAACATGTCTGAAGATCCAGTACTGTAGAATTTTCAAAGAATTTTCAAATTAATAATGTTAAAATCATGAATAAAAAAGCCTTTAGTATACTGGGGCAGAATATTGCAAATTCTACAAGATATGGTTCAATTTCAAGATGCAAGAAGTGGGGAGGGGGGATGTCCAGAAATAACTGTGACATAAAACCAAAGATACAAATAAAACTTAAAAGAAGAAAAGACCTTGGTCCAAAAACAGAGCTGAGGAACTTTGAGGAAAAACTCATTTGATTGACAGGCAGTGTGGTACAGTATGGAGTATTGGACAATAAAGCCTAGGTTCGAATCTCAGCTCTTAACACCTATTAGCGATTGTGACCTAGGCTTGAAATAACTGACTAAAACACCTTATAAAACTTGATAGGGAAGAAGAGGTGGAAAGAAGAGAAATTTAGAGAACTTAAGGAAAAGCACACACTTGGAACGATGAAGCCAAAAACGTAGAGCTATTTGTTCAGTGCATAGAAATAGTTCTTTGCTCACTTTTCCCACTTGCAAATGGGGAAGTGGATGGTCTGGACAATTTTACCTCCTCTCTGCTTTATGATTGTTTTATTAAGGACTGGATCAACCGTGTGAAGATGTGCTTCTGGCTTTTCAGAAACCTTTCATGTAAGCAGACTGAGGGCCTCCACTGCGGTCTTTGAAATAGCCAAGGAGGAGTAATTCTCCTGGTTGCTAGCAGGCTATTGATCCTTTTACAGATTCAGCAGAGTGCTAGAGGCTGAAAACAAGCCAGGATGAGAAAGACCATGTACAGACCCTCCCTTGCAAAACACATCTGCAACCCCAAATCCTCACTGATGGCCCAGAGCTAAAAGCCCTAACAAATTTGCTATCTCAGCAGCAAGCTGTCTAATAATACCCTCTCATAAATGGAGATAAATTGTGTTTGGAAGGCAGACATCACTTACAAGATTGACAAACCAATTCTGGGAGCCACAAAGGCATCAAGTTCTATTCCAGATTGAAAGTTGACAGAGTGATAGGCAGTCAAGTCTCTTTTGCAGGTGTGAGACCTGGCCCCCCTGAACATTGGCATGTTCAGCTGTTCAGCAACTGGACAAAGTCCAACAATACTAACTATGGACCAAACTCAAAAGGGTAAGGTTTCCAATGATAGGGCCCTCTAGTTCAGTTATTCTTTCAAAATTGTAGCTGTGAGCTCTGAAATCCATTCTGTTAGGTGATTGGGAGAATAATGACAACTTTATAATCTAGTCAAATTAAGCATATACTCATCAACCTATCAAAAAAGCACCTGCTCTGTACCGGGCATTGTGCTAAGGCACTGGGGTTACAGAGAAGGAAGTGAGAGGCTCTGCCCTCAAAAAATTTATATTTTTGGTTTTGGTTTTTGTTTTTGGAGGGGAAGATAGGGAAATTGGGGTTAAGTGACTTGCCAAAGGTCACACAGATAGTAAGTGTTAAGTGTCTGAGGTCTGATTTGAACTCAGGTCCTCCTGACTCCAGGGCTGGTGCTCTATTTACTGCACCACCTAGCATCCCCCAAAAACTTACAAAAAATTTTTTTCATCAAGGGAGACAACATGTACACAGACAGATGTAAATAAACTATAGATATAGGATAATTTGGAGCTTTTCATTTGTATAGAAGCTTACAGTTTTCCATTTGAACAATGATTGATTTCAACAAGTATTTTTAACGTGTGAAAGAGTCACTGTAGTAAGAAAGCATTAAGGGGAAGGAAGAGATAAAATACAATACGTGACTGCTGATCTTAAAAAAAAACTATCTAAGGAGATGAAATAAAGCACACATGGGAGATTTTGTTGTTGTTCAGTTGTTTTTCAGTCATGTCTGACTCTTTGTTACCCTATTTAGAGTTTTCTTGGCAAAGATCCTGGAGTAATTTGCCATTTCCTTCTCCAACTCATTTCACAGATGGGGAAACTGAGGCAAACAGCATTAAATGAATTACCCAGAGTCACATAGCTAGTAAGTGTCTGAGGCTGGATTTGAATTCAGGAAGATGAGTCTTCCTGACTCCAGGCCTAGTAGTCTATCCACTGCACCACCTAGCATCCCCCACATGGGAGATTGAGAGCAATAAAGTGTAAAGATGAGGGTATGGCCTATATGGGTAACAGAAGTTCAAAAAAAGAGATCAGTATGGGTTAAGGAAGTCTGATAGACTTCTTACAGAAACTACCAGTCAAATTAGTCCTTAAAAGAATAGAATTTGGATGGAGAAAGAGGGAATTTCAGCATCAAATATCACTGAAACAGAAGTCCAGAAGAAAGACTGGGCAAAGTGTGGAGGAGACAGTAAGAAATCTGGTCTAATTAGGGCAGGGGATGTATATGAGGGAGTAAGGAGAAAGAGAATCTAACCTCATTTTAATAGTAACCTTCTGGAAGCAATGGCTCTAGGATTAATGTTTTTAATCCAAAGGAGAGATTCCAACAAGAATTTCAGGTCAATTTAGAGGACAGGCTAATAAGAGGAGTATTATCAGACAGGTGGGGACTTTGTAGGGAAGGCCCCCAATGTGATAGTTCAGACAATATCTGACTCAGACATTGGTGTAACAGACTCCAACAGTAATCTGACAAATTCCACAAATATCAGTGGAAGAAAAGGTTGCTGTGATCACAAACGGTTGTTGACAGGAACTAACTTGATGTGCCTTAAGAAGTGAAGTAAGAACAATTAGTCGAGGAGAGTTACAATTTTATTATTCATGATTAAAATAATAATTGGGATTATTGTTAAGTTCTAGCAATACAGTAAAAAATAGAATTCTCCCCCATTTCACTCACATCACCTGTTTCTGTTCCCAGAACTCGTAAAATTTCCATTTTCTAATATCACATTTTACAGAGCCCTTGTCCATAATGCAGACCACATCCTTTTAGCATTTACATCCTAGCAGGTAAATAACATTAATTTTAAGACGTTCCCATCATATGCTTCTTAAGAACTGCCTAAATGTCTATTTATAGTGCAAATGCCTATGCTTGTCTAGACCACCAAAAGAAGAAATTTTACAATAGGATATTGGGTAAAGTTTGTTAAGCTTGAAGTCCCTTTTTTGTACCAGTTAGACTGAACAGTTACAAATCCTTGGTTCAAAATTGATATTTAAAATTCATTGTTTATATTTTAAGGAATAACCTTAAATCATAGAAGAAAATTTTTGTGTCCCACAGTGATGAGACTCAATTGAAGTGCCATCACCTCCATGAAGCCTTCCCTGATTCTTCACTTTAAGTGATTTCTCCCTCTTCTGAGCTCCCTTATATTCTCCTTACTAGTGAAGAGGATGAGACCAGGGATACTGACATTCTCATTTTCATCTCTGACCCAAAGAACCTAGCAAGGTACCCTGCATACAGTAGTTATTCAACAAATAGTTGTTCAGGGGGACATAAATGATGTGGAGAGTGTTTTGTATGAAGTCAAGAGACTTCAAGTTTTGGATTGTATCTCTCTCTGAAACTCATTATTTATGTGGGCAACTTAGATTTGATTGGCTAATGCTATTTTCCACCTATGCCATTATTAACCAGAGTTTGGACTTCAGCCAGAACCTTTGCAAAAAAAACCTAGCATTTTCTATATGTCCACAGCTGTTTTTATTGCTGTAGGGCATTTAAGGGTGCATGCATGTTAAATATATTATCTATAACTTATCTAAGACTAAACACATAGGATATAACATTGTTAGTAATATTTATACCTATATATACATGATATGTACATATGTGTGTGTATAAACAAAACAAGCTATAGACAGGATAAATCGGAAATAATTAAAAGAGGGAAAGCACTGGAATTAAGAGGGGTTAGTGAAGGCTTCCTGTAGGTGAGATTTTGGTTGGGACTTAAAGGAAGCCAGAGAGGTCAGTAGTGGAGTTGAGGAGGGAGAGCAATCCATAAAGGAGAGATAACCAGAGAGAATGCCAGAGCTGGCCAAATTTAGCAGATGAAGTGAATTTGCACTCATTCACTCACAAATCAGGATAGCTCCACCCTACAGTGGGGTTCCAAAGCTGAATGGGTCACATCTGGATGGGAGAAATGAAGGCACAGTCTCTGGGGATCTGAGAATGAAGAGAGGAGTGCTATTCCCATTGGGGAGAAAGCAAGCAGCAGCAAGGCAAATGGCAAAATGTCCAGGCAAGATTGGATTTGCTCCTGGATGAATAACTGGGATGTATTATGGCAGGGCTAGGAAATACAGGTAGTATAACAATTGTACATATCTATCACTGAATATTCTATATGATTATTATATGTTTATTTATCTGCAATGTATACATATATACACATACAATGGTTGCTCATATATATAAATATACATAATGTACATATGTATATCCAAATACATATACACACATGTGAATGCTTGCCTATCAGAGTCCAAGGCCTCAGTTAACTCTTGGGTGGAAGCAGTAGGGAAGACCAAGATGGTCACAAAGTTTGGTGAGATGTGGCTTATTGCAAAGTCTGCAGATTTCACCTTTGAAACATCTCTTCAATATGCCCTCTTCTTTCCCTCGACATCACCACCACTCTAGGGCAGGCCCTCATCACCACTTTCCTTGATTACTTTAATATCTGATGATGGTTCTATCTCTACCTAGTGTCTCCCCACTCCTAGTCTCTATTAAGGCACTAAAATGATTTTCTAAACCTCAGGTCCCATATAGATAGAGTGGGCACAAATCCCCCCACCACCATGCACACACACCCATTTTCTCTCTTCCCCCATTCAATAAACTCCTGTGGCTTCCCATTGCCTCCAGGAACAAATAAGAAATGCTTTGTTTGGCATTCAAAGCTCTTCATAACCTAGCACTACATCCCCCCATCTTCTTATAACTTATTTCTCAACACATACTCTTCAATTGAGTGACATTGGTTTGCAGCTGTTCTACAAACAAGACCCCCCCCCCCCCATCTCTTGGCTCCAGGCATTCTCTCTGGTTGTCTCTCCTTTATGGATTGCTCTCCCTCCTCAACTCCACTACTGACCTCTCTGGCTTCCTTTAAGTCCCAACCAAAATCTCACCTACAGGAAGCCTTCACTAACCCCTCTTAATTCCAGTGCTTTCCCTCTTTTAGTTATTTCCTATTTATCCTGTCTATAGCTTATTTTGTTTATACACACATATGTACATATCATGTATATATATATACATATACATATATATAATACATATATATTTTTCATATTGTCACCTCCATTAGATTGTGAGCTCCTTAAGGGCAGGAACTATTTTTTGCCACCTAGCACCATGACTGGCAGTAGGTGTTGATAAATGTTCTTAATTGATTGGTTGAAAGGTGAGAAATTATAGTGTGTGTTTTGAAGGTTCACATGCTTCTTTATATGTTCAGAAAAGACAGAGTTAATTGGAATTCATAAACTTATTGAAGTGATTTGCAAATGGCTTTCTTTCAATACACCCAAAGTCTCAAATTAATGCCATATTCATCAGGCACTTGTGTAAGCATGGTGATCTCTATAAGCAGTATTATTGTATGATCCTGAAGCAGATCCATAGGGCACATACACTCATGCACATGTACACACACACACACACTCACACACACACACACACACACACTATTAGATCTATTTCTCATGGAGATATTTTCAATTAAAAGTTAAGATTTGGGAAACAAACAGGAAAAAGTTTCAGGGATCCAAACGTCCATGAGCTTTTCTTTTTCTTTGGAGGCAAGGCAATCAGGTTTAAGTGACTTGTCCAAGATAACACAACTAATAAGTGTCAAGTGTCTGAGGCCATATTTGAACTTGGGTCATCCTAACTCCAGGGTTAGTGCTGTATTCACTGTGCCATCTAGCTACCTCTGGCCAAGAGCTTTTCAAATGCTTCCCTGAAGTAATAGGGATATCTATTATGGACATTCCAGCCTTTCATTAGCAAGCCAAAGAATTTTATACCTAAAGCCCCATGGGTAAATAATTGAATGCTCAGTTGGGCTCAGTACTTGCTAGGGCTCTGAGGACCTCCCCATCAAAAAGTGCCTATTCTGATGCATAAAAGCCAAAAAGAAATGCCATTCCTAGCCAGAGAACCCATTTATACTGCAAAAGTCATAATACGCGTGAGGGGCACATCTACTTAAAGTGACTGATCAAAATGCTTCCCCCCCAAAAATTAGTATACACACTAATGTGGGCTTTCAGGAGCTTTCCTGGAGGCTCATAGCCAAGCATAGGAGAAAGGGTCACAAGTGAATTTGAAATTTATTTACACTGATGGGTTTGGGCTTTTGAATTTACCTTAAACAATTTTATAGTTAAGACTGTATTATCCTTTCCTATTTACCAGATATCATTGGTTAGGAATGTACTACAAAGAGGGAGGGTTAGGGATAATGGGGGGAAGTGTAAGAAAGACCCCAAACTAGAGAAAGGTATGAGAGCTAATGAAAGCCATTGGAAATGTTATCCAAGTCACTACAGTCTCCAAGACATACTTGGAAAAAATAAACTTTGCTCTAAAAGTTAAGACATCATATTTCAATGCTCTTCAATTCAGACTTATCAAGATACCCTAAGACTGATCTGGGGAACATTGGAGGAGAAAGATTTACAAGCCATCCCATGAATAATGGGACTATAGAGTATTTCATTGAGACAAAATGGCCAGAGTCATATCAGGCAGCTGTTTCCAGTAAGTACTTATCATCTCATCAACAGTATAGATCTATTCTGGCAACAAACATTCAAGGGCCATATAATTCAGGAGTCGTTGTCGGAACAGATCAATGGGTCATGTACATGGTAACAAGCTTTCACCCGCAATTGAGAGCTGGTTTAGTCTGTGACTCTTTGAATGCAGTCTGGACTGTGAATGGCAAATCACCATTCAGCTCTTGGTGGGAGTACAATGCTTTCTGTTCCAAGCCCAGCCCTGAAACAGCGGAAATGGGAAGCAGTGTGGCTTTGTGGTTTGACTACAGGACTAGGGCATTAGGAACTTCAGGCTCTCATTTTGGTTCTGCCAATGACTTGTCGGGTGGCCTCAAGTACAGTCTGTCTCCATTGTCTTAGCTGCAAAATGAAGACAGTAATTCAGCCTTACTCCACACAATTAATTCAAGTTCTGAAAGAACGTTAACCCCTAAGTTCACCTTCAGGGTAACTTTGGTATTCTTAAGACATTTCATCTTAGTAATATGATGCTTAATAAAAAACTCAATTGTACAAGTTCAGAAATTCAAGATGCTGTGGTCACTTAATAAGGGTAAACCAAATTGAAATTACAAACCAGAACAAAGAGGACTTCCAGTTAAGATGGCCACTTGAATGGAGGCAGACAGCCCAGCTCCCACACATCTACTTCAGTAAGAACATTAAATTCTCAGCTGACCCAATGATGATTTTTTAAAAAATCCAATGAAAAACTATAGTGAGTAACTTCTTCAACTTCACAAATATCGAAAAGTCAGCCTGAATCCTACAGAAAATATGAAACAGACTATAAGGAAGGCTAGTACCATACCAGACAACCAAGCCTGTAGCCTGCCAGTACAACCAGAGATAAGTCTTTGGTACTCTCTGTTTAGAAGGTAGCAAAAGCTGATGACCTTCCACCACTTTCCTACACACCCAAGAAAGCTCTAAGGGGATCAGAAAATCCCAGCATGGGGTCCTTGGAAGCCCTGGACAACAGTCACTAGGGCAGCAGCATCTTTTAAAGAAAACCCAGGTTCCCAGGAGTCCCTAGCACTCTGTCCTAAGACATCATAGAGAGGTTTTGAAGGTCCAGAGCCCTGAAACTTAAAGATCCAGGAGACTTATAAAGGTAGAAGAGAGAGCAGGAACTCAGGTGACCTAGAGTGAGTCTAACTAAAGACAACCACCCCACCCAAACATGCAACAAGAGACAGAACCTGGTTCTGGGACAAAACCAAGAATTAAAACTGGAGAGATGAGTAAATCAAAAAAGATACTGACTGATATTTTTTTAATTGTTATTGATCCCTATAAAGGAGAGTAACTCTGTAACAATTCCAAGAATAGACTCAAAGAAAAAAATGAATTTTTCACAAGTACATAAATTCCTAAAAGAAATGGAAATTATATTTTTAAAAATGAAATAAGAACTCTGGATAAAAAGAAACTAGAGGGAGAATAAGTATATTAGAAGACAAAGTGGTAAACCTTTCCCAAAAAATAGATTCCCTGAAAACTAGAATAGACTAAATGGAAATCACTGTCTCCAGAAGACAGCAAGAAATATTGAAATAACATCAAAGATTGAAAAAAATGAAAGAAAATGCAATATGTCTGATATCAAAAACATCTAACTTCAAAAATAAGTCAAGGCAAGATAATTTAGGAATCATAGGACTCCCTGAAAACCATGATTTTAAGAAAAGCCAAGACACTTTATTCTAAGAAATAATAAATGAAAACTGACAATATCTATTAGAACTGGAAGACAAAGTAAAGATAGAAAGAATCCATTAACCACATCCTGAAAGAAACCCCAAAAGGCCAAGTTCCAGGTATGGTACAGCCAAAATACAAAGCTCCCATTACAAAGAAAACACCTTTCTGTATACTATAAGCAAAGAGAAAGAAGGAGCTCAAATACCAAGGAATCACATTTAGGATCACAGAAGGCCTAGCAGCTTCTACTATAAATGAGAGATCTTGGAATACAATATTCTCAAAGATAAAATACCAAAAATAATTTACCTGCAAAGGTGAATCTTACAGGGGAAAAACTGACCTTTAATGGGACAGAGAACTTTTAATCATTTCTGATTGAAAGACCAGAGATGAGTAGGAACTTTGAATTACAAACATAAGGATCCAGGGGAAACTAAGAAGATAAATTTATTTGAACAATTGTAAGGGGATGTATGATGATGGAATACTATTAAGGGAAGAGGAAACAAGTGATCGTTCAGTGTCTTCACTGGATATTGAGGGAATTCAATAAGAAAATAGATCGGGGGGGGGTGAGGGTGGATTATTGTGTTCTAGAGGTTTTAAAAGTGGAAAAATAAGAGGGGCGTAAAAAGGAATCCATGTGTAGAAAGAAGGATGAAGGGGGTAGAATTTGCTATTTCTCATAATCAAATGGGAAGAATATGCAAACAGAGAGGAAAAGATTGGAGAAGTGACATCAGATGAAGATGACCTTCATTCATCTAAAATGGGCAAAGAAAGATTTAATACATACACAGTTTGGTATTTCTATACATAGTGTCCCAAAAGTCTTAATGCAGAAGCTATTAGCTTCAAACTGCACTAAGGCTTTTGGAACAGTTTCTGACCTCAAACCCAAGAGAGAAACAAGAGGCGAGATAAAGTAGAGTGGGTAAGAGGAAGAGCTAATATTGGAGAGGGAATATTCACAAGCAAAAGAAACTTCCTAATCTTTTAGGGGAGGATTTAAAGGGGGGAAAATGCAAAGAATGAGAATCTGAGGGGGTTCCCATAAACTGTGCAATGACTAACAAACTGAAGGTAATAGAATATTATTGCACTGAAAGAAATGATGAAAAGAGATTATATCAGAGAAACCTGGGTAGTACGAAATGATGCTGAGAGAAGTAAGCAGAACTAGAACGGTTTGTATAAGGAAAGCAGCATTGCAAAGAAAAACAACTTTTCAAAGAATTAAAAACTTGAATCAATACAATGAGCAGTTATGTCTCCAAAGGATCCCTGATAAAGCACATTACCCACTTCCTGACAGAGAGGTGGTAACTGCAGAAAATGTGGACATGGTTACAATGTGTATTCAGTTTGCTTCACTGAGCTTGTTTATTAAAAGGGCTTTCTTTCCCTCAGTTTGTTTAATTGGGAGAGGGGATTAGGAAAAGAAGAGAGGGTTAGTGCTAATGATGACCAAAAAAGGATCATTGAAGCGAATTTTTTTTTTAATTCACAGAAAACAAAATTAAGTTCAGAGGAAAACACAAACAGGCAGGACAGTTTTGAAAGTAACATGTAGAGGGTGGCTAGGTGGTGGCTAGGTGGCGCAGTGAGTAGAGCGTCGGCCCTGGAGTCAGAAGGACCTGAGTTTGGATCCAACCTCAGACACAACGCACACACAAACAAAAACCTAGCCGTGTGACCTTGGCCAAGTTACTTAACCCCAGTAGCCCTCCAAAAACAAAAACAAAAACAAACAAAAAAAAAAGAAAGTAACATGTAGATAAAATAAAGGTGATGATATAGCAAAAGATATTGAAAGGAGTGATCAAATAGATTAAAAGAAGAACCAAAAAAGAGTAAGTTTACAAAAGCAAAGGGAAGAGAGTATCAGACTAGGGGAATTGTCAACAATTTCAAAAGCTGCAGAGTCCAAGCAGAATGAAGACTAAAAAAAGGGCATTGAGGAGCGGCTAGGTGGCACAGTGAATAGAGCACCAGTCCTGGAATTAGGAGAACCTAAGTTGAAATCCGACCTCAGACACTTAACAGTTACTAGCTGAGTGACCTTGGGCAAGTCACTTAACCCCAACTGCCCTGCCTTCCCCCCTCCAGAAAGAAAAAAAAAAGGTGGGGCATTGAATTCAACAGCTGAGAGATGGTTGATACCTCTGAGAAAGCAGTTTCAGTTGAGTAGCAGAGTCAGGAGTCAGAAACTAAATTGTAAGAGATTTGTGAGTGGGGGAAAGGAGGGAATAGAGAAGATGAATGTAGAGAATCTTTTCTAGAAGTTGTATGAAAAAAGAGATGATAGCTTGAGGGGATGGCAGAACTAAATGAAGGATTTTTAGATAGGGAGAATCTGGGTATGATTGTTTGTTTGCTTTTATTTTATTCTGAATTTAAGAAATAAAGCAAGCATTTCCATAGCATAATAGAATAGAAAAAAAGATGAAAGATTTGCACATGAAACTGCAAATCTATTATGTATAATTCTTTATTCCTTTTAAATATATAATAAATTAATGTTAACTTTCTAATTTCTCTCTTTTTTTCCTTTTCTTCCTTCCCCCTCCCACCCTAGAAATGGCTACCATTACAGACACACACACACACACACACACACACACACATAATGTAAAATCATTTTACACATATTTCTATTTCCTTCTCTGGATTCTCTTCTATTTCTTTCTCTGGATGCAGATAACATCTTCCTTTAGAGGTCCTCTACAGCTAATTTGGGTATTTATAATAGTAAAAAATGGCTTATTCACTCAAAGCTGTTCTTAAAACAATTTTGCTGTTCCTATATACAATGTTCTCTTGGTTCTGCTCATTTCAATCTTCATTATTTTATGCAAGTCTATCCATGTTTTTTGTAAGATCCTCAAGCTCATCATTTCTTATAGCACAGTAGTATTCCATAATGCTTATATACCGCAACTTGCAGGGTCAAGAAGGAGTCTTTTGGGGGGCGGAGCCAAGATGGCGGAGTAGAAACAGCTCGTCCAAGCCTCTCTGCCCCCAGATTCCCCCCAAACTACGTAAAAGGGGACTCTGAACAACTTCTGGAGTCCCAGCACCCACAGAACGACACAGAGAAGCTAACCTCCCGCTGAGGACAGCCCAGCAGCCCTGCAGGAAGGACCAGCGCAGAGGTCTGGGACCTGGCAGTGCACAGAGCGCAGAGCGCAGGAGCTGAGCCCAGGTCCACTTGAGCCGAGGCTTTAGCCCCAGGGCGGCAGGGCCAGCAGCCGGCTGGAGGAACCCCAGAACACCAGGAGCTGTGGCGATTCCAGAATTATCAACATAGACATGCCTAGGACAAAGTAAGAGGTTAGTGTCCTATGTCGGACTTTGGGACCTGTATTTGGGGAATGCGTCAGCTCCCTCCCCTGGGGGCTAGAAGCCGCTGAGGAGACACGCCATTTTGCAGTTTTCAGAGGCAGCTCCGGCTCTCAGTCTACTAATCGTGGGGAGATCCAGCAATCAGTCTTGGGGGGTAATCGCTCTTGCTTTAACCTCCCTGGATCTGGATTGTGATCTAGGGTGGAAGTTGTGGGTGGGTTTACAGCTTGCCAGAAACGGAAGTTGCCCCCCACACGTTCGGGACGAAAATTCCTCTATCTGGCCTTAAAGCCATAGTGTGGCAACAAGCCCAAAAGTCAAGCAATTAAGTGGCAACATGCCAAGGCAAAGGAAACAGAAAAATGCAACCCTAGACTCCTATTTTGGGGGCATAGAGCAGGAAAAGGACTGTGAGGTCAGAAGTCCTGCTCCAAAAGCCCCAGGGGAAGACATGAGCGGGTTGCAGGCCATAGAGGACCTTAAGAAGGACTTTAAAAATCAAATAAGAGAAGTGGAGGAAAAATTGGAAAGAGAAATGAGAAGGATGCAGGAAAAGTATGAAATGAGGGTCAACAGCCTGACTGAGGAAAACAACACCTTAAAAAATAGACTAACTCAAATGGCAAAGGAGGCCCAAAAGGGCAATGAGGAGAAGAATGCCTTAAAAAGTCGAATTTGCCAGATGGAAAAAGAATCTCAAAAGTTCACTGAGGAGATTCATTCCTTCAGAGTTAGACTGGAGCAAATGGAAGCTAGTGACTTTATGAGAAATCAAGATGCTGTTAAGCAGATCCAAACAAACGAAAGATTAGAAGGCAATGTGAAATATCTCATGGGAAAAACCACTGACCTGGAAAATAGATCCAGGAGAGACAATTTAAAAATTATTGGACTACCTGAAAGCCATGATCAAAGAAAGAACCTAGAAATCACCCTTCAAGAAATTCTCAAGGAAAATTGCCCTGATGTTTTAGATCCAGAGGGCAAAATAGAGGTTGAAAGAATTCACCGATCACCTCCTGAAAAAGATCCCAAAAAGAAAACTCCCAGGAATATTATAGCCAGGTTCCAGAATCCCCAGATCAAGGAGAAAATACTACAAGCGTCCAGGAAGAAATAATTTCAATATTGTGGAAACACAATCAGAATAGCCCAGGACCTGGCAGCTTCTACACTGAGGGACCGAAGGGCATGGAATATGATATTCCAGAGGGCAAAAGAACTGGGAATGAACCCAAGGGTCACCTACCCAGCAAAACTGAGTATTTTGTTTCAGGGGAAAATATGGTCATTCAGTGGAATAGAGGACTTTCAAGCATTCTTGAGGAAAAAACCAGAATTGAATAGAAAATTTGACATCCAGACACAGGAAGGAAGAGATGCCTGAGAAGGTAATCGGGGAAGAGAGATCAAGGGGAACTTATCAAAGTTGAACTATTTTCATTCCTATATGGAAAAGCAATAACTGTGACTGATGATATCTTTCTCACTATGAAAATAATGGAAGAAGGGGGTGTGGTCATATGAATACATATGTGAATGTGTGTATATATGGTTACAGTTATATATGGATAGAGGGCATAGGTTGAATTTGTTGGGAAGGGAGAATACTCAAGGGATGAAATTATGAGGTGAGAGAGGAAAGTGGCAAGAGGAGATGGGGAGAGACAGGGTAGGGTAAACTATCCCATGTAGAAGAAGCAGGGGGAAGTGGCTGCAAAGGAAGGGGAGAATAAGGAAGGCTAAAAAGGCAAAACCACATTCACATTGAATTTGGTTCAGGGAGAAAATGACATACATACTAAATGGGATATCTCAACCTGCAGCAGGATAGGGGGAAGGGGGATGAGAGGAGGGATGATGGATGGGAGGGCATCCTTGGGGTGAGGGGAGGTTGGAAGTACCCAGTATAGAAGAGGGACAGGATCATGTAGGGAATGGACCAGGTGGGGGGTGGGATGAGTGGGAGGGAATTATAAGCAGCCTTGTACAATATATCTACTATGATAATGTTTTGCAGAGCTAGACATGTACAACATATACTGAATTACTTATCTCCCAAGAAGGAATGGGTGACAAGGGAGGAAGAAAATGGATCTGAAATTCGAGGTCGTAACATTAAATGTTTCAAATATATATAAATACTATTATTAATACTCTTTTGCTTGTAGTAGGGAGATAAGATGTGCAGGCATTGGGATACAAAGATTCACCTTCCTCTAATGGAAAAGTCGATGGGGGTTTGGGAGAAGGTGTGGGAGAGAGCAGATTGGAGGAAGCTATATCTTGTGGGACTACTATTCTGGGACGTTGGGTAGGGGAATAAGCGGGGGAAAATTATTGTAACCCAAAATCTGGTGGAAATGAACTATGTAAAACAGAAGTTAATAAAGCATTTGTTTAAAAAAAAAAGAAAAAAAGGAGTCTTTTGATAAGGAAAAGTTGAGGATAAGAGAAAGGATGGAGTGATCAAGTGGGCAAACTCCCATAGGGGACAGGAAGAGATGGGATCAGGAATACAAGTGGAGAAGTTGACCTTGACAAGAAGCTCCCCTCTATGTCAGAGCCCAGAGTCAATGGGGAGAGAACAAAAGAGACAAAAATATGTATGAAGGTGTGGAGTAAGGGAGAAGAGGGAGCTCTTGATGGATACCTTCTATTTCGGAGTAGAGTAGGGAAGCAAGGTCCTCTGCTGTTAGGAAGATGGGTACAGATATTGTAGGAGATTTGAGGAATGTGAAGATTTATGATAGTCACAGTGGAGAATATGATATAGAGTCAGTCAGAGAAGAATAAAAGAATAATCATGAAGTTGTGAGGCCCAGTTAAGATTAAATAAATATACTTATAGTAAGTGCAGTTAGCTTGATTGGGTGTCTTTCTCTAACAATGTTCAACAGTATGGTGAGTAGGAGCTCAGAAAGTGTAGGGAGTTGGAGGTCAGTCAGTCAATAAATATTTATTAAATCAGGCACTGTGCTAAGCACCTTGGATTCAAAGAGGTTCGAACAACTACGTACAGCTATATACAGAATAAATTGGGAATAATCAACAGAGAAAGGACTAGAATTACAAAGGATCAGAGGAGGCTTCCAGTAGAAGATGAGATTTCAGCTGGTACTTGAAGGAAGCCAGAGAAGTCAGGAGGGAGAGGTGAGCCAGTGAAAATGCTGGGAGTCAGCAGATAGAATGTCAATGACCAATCAAGAAAACTAGTGTCCGGGGATCACAGGGTATGTGGCAGGGTATAAGATGTTAGATGACTGGACAAGTAGCAGGTGGCCAGGTTATGAACAACTTTCCAAGGCACGAGTGACACCAGGACAAAAAAAACAAGGGGTTAACTAATAGTGTATAGATGAAATGGTCAACCATAGTATCAAGACTGTGAACAAGTCAATCTCTCTAAGCCTTTAGCTTTTCCATTCATAAAATGGGGATTATATCTGTCTTACTCAAGTATCTTATAGGATAATTCTAAGAATGAAATATGCAAGTGTGTGAAAAATGTTTTGAAAACTATCTAGTACTATACAAATGGAAAGCCATTTATTAGTAGTAGTATCTCCTGGGTGTCCTAGATTCTTGCTAATAGAAATTATTTGAATGGCAATTCAGGGTAGGAGCCTTTCTATTTGCCATATCAAAAAGTGAGCTGTCTGATATACAGGAGCCTCATGTACTTTAAGTCAAATATGTTTATATAGTACTTTAAAGTTTGCCAAGTGCTTTACAAACAATATCTTACTTAAGCCTCTCCACTGTCTTGTCAGGTAGGCACCATTATTAACATTTTACAAGATAAGGAAGCTAAGGCCCAGAGAGTTTGTGATTTGCCTCTGGTAAGTGCCAGAGATGGGCTACAAACCCAAGCCTTCTGACTCTAAGTATACTAGCATGCTATACACTACACATATTGCATTTTGGCTAAACTTATTTCACATTTATTTTTCATTTCTTCAATAAATATTTATTAAGCACCCATGAGAAGAATCAGACTCTTCACATATCACTTGGACCTCATAAAACACTTTGTTTTTGCAACTCTTTCATGCACTTTTCATGTAATGTTGAGAGTTGATTAAGGAGGAAACCTTATCAAAGGCAGGAGGCCATTTTGTGGGACTCTGATTGCACACCCTATGACAGACATGGGTATGCTTCAGGCCTTCCTTAAGAGGCCTGAAGTCAACTCCTGAAACTCTGGGGTCTGTAGACTTGGTGGCCTATTCATACTTCATTGAGGATGAGTGATTAATTCTTAGTTTCCCCTGAATGACTTGACTGACTCAAGTTAATGTGGCTTAGAGCCATGCCTTTTACTGAGCCTGTAAAAGAGAGATAACTAATGAAAAAAAAGCAGAACCTCAGCAGAACTAAGAGCAGGCCTGGTACTCAGGTACCAAAAAAAACAAAACCCAACCCAAACCTGCTCTTTCTCCACTCATAAGTGCTAATTCATGCTTTGGAGAGGAAAGAGCAGAATTATATTTCACTTGCCTGTACTCTTCACCACATGTCCTAAGATTGCTAGTGAGAGGTAAGAAGCGAATTAATGAATGAAAATAAAAGCATTTATTAAGTGCTTATTATTTACCAGGCATTGTTCAAAACGTTGGGTATACAAAAACAAAAGTGCCAACCTGTGAAATGAAATGAAATAATGGAGATTAGAGTGCTTTTAAAAGCCCAAAGTGTTATGAAATATATGGCATTATCATCTTTCTTATTGAGGTATAGCTTATTAAATCTCATATATCACTTTTTGGAAGTTGCACCTAGGAATTTATCTTTAGAAGACAGAATTTTTTAAACTGTCTTTAAGGGCTTTTTATTATAAGGCAAATAAGTTAAGATATTATTTTTTTAAAGTTCCCCAAGTAATAAATGGTCATAGGATATGAATAGGCAGTTTTCAGATGAAAAAATTCAGTTAACTATGGTCATATGAAGAAATGCTCTAAATAACTTTTGATTAGAGAAATGCAAATTAAAACAACTGTGAGGTACCATCTCACACCCATCAGATTGGCCAAAAAAAGGGAAATGACCATTGGAGATGATGTAGGAAAACTGTGACACTAACACACTGTTGGTGGAGTTGTAAATTGATACAACTGTTCTGGAGAGCAATTTGGAACTATGCCCAAAGGTCAACAAAACTGTGCATACCCTTTGATCCAGCAATACCATTACGAGGTCTATGTCCTAAAAAATAATAATAAAGGGGAAAGGACCTACACGTTCAAAAATGTTTATAGCAGCCCTTTTTGTGGTGGCAAAATAAATATTGGAAACCAAGAGGATGCCCATAAGTTGGGGAATGATTGAACAAGTTATGGTATATGAATGTAATGGAATACTATTGTGCAATAAAAAACGGTGGCCAGACAGATTTCAGAAAAACCTGGAAAGACCTTTATGATGTGATACAAAGTGAAATGAGCAGAAGCAGGAAAACTTTGTACATAGTATCAGCAACACTGTGTGATGATCAACTATGAATGACTCAACTCTTTGAAACAACGCAATGATCCAGAACAAGTACAAAGGACTCATCATGGAAAATGCTGTCCACATCTAGGTAAAGGACTGATAGACTCTAAATGCAGATAGAAGCATACTTTCTTCACTTTATTTTTGTTGTGTGTGTTTTTTTCTTTTGATCTGTTTCTTCTTTCACCACTGTGACTAATAAGGAAATATGTTTTACATAACCGCACATATGTAACCTATATAAAATTGCCTACTGTTTTAGGAAGAGGGGAGGGGGATAAGGGAGGGAGAAAAAATTTGGAACTCAAAATCTTATAAAAAAGGAATGCTAAAAATTATTTTTACATAATTGGGGGTAAAATAAAATACCATTAAAATATATGTATATGTATAAAAAGTGAAGACAATTCCTGCCTTTAAGGAGTTTACATTCTGATGAGGCACACAGCACAAAGAGGGAAGAGAGTAATGGCCAGGTGGGATATCTATATTCCTAAGTTAGAGTAAGAGGAAAGTTAGAGAAAAGTTAGAAGGGATGGTGAGCAAAGCTGTTGGGGAGTGGATGACTTTCCCTAATCAGTACTAGTAGCAATATGTATAGTTCCAGAATTGGAAAGAAGGGTGAGGCCCCAAAAGGGTATATATTCATCAGCAAATTAGGTGGTTAGAAGATGGTGGTAAAGTATCCACCAAGTTAAGTGATTTATAGCTGGAGCAATAGGCCAGATAAAGTGAGTCACACACGAGACCCTCAGTCATCTGGGACCCTGTAGAAGGAGGCAAAGAATTACCAGAGCTGAATGAATTAAGTCTCTGATTCAGTTTCCAGGAGAAGACAGCAGAGGAGTCAATCATATGGCACTCAGAGAAGGTGTCTCTTAAATGACCCAGTCTCTTAAATAGAGAAGAGGGGGTTTCTTCATAATGCTGAGTTTCTAGAGAGCTCTGGGGCTGTCATTTTTTTAATGACAGACTGTTCATAACCACATTTGGGGGTTTGGGGGCAAGATACTGGGATAAATTTGCCATTTTCTTCTCTGCTCATTTTACAGAGGAGGAACTGAGGCAAACAGGGTTAAATGACTTGCCCAAGGCTACTAAGTATCTGAGGCCAGATTTGAACTCTGAAGATGAGTCTTCCTGAGTCCAGGCCCAGCACTCTAACGACTGTGCCACTTAGCTGCTCTTCTAGAGCTCAGTCTTCAAAAGAAAGAGAGGAAGAGTGACTTTATAATACCAGTTTCCTAGAGAAAAGAAGGAGCATCGGGTCCCAGAGGTGGAAGATTCACAAGGAGCTAAGTATCTAGGTGGCCGTGGAGAGAACTCTGGGTTTGAAGTCAGGAAGACTTGAGTTCAAATACGGCCTCAGACACTTGCTAGTTGTGGCAAACTGGGAAAGTCACTTATCCTCCATTTGCCTCAGTTTACTCATCTGTAAAATAAGTTGGAGAAGGAAATGGCAAACCACTCCAGCATCTCTGCCAAGAAAAACCCATAGAGGGTCATGATGAGTTGGATACAACTGAAAAAAATGACTAAATAACAACCCTCCCATGAAAGAGCAAAGACATGGCCTTTCATTCCTACTGCTTTTGTGAATTATTTAGATTCTGTAGGTCTGATGGGAGCCTTGGTAGGAATCCCAAGTTTATTTCCCTTCTGAAGAGTTCGAAGTCCTTTGGGTAATGTTTGAAGCCTATTTAGGCATCTGGGGTGGAAGATATGACTCACTAGGAAGAAGAGAAATTTATCAAGTGTTCTGGAGCTCCTGTGGGTCCTTGTATTTTGCATTTTCTATGGGGTAATATAAAGGCTGTCCTGTGTGTATTTTACCAGTAGTAGTTAGTAATAATAATGATAAAAATAAATTTCCAGGGGCCATTTGGCATGGCCAGACAAAGAGAACACTTCCAATCATTAGGGTCACCCTGCCCATTCCCTTCCCCCTTTTGCTCCCTTATTTCATCTGGGACTGCCCAGAGCCCATCTGGGCTGCTTGACTGTTCACACAACTGAAATGAGATGAAAGTCACCAATTTTAATACTTCTAATGAGATGGAGAACCACCGGGCTTTACCATCTGCCCTGCCACTTTTGTCCCAAGGGTCTCTAGATCTTACCATCTACCCTTTAGATCCCTATCAATGACACCTGACCTACCAATATAGACTAAGGATTCCTGGGCCTTGCCAGTCTCGCCCAGTTGAATCCTTAGGAATTCTGGACATTTCCGAAGCTGAACTTTCTTTAATATGTCTCCCCTAATTAGTGTGTGCACTCCTTGAAAGCAAAAATTCTCTGACTTTTCCTTTTCATATCTCTAGCACTTAGTATAAAGGTCAGCATATAATAAACACTTAATAATTACTCTTTTCATTCATACAGAGTACTTTAGGCTCTTTCTCATTTGAATCTCACAACAAGCCTGTAGATGCTATTATTATCCCCATTTTGCAGTTGAAGAAACTGAGTCTGAAAAGAGGTTAAGTGACTTTCCTAGGGTCACAATAACTAGCATCTGAGGCAAATTCAAATGGGTCTTCAATCTCCAGGCATATGTCATATAGCTGCATCTACCAATCAAAAACATCGATTAATTTCCTTCTAGGTACCAGACACTATGCTAAGTATTAGGGATACAAAGACAAAAATTATAATCCTCACCACAAGAAGCTTACATTCTTCTGCAGAAACCACACATACACACAGAATTATGTACAAAATAAATAAAAGGTAATAGAGGGAGAAACAGGGTTCAGCAGCAGCAGAGATCTCATGTAAAAGGGTGATGATTGAGCTGAGCCTTGAAGGAATCCGGAAATTTTCAAAGGTCGAGGTGATTAGACTGTTACCTTGAATGCTTAGTTGGGAACTTGGGATCCTTTAACCCTGATTAGTGGAGATCTGGATATAAACTGTATCAAGTTTCTCGAGAACATTCTGGGTGGGAGCAAAATAAACCAAAAAGATAAGATTTTTGAGAGCTCAGGTAATTCCTGAGCTTGGGGTGTAGGACCATGTGGCTTACATACATCATGTTATTTATCCTGCTACTAAATATCCTAGAATAGATATTGGGGTAGCTAGGAGGTAAAATGGATAGAGAGCTGGGCCTAGAGTCGGTCTTCCTGAGTTCAAATCTGGCTTCAGACACTTAATAGTTGTGTGACCCTGAGCAAGTCACTTTACCCTGTTTGCCTCAGTTTCCTCATCTGTAAAATGAGGTGGAGAAGGAAATGACAAACCACTTCAGTATCTCTACTAAGAAACCCCAAAATGTGGTCATGAAGATTTGGACATGACTGAAAGGAATGAACAAAACTAGATATCCCCATACTAGTAAGCAGCAAGGTGATAAGAGACCATGTCTAATTGAAACTTTGTGTCTCTCTTAGTGCCTAGCACAGTTCTCTCAGCATGTTAAGTGTTTAATAAATTGTTGTTGGTACAACAGCACGTCAAGTTCTTTCTGGGTAACAGGGAGGAGCCTTACCCTCACAAAGCCAAGTAAGGAACATGGGCTCAGTTCAACACACATCTAAAAACCCTATATGATGTTCATGTTGATCAGTCCTCAACATCTCTTTGATCATGACAGATGGCATTACCTTAATGTAAGTTCCTCCCATAAATGTCACCTCCTTAAGGGCAGGGATGGCTTCATCTTTGTATTTATAGCCACAGCCACAGTGCCTGGTGTTTTAACAAACCCTCGCAGGAAATCATAGGTTTACATTTTTTTCATTCCAACCAAAAAAAAAAAGCATGGGGGGAGTTGGAGTCTTTGATAAATCTTTATAAACTAAGATTAACAAGATCTATAGTAGAGATGGGAATGGCTGAAATGCTTCACTAATTGCTGCTTTGCTCCACTGTACAGATGACAATACAGAGATTAAGATAAGAAATGTCCTGTGCAGGATCCTGTCAGTAGGAAATCCCTGTTAAATTAAGGTTCTGGTTATCATATCCCTATTCTTTTTCTTTTTTTTTTTAATATTTGAAACATTTAATTTTTTTTTTTAAGCAATTGGGGTTAAGTAACTTGCCCAAGGTCACACGGCTAGGTTTTTGTTTGTGTGGGTTGTGTCTGAGGCCGGATCTGAACTCAGGTCCTTCTGACTCCAGGGCCGGCACTGTACTCACTGCGCCACCTAGCCGCCCCTGAAACATTTAATCTTAAGACCTTGAATTTCAGATCCATTTCTTTCCTCCCTTGTCACCCATTCCCTCTGGGGAGATAAGTAATTCAGTATATGTTGTACATGTCTAGCTATGCAAAACATTATCATAATAGATATATTGTACAAGGCTCCTTATAATTCCCTCCCACTCATCCCACCCCCTACCTGGTCCATTCCCTACATGATCCTGTCCCTCTTCTATAGTGAGTACTTCCAACCTCCCCTCCCCCCAAGGATGCCCTCCCATCCATCATCCCTCCTCTCCTCCCCCTTCCCCCTATCCTGCTGCAGGTTGAGATATCCCATTTAGTATGTATGTCATTTTCTCCCTGAACCAAATTCAATGTGAATGTGGTTTTGCCTTTTTAGCCTTCCTTATTCTCCCCCTCCTTTGCACCCACTTCCCCTACATGAGATAGTTTACCCTACCATGTCTCTCCCCATCTCTTCTTGCCACTTTCCTCTCTCACCTCATAATTTCATCCCTTGAGTATTCTCCCTTCCCAACAAATTCAACCTATGCCCTCTATCCATATATAACTATAACCATATACACACACATTCACATATGTATTCATATGACCACACACCCTTCTTCCATTATTTTCATGGTGAGAAAGATTTCCTCAGTCACAGTTATTGTTTTTCCATATAGGAATGTAAATAGTTCAACTGTGATAAGTTCCTTTTGATTTCTTTTCCCTGATTACCTTCTCAGGCATCTCTTGCTTCTTGTGCCTGGATGTCAAATTTTCTATTCAATTCTGGTTTTTTCCTCAAGAATGCTTGAAAGTCCTCTATTCCACTTAATGACCATATTTTCCCTGAAACAAAATACTCAGTTTTGCTGGGTAGGTGACCCTTGGGTTCAGTCCCAGCTCTTTTGCCCTCTGGAATATCGTATTCCATGCCCTTCTATCCCTCTGTGTAGAAGCTGCCAGGTCCTGGGCTATTCTGATTGTGTTTCCACAATACTGAAATTGTTTCTTCCTGGCTGCTTGGAGTATTTTCTCCTTGATCTGGGGATTCTGGAACCTGGCTATGATATTCCTGGGAGTTTTCTTTTTGGGATCTTTTTCAGGAGGTGATCTGTGGATTCTTTCAACCTCTATTTTGCCCTCTGGATCTAAAACATCAGGCAGTTTTCCTTGAGAATTTCTTGAAGGGTGATTTCTAGGTTCTTTCTTTCATCATGGCTTTCAGGTAGTCCAATAATTTTTAAATTGTCTCTCCTGGATCTATTCTCCAGGTCAGTGGTTTTTCCCATGATATATTTCACATTGCCTTCTAATCTTTCATTTGTTTGGATCTGCTTAACAGCATCTTGATTTCTCATAAAGTCATTAGCTTCCATTTGCTCCAGTCTAACTCTGAAGGAATGAATCTCCTCAGTGAACTTTTGGGATTCTTTTTCCACCTGGCAAATTCGACTTTTTAAGGCATTCTTCTCCTCATTGCCCTTTTGGGCCTCCTTTGCCATTTGAGCTAGTCTATTTTTTAAGGTGTTGTTTTCCTCAGTCAGGCTGTTGACCCTCATTTCATACTTTTCCTGCATCCTTCTCATTTCTCTTTCCAATTTTTCCTCCACTTCTCTTATTTGATTTTTAAAGTCCTTCTTAAGGTCCTCTATGGCCTGCAACCCGCTCATGTTTTCTCCTGGGGCTTTTGGAGCAGGACTTCTGACCTCACAGTCCTTTTCCTGCTCTTTGCCCCCAAAATAGGAGTCTAGGGTTGCATTTTTCTGTTTCCTTTGCCTTGGCATGTTGCCACTTAATTACTTGACTTTTTGGCTTGTTGCCACACTATGGCTCTGCTGCCAGATGGGAATTTTCACCCCGAACATGTGGAGGGGGCCAACTTCCATTTCTGGAAGCTGGAAACCCACCCACAACCTCCACCCCAGATCACAATCCAGATCCAGGGAGGTTAAAGCAAGAGTGATTACCCCCCCCAAGACTGATCGCTGGATCTCCCTACAGTTCACAGGCCAGGAGCTAGAGCTGCCTCTGAAAACTACAAAATGGCGTGTCTCCTCAGTGGCCTCTAGCCCCCAGGGGAGGAAGCCTACGCATTCCCCAAGTACTGGTCCCAAAGTCCATAGGGCACTAACCTCTCACTTTGTCCTAGGCATGTCTATGTTGATAATTCTGGAATCACCATAGCTGCTGGTGTTCTGGGGTCCCTCCAGCCAGCTGCTGGCCCTGCTGCCCTGGGGCTTAAACCTCAGCTCACGGGAACCTGGGCTCAGCTCGGCCGGGCTCCCCACGCTCTGCGCACTGCCAGCTCCCAGAGCGCTGAGCTGGTCCTTCCTGCAGGGCCGCTGGGCTGTCCTCAGCAGGAGGTTAGCTTCTCTGTGTCGTTCTGTGGGTGCTGGGGCTCCAGAAGTTGTTCAGAGTCCCCTTTTACATAGTTTGGAGGGAATCTGGGGGCAGAGTGGCTTGGATGAGCTGTTTCTACTCTGCCATCTTGGCTCCGCCCCCCCCCCCATATGCCTATTCTAAAACTTATATCTGACCCAGCTCTTCATATTGTCATTTAATCTCTTGATTAACGAATGTAAGAAAGCATGGTGACCAAGATGAAATGCTTAGGAAAAGTAAAGAAAGAATATTTTGTTCATGATTATTATCAGTTATGTAACAGTTGGTGGAAGGAGAGAGAGGAGGAAGAGAATGAGAGGGTTAAAAGTTACCTGTTGTTTCTACAGAACAAATTTCTGAATTAAACATTTTTTTCCTCTTCCTGATTTTGTTTTTTGATCCTCTGACGAAGCAGGAAATTTACACGGGCATACCTCACAGATATCTTGTGTTCAGCTCCAGACCACCGTAATAAAGTAAATATCACAATAAAGCAAATTACACATTTTTTTTATTTCATGGTGCATATAAAAGTTATGTTTACACTATACTGTTGTCTATTACATGTGAAATCTTATTATGTCTCAAAAAGGTACATTATTTAATCAAAATACATTATTGCTAAAAGATGCTAACATCAACTACACCTTCAGCAAGTTGTAATATTTTTGCTGGTGGAGTGTCTTGCCTCGATGCTGATGGTTGCTGACTGATCACAGTGCTGATTGATGAAGATCGGGGTGACTGCAACAATTTCTTAAAATGAGAAAACAATGAAATTTTCCTCATCAATTGATTCTTCCTTTTACTCAAATACTTAGAGGCCATTGTAGGGTTATTAGTTGGCCTAATTTCAATGCTGTTATGTTTCAGAGAATAAAGAGGCCTGAGGAGAGGGAGACAGACAGGGGAACAGCCCCAATGGGGGAGCAGTCAGAACACACACCATCTATTAATTTCACCATCTTATTCCAGATGTGGTTCATGGTACCCCAAAACAATTACAACAGTAACATCAAAGATCACTGGTCACATAACAGATACAATAATAATGAAAAAGTTTGAAATGTTGCAGGAATTACCAAAATGAGACACAGAGGTACTATATGAGCGCATACTGTCAGAAAAATGATGCCTATTGACTTGCTCAACACAGGGTCAGTTTATAAAAACTGTAATATCTGTGCAAAAAAATGAGGTATGCCTATAATTCAACACCAGCTTACAGCTGTGGAAATCCACTTGATTTCATAAATGCTTCTTCATTATGATGTCCTCCCAGGACGAAAGGGGAATGAAAAGGAAAAATCCTTATTTCAGCACACCAACCTCAGGTAAAAATGGATATGGTAAAACAAGGATCACTTTTCACTAAGCCCTCCTCACACTGCAAATGTTAACAAATTCCTGAATGGCTAACCTAGTGCTCTCTCTTTTTCTCCTCCCCCACCCCCATCTCTCCATCTCTCTGTCTCTCTCTCCCTTCTTCCTGTTAGCATATCTTCAGTACTGTCCTAGCTCCTCTGATGTTCCCTCACAGGACCATCTTCAATAGGAAAAAAAATATTGATTTCATTTCATATACATTTATGCTGTTGGTTGGATGCTTTTATGTTACATCCAACCTTCAGAATTCAGGCTGGATATGTCATGTCATGATGTATTGGAAGCACTATGGAGTCAAAGGAAAGCTGATAACCTACAGAGAAAACTCCCCTGGATTTTAATGGGAGCTGAGTACAATCAAAGGAAGAATTTTACTTTATCTATTTAATACCTTTTACTGT
The DNA here is from genome assembly GCA_011680675.1 of Gymnobelideus leadbeateri. NCBI lineage: Eukaryota > Metazoa > Chordata > Mammalia > Diprotodontia > Petauridae > Gymnobelideus > Gymnobelideus leadbeateri. The sequence continues at coordinate 156,494 of WOXC01010950.1, forward strand.
AGTCCTGGCAGCAATGAGAGTTGTTCCTGATAAGGATAGCAGGAAAAGGTGCATTTTTTATAAAAATACCTACCAAAGACAAGCCCAGGGACTGTTACAATTAAAGGACCACAACTGGCCAGAAAATTCTTTGGAAGTTAAAACTGACCAATAAGTATATAGTTTAAATTATAGTGGAGCTAGTATAGGAGGGTTTGTTGGGAACTGCATCCTGGGGGCGGCTAGGTGGCGCAGTGTGTATAGCGCCAGCCCTGGAGTCAGAAGGACCTGTGTTCAGATCTGACCTCAGACACTTAACACACACAAACAAAACAAAAACCTAGCCATGTGACCTTGGGCAAGTTACTTAACCCCAATTGCCCTCCAAAAAGAAAAAAAAATGTAAGGGAACTGCATCCTGGTACTGAGACCAGCCTGGGTCTGTGAATCCTAGTATTAAAGGGAAAGTGTTTAGGTGACCCATAGCTACCACTGAGGGCTTGTTAAATGCCCAGGCTAATTCTGAAGCCAGAGAATCCCAGGAGTGTTCTTTCTCCTTAAGCCAGACTAACTGCACACAAACCTCATTCCTTATAATTAGGCCAGAATTACTCTGTCTCCTCTCAAATCTCTGATGCCAGTCTTGAGGCACCCCATCCCAAGAGCTCAAGGGCTTGACTTAAGGACAACCTTAAAAGGCCTTAGATTTCAGGCAGGCCTTCTGATGAAGACACTTTGCCCAGAAGGTATCACAAGCATTTGCTGTATAAATAATAAGGTTGAAAAATACTTTCATCACAACTATCCTGTGAGGTGGAGAGAGTATCCTGTGGTACAAATGAGGCAACCAATTGTTAGTGCCTTTGGAAAATCTAAGACCATTAGAAAATACTTAAAAAACAAAATAAAACAAATCAAAACTACATGCGTGCTAGGCCTGCTAGGTGATATGGTGGATAGAACTTTGGACCTAAAGTCAGGAAGACCCAAGTTCAAATCTGATCCAAACAGTTATTAATTGTGTGACCTTGGGCAAGTCACTTAACTTATGCCTGCCTCTGTTTCCTTATCTGTAAAATGGGGATAATAATAGCACCTGCTGGTGCTATTAATGTGTTATTAATAGCATAATAGGTTGTTGGATCAGATGAGAAATTTGTAAAGTACTTTGCAAACCTTAAAGTGCCATGTAAATACTAGCTGTTATTTGTGTCATTATTATTAAAAGCCTGTTTTTCATGCAGGAGGGGTATCGTATGTAAAAATAAAAGAATCAAACAGAATCTTAGAGTTGGAGGGGACCTCAAAGGTATTCCTCATTATAGGATCATAGATTTAGATCTGTAAGGGAACTTAGCTGTCACCTATGCCAACACATCAGGGAACTGAGACCCAGAAAATATGTGTCTTGCCGGTGTTACACAGTTAATAAGTATCAGGGGTAGGATTTGAGCCTGGGTTTTCTAGATCCCAATCAAACAATTTTCTCCACTACATCACACTTACCTGGGAAACTAAGTCCTAACCAAGAATCCCCTTTGCATTATCCTAGACAAACAGTAATCCAGAACTTACAATCAGGGCAAATTTATGAGCTCCCAAAGAAGCACATTCCACTTTTGGGCAGCTGCAATTCAATGAATAAATAGCTAGGTAATGAATGAATAGATGAATGAATAAATGAATGAAGTGAAATGAATGAGTCGTGATCTGTCACTCTTCAATTTCTACAAATTGCTTCTGATTCTTCCCTCTAGGACCAAGAAGAACAAGTATAATCCCTATTTTATATGACAGCCCTTTAAGTACTTGAAGATATCTGTTTACTCCCATAAATGTCCTTTTTACTATGCTAAATATCCCTAGTTCCTTTAACCTGTCTTTGTATGTATGGCATGGTTTCCAGGAAACTCTCCAACTTGACTTTCACTAGGAGATATCATTTTTGTCTGAAAGATCTATCACCAAGGCTCTACTTTAAGTCCAAAATGGATTCCCCTACATTCTTTTGCTATTGTAGGTTAGGTAGCTCTGAATAATAATTGCAGGTTTATGTAATGGAAAAGAGTGTCTTTCAGGAAGAAATGGTATCTTCTTTGGGGTATGCCATGGATAGAAGATTGAATGTTCTATTTTTAGGAGGGACACAAAGGAAACAATTGTAATTTTTTAAAAATAAGAAACCCTCTCAATCCCCAAGAAGAAAAATTAATTACTTAATAATGTGGATAGATCACTAAAAGTTTGCCAGTAATAAAGTTATCCTGATCATCTCATTGGGAACTCAAGACTATTAATGAACAACTGAGCACAGTGGGGGTTTAATCTAAATTGCCCCAATTCCTAGGGCAAAAATTGCCAATCTCATTTTGTCTAAGGGAGAACTAGATCACAATGAACACATGTATGTCTAAGAAACAACTAGGCTGGATAACTTAGTAGTTTAATGCCATCTGCCAGTCTAGGCTTTTATACATACTTGGAAATACCCAGAAAAAAATAAGTTAAATTCAAAGGACCTGGAGTCAAATCCCAGCTTTGCTACTTAACTACTTTTTACAACTATGGAAGAAAGGGATAGAGAGAAAGATCACAAAAAAAGTAAATGGACAATTTTTAATAATTAAGATGAAAAACTTTAGCATAAATAAAATCAGAACAACTAAAATGAAAAAGGAAACAGTAAATTAGAAGAAAACCTTTGCAGCATGTTTCTCTAGAAAAATCTGTGAAGAACTGATTCAAGCATACAAGAATAAGAGCCCCAACAGATAAGTTGTCAAAGGATACAAACAGGTAATTCTCAAAATAAGAAAAACAAATCATAAACGATCATAACTATGTTTTTAAAAAGATCAGAGAAACATAATTTCTGGGTAATTTAATCATTTTATTAATAAAAGGATGGTCATTTGGCTATTTCTCTTAGACCCAAGACAATCCTGGCAGCAGACTTATGGTTTGTATGTCCTTTTGGAAGAGTTGTGTTCCCCAAGGTGGCAATCAACTGATTGGTTAATAATTAATGAGAGAAACCCACATATATCATCTGCATTTCTATATATTATTAGCCAAGTCCAACATTGAGAGATAGAGAAATTCCATTTAAAGTTACTGTAGACATTATAAAATATTTGGGAGTCTACCTGCCAAAACAAACCCAGGAACTATATGAACACAATTGCAAAACACTTTTCACAGATAAAGTCAGATCTAAATAATTGGAAAAACATCAGTTATTCATGGGTAGGCCAAGCTAATATAATAAAAATGACAATTCTACCTGAATTAATTTACTTATTCAGTGCCTTACCAATCAAACTACCAAAAATTATTTCTAGAGATAGAAAAAATAATTTCAAAATTCATCTGGAAGAACAAAATGTCCAGAATATCAAAGGAATTAATGAAAAGAAATGCTAGGGAAGGTGGCCTAGCCATATCAGATCTTAAATTGTATTATAAAGCAGCAATCATCAAAACCACTTGGTACTGGCTAAGAAATAGAGGCGAATAGGTTAGGTACACAAGACACAGTAGTCAATGACTATAGCAATCTACTGTTTAAACCCAAAGACCCCAGTTTCTGGGATAAGAACTCATTGTTTGACAAAAACTTCTGGGAAAACTGGAAAATAGTATGGCAGAAACTGAGCATAGACACCATATGAGTCTGACACCATATACCAGAATAAAGTCCAAATGGGTACATGATCTAGGTATAAAGGCTGATACTATAAACAAATTAGGGGAGCAAGGAAAAGTGTATCTGTCAAATTTATGGAGAATGGAGGAATTTGTGACCAAACAAGAGATAGAGAACATTATGAAATGCAAAATGGATAATTTTGATTATATTAAATTGAAAACTTTTTGTACAAACAAAGCCAATGCAACCAAGAGTAGGAGGGAGGCAGAAAATTGGGAGTTTTTACAACCGCTGTCTCTGATAAAGGTCCCATTTCTAAAATATATAGAGAACTGAGTCAAATTTACAAGAACACACATCATTTCCCAATCATAAATGGTCAAAGGAAACGAACAGGCAATTTTCAGAGAAGAAATTAAAGCTACCTATAGTCATATGAAAAAAATGCTCTAAATCACTATTGATTAGAGAGATGCAAATTAAAACAACCCTAAGGTACTGCATAATACCTATCAGATTCTCTAACATGGCAAAACAGGAAAATGATAAATGTTGGAGAAGATGTGGGAAAGCTGGAACACTAATTCATTATTGGTGGAGTTGAGAGCTGATCCAACCATTCTGAAGAGCAATTTGGAACTATGCCCAAAGGGCTATAAAAATGTGCATACCCTTTGACCCAGCAATACCACTTCTAGGATTGTATCCCAAAGAGATCACAAAAATGGGGAAAGGACCCACATGCACAAAAATATTTATAGCAGCTCTTTTTGTGGTGGCCAAGAACTGGAAATCAAGGGGATACCCATGAATTGGCAAATGGCTAAACAAGTTGTGGTATATGAATGTAATGGAATACTATTGTGCCATAAGAAATGATGAACAAGCGGACTTCAGAGAACCCTGGAAAGACTTATATGAACTGGTACTGGATGAGGTGAGCAGAACCAGGAGAATATGTACATAGTAACAGCCACAGTGTACAAGGACAGATTTTGATAGACTTAGCTCTTCTCAGCAATGTAAGGACCTTAAAACAATTCCAAAGGACATATGATGGAAAAGGCCAGTCACATCCAGAGAAAGAACTATGGAGTCAGAGTGTAGAATGAAGCAGACTATTTTCTTTTTTGTTTTGTTTTATTTTGGTTTTTTGTTATTTCTTTATCATGGTTTTTCCTATTCATTAAAATTCTTCAGAGTGACTAGGTGGTGCAGTGAATAGAGCACCTGCTCCAGAGTCAGGAGGACCTGAGTTCAAATCTGACCTCAGACACTTAACACAAAACTAGCCTTGTGACCTTGGGCAAGTCACTTAACCCCAATTGCCCTACCTTCCCCCTTACAAAAAGCAATAAAATAAAATAAAATAAAATTCTCCTATGGAACGTGACTAATGTGAAAATATGTTTAATAGGAATGTATGTGTAGAGCCCAAATCAGATTGCAGGCCATCTTGGGAAGGGAAGGGGGAGAAAGGGGGAAAAAATTAAAACTTACGGGAGTGAATGTTGAAAATAAAAAATAAATAATTTAATAAATTGGGGGGAAAAAGAAAATTACAAAAAAAATACTAATTAATGAAAGAATGAATATTACAATGAGGGGCTGAGAATGACATCATGTCACTCTTGAACAGATAATATAGATTATCTCTATATGCAGACCACCCCCCAATCTTGGGCAATTTAGACAAAAGTGTCTGTCTCCTCTCAAGCTTAATTGAATGGAATTCACCTTAGACTAGAGATTACTTCTAAGGTTGGGTGGAGTCAGATAGAGGAAAAGGTTTGGCTCAACCTAGAGATTGAGGTCTTGAAATGAGGACGGAAAAGGGGGAAATCTGAATCTCCCCAAATCACTGTTTTTTAATAATCATTTCTCTCAATATGAAAATCACTAATCATATGACTAATAACAAGAGAATGCAAATTAAAACAACTCTGAGGTTCTATCTCCCACCCATCTGATTAGAAGAGATAACACAAAAGAAAAATAATAATTAACGGAGACAATGTAGGAGAACAGCACAGTAATGCTTTATGGGTAGAATTATGAATTGGTACAGTCATTATGGAACTAGACCCAAAAAGTCAATAAATTGTGCATATCTTTTCACTTAGCCATACCACTACTAAGACTATTCCCCAAAAGAAATCCAAAAGAGGAGAAACAAACATGCAAGTACCAACTATCCACACTGGTACTTTTTATTATAGCAAAGAACTGGAACCTGTGGGGTTAGCCATCAGTTGAAAAATAGCTGAATGAATTATTGTATGTGAATGTAATGGAATTCTATTACTCTATAAGAAATGGTAAAAGGGTATATTCAGAGAGACATGAAGACTTGGTGTGAAATTATTTAGAGTGAAGTGAGCAGAATCAAAATAGCAATTTATGTAATAATTACATTGGAAAACAAACAAGCAAGCAAACATCATGTTGATTAGAGCTGAAAGACCCCTCTGATCAACACAATGACCAATCAATAACTTCAGAGGACTGAGGGTATAGAAGGATGTGTTCCCTTGGCAGAGAGATTATGGTCCAGAAATATAGAACTGTTTTGCCTGTCTATCCCAACTTATTTGTTTTTTTTTTGTTTGTTTGTTTGGGGTTGTTTTTGTTTTTTGTTTTTGTTTTTTTTGCTTTTTGCTCTGCACTGAAGGCAGAGAAATTGGGGTTATGTGATTTGTCCAAGGTCACACACTAATATGTTAAGTGTCTGGGGTCAGATTTGAATTCAGATCCTCCTGACTCCAGGGCTGGCGCTCTATTCACCGCCACACTTAGCTACCCCCACCTATGCCAACTTATCACAAGATAAAGCATGACAGGGCAGGGAAGGAAGTGTTACAGGAGGTTAATGATAGCAATTAAAGGAAAAACAAGAACAAAGAAAGCAAATGAAGACAGAAAGTTGCATCAATTAATCTTTTTTTAACTCACAAAAGAAAGTTTGGAGGGAAACAAACAGAAAAGATTTGGGGATTAATGAACTAAATTTAGTATTTTTTTTAAAAGTTTGAATGCTGAATTCAATAAAATCAAAAGAATTTTAAAAAGCACAAATCCTGAGATTTATGATTTCATATACAAATGTCTTTTTCTATTCTTCTTTGAATATGGTAGGGTACTAGCCGTGTGACCTCGGGCAAGCCACTTATCCCCAATTGCCCTCCAAAAAAAAAAAAAGGCAAAAAAATGGTAGGTTTCACATTTGTTGGTGTTTTATTAAGTTCAGAATAACAAAATAAAATTTAGAAGTAATTTTTTTTAATTAGCAAAGGATAAAGCCATTAGTCCAAATGCAACTGCCCTCTGGTAGTTGGACCTATAACTGGACCAATTACAGGAAAAAAATTGGGAATCATTATTACCTGTTTCAAATAAATTATTATTCATCTTGGACAAGGAGCATGACAGCTCAAATAGTTGCATGACAGCAAAGCCCTCGACTAAAACACTTTAGATCTGACCATCAATAGACACACGATAACTGTATTGAAAAATTCAACTTTATTCTATTCAAAAATAAAGTATCAAAGTTCAAACCAGAAAGAGAAAATTAAAATTCTATACTTTTTTTTAAGTTGACATTTTCTTCCTTCAGCAAGAGACCAAGATCCCTTTCTATTTAGGAACTTTATACACCTTTTAACAATTCCAAGCATTCTCAATAGATTGCTGTTTCTTTGAGAAGACTGTTGTAACTTAGAGCCTTTCTGACAGAACCCTGGTGAATTATAACTCTATTTCATGCTGGTTTGCAGAGTGATTAAAGCAAGTAGCCTTGAATTATAACATATGTTATAAAGAGATGGAGCCTTTCAGTTATAAAAGATGTATCAATCAGGGAGAAGCAAATACAAATTAAAGTTTGATGAGCAGTTGGATATTAATTGGTACTAACTCTGTTTTTTATGTCACTTTGATGAGGAGCAGATCATAAACATACTAAGCGATACTAATAACGTATATTCACTTCAATACAACTTGATAGCACCATTTATTAAAGAAACCAATATCAGGGTTGAATTGTGAGTGGGCTTATGTGCATTTTTCCTACTACATCCAATCCTATAACAAATTTTATGCAAACTCTCAGCTTCAGCCCTGCAGGGTAGAACTGGAGTTAGTTAGACATGAAAATAATCATTGCAACTTCCTTTGCCCACCCTTACTATTTGCCTTTATTTCTAAGTGATGGTAGCACTGAATGCTATAGAGTACAACCCCCTAATTTGATACAGCACTTTGGAGTTTACAAAGTGCTTTCAAATCCCATCTACCTTTATACCAGGAAACCACCTTGGCATCTGCCCTAATGCCCCGAGCAGACTACCCCTCCCCCTATTCTTTCAACCTCTTTGCTCTGGGAATAATGATCAAATCAATAATACCACTGCTACTGAAAAGGGCATGAGAACTGGCTGCCCCAGAGCACCATTCACTCCCTTTCCTGGTCACCTCTCCCCTGTCTGTGTTGTTTTCTCTTATATAAAACTCTTTGCATGTAAATTCTTTGCATGCAGGGATTATCTCATTTGTTGTTTTCTATTCTCCACCTCAACAACTAGCACAGTGATATGTAGTTCACATTTTAATAAATATTTTTTCATTCATTCATTCACTTGTATTTTTTTTGTATTTAAGCTATATAATTCTGTGGCATAGACGAGGTTAATATTAGTCTCATTTCATTACAAATACTTCACATTTCTAGGCAAGTGTCATAATGCACCATAAAGAGCATTTAATTTTGTGTCCAAGATCCTAGATTCAAATTCTGGCTCTGGCTTTGGCTACTTATATAACAAGTGATCAGCACTTTCTTAACCATTTTCTCTTTGGTGACAGGATTCAACGATCTCTCTTGGCACTCTAAACCCATATCTCTAAAGTGCTTTAAGGATCATAGGAGGGTAGATAGATGTAGAACTGGAAGGGACCCACCTCAGTGTTCGTGTTGTCAAACCCCCTCATTTTACAACCAAGGAAAGAGGAATAAAGGAAAGTTAAGTAATTTCCCCAAAGTTACACAATCAAAGCCAGAGTTTGAACTCAGGCCCTTAACTCTAGAACCAGTGTTTCATTCATAATTCTTCCAGGTATGTAGGCCAAGATTATCATGATATCCATTCTCCATGTGGAAAAACAGGGAAATAGATAAGTCAAGTGACCTGCATAAAGTCACATAGCTAACAAATTAGAGGTGGATTCAAATTCAGACATTATGACTCCAGGACAAGTGCTCTGGCAACTAAATATCGCTGTTGCTGGAAAGAAAGGAAGTTTTGGATTCTTCCTCTGAGATCTTTCAAATTTTCTACTCTTCCTCTGCCCTAGCCAGCAAAATCTCTAAGTCTGAGTTCACTTTCCCCTAGACTTCATCTGTTCTGGAAAGAGTGTGCACAGACCTCTGGGGAAAATGTTTTGTATCACATATTCTTAGTATATTGTTTTTAGTAAATATACCTTACTAAAATCTAATTAAATCTCACTAATTGATATCTAATAATCAATGAGAGAACCATACTCACCAGGGATTGTGAACTATAGGATTAGGAAAAGAAAAGCTAACCCTTCAGGGATAGCCCTAGACTCTAGAGGGACAAGTGGAAGTTGTCAGAATAGTTCCCAGAACATGTATTACATATGCTACCTGTAAGTGGAGATGATATTTAATGCATACTCCCTATTTTTTTTACCTTTTTTTGTATATGAAAATGCTCATGTCTATTGATGATTTTCTATTTCATAATAAAAAATGTTTAAAAAGTAAAAAATAAAACATGTAAATGACACGTGTAAGATCACATAGCTGGTAGATAGCGACAGTAGGAAGATAATCCAGGTTTTCTGGCTCCTTCATTCGATGCTCTTTCTACTACATCGGACACCTTTTCACATGATTATAGGTAGCAGTTGCAACAGTTTTTAAATCTACATAGAGACAGCGCTGCCTAACTGAGTAAGCAGGTGCTAATAAGGTTGACTTTGGTTGGGGAATACTTTAGAGCTGCACAAGACCTCCCTGGAACCCCCTTGGAACAACAGTAAAAATAGGAGGATGGTGTTGAAGGAATTCTGGCTTTTCTCCTTTCCAGGGTTGCTATTTTATCATTCAAGAAGAAAGTATTAAGTGCCTATTATAGGAATGTAGCCATAAAGACAAAACAAAATAGTCCCTCCTCTCAAGGGGCTTATACTATACTGGGGATAAACAATTGATGCACAAATAAGTAACTTAAAATATGTATGAGGTAAAGACAAGGCAATTGGAAGGGAGCAGAGAAGAGGCAAGAAAAGCCTCACATAGGGGGTGGCATCTGAGCTGAGGCTTGAATGGACTTACGGAATCCAAAAGGTGGAGGTGACGAAGGAGAGCATTCCAGGCAGAGGAGACAGCCTGTGCAAAGGCACAGAGGTGGGAAATTGATATTCTATATTAGAAACAGCAAGCAGGTCAAATAAAACAGAAAAGTGAAGGGAAGGCATGTGAAATCAGTTTGGAAAGATAGGTTAGAGACAGATTGAGAAGGGGCTCAAATGCCAAACAGAGGTATTTATATTATCCTAGAGCCAATAGGGAGCCACTGAAACTTCTTTTTAAATTTTTATTTTGTTTTTTCAATTAACAAAAATCTACTTTCTCTCCTTCCCACCTCTGACCCCACCTCACCTGCATTGGGGGAAAAAAACAACCCTTAGAACAATTATCTTGCACCATATTGTTGCATGCTGTATCTCTTGAGTAAAATGTAAGCTTTTGGAGGGAAGGAACTTTTTATTTTTTGTCTTTGTATCTCTAAGGAAAACAAATTGCCAAACTCACTGGGTCCCATTTTACAGATGAAGAAACTGAGACTGGAAAAGGTTCAAAGATTTGCCCACAGTCACATAGCCAGTAAGTATCAGGGGTAGGATTTGGACTTAGATCTTCTTGATTATCTAACATTAAATAAAGACCTCTGTCTGACATGAAATAATGAAATAAATGTCCAGTAATGAAATGGAGCTGGTTTAATAAAGCAAAGGGATGAGGCTCAAGGTGACAGGTAGTATTTTGAGTATTTGCTTTATTTCTGTTAGCAATAAGCTTGTTCTTTACAGATTTAAGGAAATAGAGGCCTGGCATTTCATGTGAAAGTCATAGAATCTGGGAGAGATTATGGAATGTTAGAGAAGAAACTGTAGTGGTCATCTTATCCAACCTTTTCATTCTATAGATGGGGAAAATAGAATTAATTAACTTCTTCTAATCTAGGATTAAGCTTGGTTCCTATTTTATATATATAATGAAATTAAAAGAGTGACAAGAAATATCAGTTGGGTCTCATCAGAAGTTTTTCTTTTTACTGATAATCATGTTATGACAATTTCCCCTCAAAATAAAATATCAAATTCTCCAAATAGACAATCCATGCTTATTATATCTGCCTTTAATTCGAGAAATATATCTAACTGTTGTCTAACAAGAGTCAGTTTCAGAAGAAATTAATGAGGAACATTTATTAATTATTCATGTTCTGAAACAGTAGGTCTGCTAATGTTTCTGCTAATCACTAAAGCTAAACAGATGTATCTTTATAAAGACAATCCTGAAGAACAGAATAATATGAAAGAGCCACATATAGAAGACAAGTATATTTCGATAAAAGGCTAAACTACAACACATTCATCATTGCCTCCAAGATCACATTTTTTAAAAATGACATGTAATATAGAATAAAAAATCGTCAAGTTTTCTATTATTGAATAATTATGTTAAGCAGTGAAAAGCAGTCCTACAGATGAATAGAAGACATGCCCTGAAGTCAGAAAGTTGCATTCAGGTCCTTGCTCTGACATATAGTAGTTGTCATAAGTCATAAACTCTCAGTCCCCTAGCTGCTCTACTCTCTAACACAGAGGTTCCCAAACTTATTTGGCCTACCACAGCCTTCAAAAAAAAATACTCAGTGCCCCCTTGGAAATCTATTTTCTTTAATCCTTTAATGTTTTTTTTTAATTTGTATCATTTCAAAAAATATATATTTTTAAAAGATGTATCTTAAATTTAATCATTTATTGTAAATTTGTGGGGGGTTTTCTGCATTGAAATTTTGATGACTCAATGTTGCATCATATACCGTATGGATATATGTACAGGATCATATTGCAAAAAAAAGTCATTGCATACATAAATTCCTGCCTATACATGTGAGACTGCTCCTGCCAGCATTTGCTTATTGAGACCTGTTGGCAGACTTGACCCAGACTGATAGGTTATAACTTGCATTTAGTGTGTTTATTTGGAAAATAATGTAATCACTATAATTTTCTCTCATGCAATAGATGAAATGTGGATGAACGGTTTTTCCACTACCCCTTATTTTTATTCAATGCATCCAAGGCTACTACCACCCCCCCATCATTACAGCATTCCCCAGGGGGTGGCATCACCCACTTTGGGAATCTATAAATCTACACATTTCAGAGGAGTCTCCCAAGGAGTTTTCACATTTAGAGTTCTCTTCACTTATGAAATCACAGGCCCATTTGAAAATGAAATTAAACATTTCCTTAATCATCAAGAAGTTTTATTGATTCCTTTTTTGTACCACACCCACACAATTTGAACCTTCCCCTATAACAAGGATAAATTGGTATATAAAAGCAACCAATTACATTGTAAGCTCCTTGAAGGCAAGCCTTTTTGCCTCTTTGTATCCCTAGCTTTTAGCATAGTACCTGCCAAATAGAAGATCATTAATAAATGTTTATTGATTGATTGAATAAAAAACTGTCTCAGTAAACATATACAGCAATTGCCCATAGTCCTCAGTCTTTCTATAGAGAGAAGGGAAGTATGTTTTGGTATCTGTTCTCTGGTAGAAGATTGGTCTTTGCAATTTGTCTGAGTCTGACTGCTTTTTAGTGTTGCTTTCAGATTGTAATCACTGTATAGATTGTATTTTCTGGTCCTGCCTTCTTTACTCAGCATCAGTACATACAAGCCTTTCTATGTCTCTCTATATTCCTCTTATATTGCCATAACAAGGAGATAAAAAGAACCTAAAAAGTTCCTAAATCAGCAAACACTTGCCATAGCAAATGGAAAGAGATGTTAGCTAAAGGTCACGTTAGTTTAGACTATGAGCTCATTTGTAAAATCTTACAAAGAAAAATGATGGATGATTATGAACAGTATTACTTTGTGAATTAGACAGAAGCAGTGAAAAGTGAAACTAGTTTAAATAAAGCTTGGCAAGATATCCATCTAACCAAAATCATCTCAAGGGCATTTAAGAATGAAGGTGGAAAGACAGCATCCTGAAGAAAAAATGGAAAAAATCTGCAAAAATATATATAACAAACTTTTCATCATCAAGGATTTTAGAGCCACTGTGCTTGTACTGTCATTTCACACTGTCCTGGATGTATTTACAGGCAAGATAGAAATAGTACAGAAGAGAACAAAGATCAGAAAAGCAGGCATATTGGACCAAGTACATATAAAAGAGATTCATTCTGGAGGTGACATAATTGTAAAGGGATTGAGGGATTGGTTCACAAGGTATATCAAAGAAGGCAAGACACCAAAGACGTAGAAAAAAATCTTGAACCTTATTGTAAAAAACAATAAATTATGAGATCATCAATGACTACCTATCTTTTTCCTTCATACAAAGTTTATAGAACATTGACATTGTACATATTTCCTTTTATTATTCCATCTTCCTTGTCTTGATTTTACTCCTAATAGTCCTTTGTAACCACTTGTCTAATTAAGCATTTGTAGGATGACTGGGGTTACCATGGTGACTGAGGGTGCTATGAGAGTCCTAAGTTGGTAAACCTTTCCTCACACCCACCTACCTTTCCTTTCCATTAGAAACATAGAATCAGGTCACTCCAAGGATTGAACTCAGAGGGGAAAAGATTGTCACAGTGCCTACCAAGCTTAGTCCATTATCTGAAACCAAGCTCTTCTATAGCGTGTTCTCTTGTATATCCGAATGTGAGGAGAATAAGCAGAGGATGACCCAAATGCTCATAGCACGGCCTTCACTGATAAAACAGAATCCCAAGGGCCCCCAAAGCTTCAGTGCCATTGCATGATGTTTTATTAAATACTACAATCTGTCAGGCCATGTAATTGGCACTCCTTGCTCCACACAGACCTAGTGAATTCCCAAGACCACTCAGCTGTGTGTCATCCAACTATTTTTAGAAGCTCTTGTGCTCACTTTGGTCAAGTTTCTCTTATTTCCTTCTTCACATCACACACTATTTTTGATTTGTATTTGATGGTTGCGGCTTGGAAAAAACTAATTTCTCATAAAGCTGATTACAGTAAATCTTAAGCCAAACTGTAAACATTTAATAAGCCATCAATGTGAAAGTATGTTTAGAAAACAGAAGGTGAATCATCAGCTTATATTTCTTTTTTGGGGGGAGAGGAGGGATAAATAATCACCTATCATACTAATACTACTTTACTTTTATCACAGCATATGCAAGTTTATTTTTCTCTGGCCAATAAAAGTTACTGAAGATGGGGAGGCTAGGTGGTGCAGTGAATAGAGCACTGTCCCTGACATCAGGAGGACCTGAGTTCAAATCCAGCCTCAGACACTTGACACACTTACTAGCCATGTGACCTTTGGCAAGTCACTTAACCCCAATTGCTGTGACCTTCCCCCTCAAAAAATTTTTTTTCTAAGTACTGAAGCTGTCCCATATTTTTCAATTGATTCGCATTTAGGTTTTTTCTTATGTAAATTATTATGCTTGCAACAATTTCTTTATTATATTTGCAATCACTTCATTATCTAGTTAGGATTTTTAATGGAATCAATCAAAAAGCACTTAATAGATGTTTGTTAAACACAAATGTCTTTAGTGTACAAATATAACAAAAAAGTATTTCAAACTAGAAATATAATAAATCCAACTATATTTGCAAATATATGTGAATCACAGATTACCGGTCTCCAAAAGGTTAAAGTTTTGAGTTCCCCAAAGAACACACAGAAGAGGACACATACAGTAGAAATGAATAGTGCATGTCATACAACCAACAAAGAATTACGCACCAAAAGCAAAGTAAAATTGATCACCAAAGAGGTATTCAATAGGATGAGACTGTAGATTGGTCAAGTTATCCCTTAATAGCACTTATGCTTCTATTGTTACCCACATATTGTTAAGGTATTGTTAAGAGTAGTAGAGGAAGGTCCCAGTAGGTCAAATAGATAATGTTTGAGAATTTACAAAAGACCTTAGACAACTTACACAAAATGAGAAGTTGTGGATGAGTTGTGAGCTGCAGTATTCCAAGAAAACTTATTATCAATGAGATCATAAATCTAGAAATTTATAATAAAATTAGCTTGTGAAAGAATGGATAAAAGTCAAACCATGCATGACTTTTTATTGTCATTTCCTGAATACCCTCCTCTCACTCAATAGAGTCCATAGTTTACTTCAAGTCTCAATCCAGATGTTACTTCCTAAATTAAGGTCTATCCTGCTTCCCCACTTCCACCCTCAGTAAGTAGTTCCCCCCCCCACCATCACACACACACACACACACACACACACACACACACACACACCAGTAATTGTCTTTACTATGTATCTATTTCATAATTAATTTTCCACATACATGTTATTCCCCTCAAAGAATGTAAACTTGAGGGTAGGGACAGTTTCACTTTTGTATTCAGATCCCTGATGCTTAGCATAGCACCTGGAACATACTAGCCATGTACTTTTGAATGAATATATCATTTATTTTTCTCAGTAGTGATCTTGGGCCTACTTTAGTGAGATAATAAATTAGAAAGGAGGAGACAAACTCATATAGCAAAATGGGTTAGCAATATTTTTCAAAAGAAACATGTATAGGGAAAGTTGGTATTCTGCACTTAAAAACTGGCTTCCATAATTTAGACTCTTCTACTACTATTATATTAGCTAAAATTCCCCCTGAAGGTTACAGTCACCAGCTGTAACTGATTTAACAACAAAATAATTTATTTTTTAGTTGTTTAAAGAGTCAAAAATTCATTCTCAATATCACTACCAATTAATAATGTGACCATGCAAGATAATCTTAATATTTATTTGCCCATCCAAAAGCCAACGATCTTGCCTAGGACTAGGCCCTGTATATGATACAGACTTATAGAATAAGTTCTTATTCATTTCCAGATATTACCACTCGGTTTATAGCATGGTGTTTGGATGACATATACAAATCTTTCATTTTGAATAATGAACAAGGAAAATGTCCACTACAATGTGAATTCTCTATTTTATGGAGACAAAAGTCTTATTGTAATTTCACGTGCTATCACCCACTTTTATTTTGGGATATAACTAAGCTTTAAGTTCCTGAGAGATTTAAGCATGCTGATCACTATAATGACAATAAAAACAATAATTTGGAAAAAATTAAAAACAAGAGATTAAACTATAAAGTGAGCAGGATGGCAATGGCTCTCTCTTGAGGGAATCATATGCAAGTTTTCTTTTTTTTTAATAGTAAATAATGGCTAGATGAAATGGCAAGGAACTAGAAATCTAAAAAAAATAGTTACTTCATTTAAAAGTACTAAATATTTTTCAACATAAAATTATATTCTCTATCGTATTTTTGTTTTTCCTTTTGTACCTACGCTAAAGTATAAATAATACTACCAATCTTGTCTTAATCACTGGGACGATTAATCTTTTTCTCTCACATAGTTTTCATTTATGATTTCTTGGAATATAGCTCTGGAAACCAGGCTTTGATAAAGCCCATTGGGATTCAAATAGTTATTTGACTATGCCTTTAAACCCAAATCACTCTGGTTCTCACTGATTGGCCAATAATAGGCCCCAGCCTTCACTTGCTAATTGTTTGGTTTTTGATGGCTCAGAGGGTAAATAGCAATTGATTCTGTTCTGGCCGAAAACTCTGAGAATCTTCCCCTCCTAGACTGACTCTTTTGTGAAGGCAAACCAGACCATCTTTTGTCTCCGTTCTAACCTAAGACTTTAATTACTGAATGGATATTGTCTAGGAAAGACCTAACTTAAAAAGGCCAGAGTCTCTCCCAGTGCATCTGGGGCCATCACCAGTCATCCTGACCTATGTCTTGCCACTGGACTCCAGTGACTTTGAAGAAGAGAGTGAAGACTTTTCAGAGCCCTGCCTTGCTTAAATCCAATCCACTTGCAAGTTAAGACATCACCTTTCAGATGTCATTAGTCCTCTCTGAGAACAAAGGATAAACAACAACAATCACAGGCATCCAATTCTAAAAAAAAAAAATCATTATACTGAAAGTTTAATTTACAGAATTGATTAAGTAGGAAACTGATTAGTTGTGTGACTCTGTTTTTTTTTTTTTGTTTGTTTTCTACTTCCCAGGTTGAGATGAGTAAATGTGTGGTCATGGACAATTTTATCTTTCAACCTTATCAACTAGCACAGTGCTTTATACATAGTAGGTACTTAATAAAAAGTTTGAATTGAAATGAATCTAATTCAACCCGTTCCGAACTAAGAATGCCTTCAACATGCATGACAAGTAGTCATCTGGCTTCCATGTCTAGTGAAAGGAAATTCCACTATTTCCTAAGATCCCCCATAATATATCTAAACAGTTCTAGTTATCAGGGTATTTTTTTTTTTAAAGCAATTGGGGTTAAGTAACTTGCCCAAGGTTACACAGCTAGTCATTATTTATGCGTGGGTGCTCATTTTCTGAGGCTGGATCTGATCTCGGGTCATCCCAACTCGGAGGCCGGCATTCTTACTCACTGCGCCACCTAGCCGCCCCTATCAGGGTATTTTTTTTTCCATATATCGAGTTGAAATCTGTCTCTCTCTAATTTTTATACACCGTTCATTGTTCTGCTTCCATTTCTGTAAAGAAAATACAACTTCCACACAGAAGTCAGAAAATATTGTGGAAACTGTAATGTCTCCCCTCTACTCTATATCTTTTCTTCTTCAGGTTCAACATCTCCTGCCCCTCCACTCCTATTGCAGAGTTGGAACCCGATCCTGTCACTTAATGTCATCCCTTGCAATTTCATCAGCAAAAATGTGACAGATATGGCACCTATGCCCTCATCTAAGCCACAGATAAAACTGTTGAACTGCACAGGGTCAAGGACAATTCAGGAGAGAACTTCCTCCAAAATGACAGACCTTATTATTGCTCTTTGTGTCTGGCTTTTCAACCATCTTTCTCTTCATTGAAATAGACCTATGATTTCACTGGAGTAAGGAACCCCTAGGGAGAAAACCCTCCTCTTAACCAAAAAAACAAAAAAAACAAACAAAAAAACTTGGCAACTGCTTGGCATTTTACAATCTTAAAAAGAGTTTGCCCAGAGCATTAAGAGATTAAGTGACTTGCCCAGGGTTAGCCAGTCACTGTAACTAGTCATACTACCTCTCATCAGCGTAGTTACCATATCATAAAAGGAAATGAGATTAACCTGGCATAACCTGTTCCTAATGAACTCTTCTGGACCTTAAGCAATCATTGCTTTCCTTTCTAAATCCTTAAAAACTGCCATCTGGTAATACATTCTAGTGTTGAGCTCATCAGCCTAAAGTCTGTAGACTCTGCCCTCTTCCCTTTATATAAAATCTTTTCTCTAGTCTTGCAGCACATATCTCTGTTCTGCATAATCTTTCAAATAACTTTTATAGTGGCTAAGCAATTACATGCACCATTTCTTTCATAGTAAAACTATGGAGTACATCTTGAGTTTCCTTTCACTCTCAGCCACTTTTGTTCTATCCTTCCAGGTGCAAAAATTATTCTCTTTAGGAAAGAAAAAAGCAAAGCAAGAGTTGAGTAATTTTGTCTCTTCACTATAAGTAGTTAGCATTATTATCCCACTGATCTCAAATTGTGGTTCTCTTATTTTTTTGTTCTTTCCCCAACAAAAAATTTTAAACTCTTTTTGTTGTCCTTAATATTCATTGCCGGTATTTGCTCATTTTAAGTCTTCAGGTGCTATTCTTAAAGGGCTCTAGTCCACTTTTGTATTCATTCTTCATTGACCTACACTTGCTTCCATCTTCTATACATAACTTTAAAAAAATCTAAGTTAGGCAATTAGCCACATCAATATCCACAGACTTATTTGCCTTTCCTTTCTTAATGTTTCAGTGTTGAAATTAAGAAGCAACTTAGACTGCTTAAAGCAAGTTTTAAAATGCCAGTTCTTTTATGTTAATTATAAGGAAAGGAACCAACTGGAATATATCATAGGATAATTTACAAGGGCCTTCCAAAGTTTAAACAATCACTCACACACCATTCAGCTTGATTACAATTATTTATGCTGATAAGCATGGAAAAACAAGAAAAAATAACTTCTTTGGCATCTAACCTTGATGCACATTCAATATTTGTTGAATGAACACTGTGAGAATCTACAGGAAGCTATCATTTAGTCTTTCACCTCAATTAATGCCTTTTGTAAAATCTCTTCTCTATCTTGGAACAAAAATTCACTTACTTATAGCCGTATAACCTTGAGCAAGTTACTTAACCCCAATTACTTAAAAAAATCATCTACTTATACACAAGAATGGAAAAGAATGATCTTGTTTACTTTGATGGAGAATGAAAATAAGAACTTGCTCTGGTTTTTTTCTACTCTGGTTTCAAAATTTTTCTTTGGATTCCAACACTGATATTGACCACAAAACAAGAAAAACTGAAATCATCTGATATAACAAGCTGAATAGGGCACTTATGTCTATGAAGCATAAAACTTGTGGCTAATGATAATAAGAAAAGGGACATAAGTGAAAATCAATTCTTGCTGAGGTTTATTACAAAAAGTCAAACTTGTAAATTAATAAACTTATCCAGTTGTGTTCAAAGTACTTTAGATCTAATCAAAATATAACATTCAATTCAGGTTTTATTCTTTCTGGTAAGTAACAAAAACATAGCCACTTTTTCTGTTTTGATTAGAAATGGAATAGAGAAATGCAATTACAGAATAGACTTCAAAAATATTAGGAATTGGGGCGGCTAGGTGTCGCAGTGAATAGAGAGCCAGCCCTGGAGTCAGAAGGACCTGAGTTCGGAGCCGGCCTCAGACACTTAATCCACACAAACAAAAACCTAGCCGTGTAACCTTGGGCAAGTTACTTAACCCCAATTGCCCGAAAGGGGCGGCTAGGTGGCGCAGTGAGTAAGAGTGCGGGCCTCGGAGTTGGGATGACCCGAGATCAGATCCGGCCTCAGAAAATGAGCACCCACGAATAAATAATGACTAGCCGTGTAACCTTGAGCAAGTTACTTAAACCCAATTGCTTTAAAAAAAAAAAATTAGGAATTTATAATAACAGCTTTGAGAGGAGGAAAACAGTCCTTGTCTTACTCCTTGCAAGTGACAAGCAAATCAAATGCATTTAATAAAAGGAACAATCTTTAATATTTGGAATTCAAGAAGAAGAAAGGACTTTTGTTTTCAGCTTTTCCTGTCCTATCAATAACTCAAGGTTACTTTAAAATAAAGGACTGAAGGGAAGCTAAAATTATTGTTTGACAAGAGACAATATACGTTCTATTAACATGACTCCAAATAATTTTCACATGAATTACTAAAGTACCAGAAATGTATAATTTATTAGGATTTAAATAAATTACAGAGAGTGAAGTACTTTAAGATTATTGGTATAAAATGCACCGAATAACAAATTATAATTATTTTAAAAGATTGAATGCTAGGTATCAAACTCACCACTTCCTCTCATACTTGATTCAAGACAAAATTTAGCTTATATTTTTTTTTACAGAGATCATGAATCCTTTTTTTTGCATTTTAATACAGTGGCAAATTTTTAAAAAGCAACAACCCAGTTTCTTTATTTTTGAAAATGCCACACTAAGAACACAAATGTGCAGCTGCACTCTTTTGAATCAGTTCTCTTTTTGACACACTTGGGCTGTAAAAGATATTCCCATTTGGTACAAGATTTATCACTATCACTTTGCTACTAGAAGACATTATTTCTGATATTCAAACAGGAACCTGTAGTGTCCATCAAAGACAAGTTCATAAAATAATTTATAATTGGCCTAGGTACATAGGATTCCCTTACCAAATCCTACTTACTCAGAAAGAATATTCAAGGCACAAAAAATATTATACAATTTTACCTGCTTCCATAAAGCTTGTGACCAGCCAAAAAAAAAAAAATTCTACATTATATAAATTTTAACACTCCTGTTCAAGTGAATTCTCCAAGTATGAAACATTATGCTCAGTGTCTTTACTAATATTCATTAAACATAAAATATAAAATATGCTACCTTAAAGCATATTATGAGTTATTCTTTATTAATAAAAAATATCTCAAAACCAAAAACCAATGCAATTTTCCTCACAAGCCAATTTGCACAGGAGATAAATTAATAAATGTAAGTAGTCTTTCATTAGTAACATTATTTTCATGAGATTCCAAAATATACTTTGTAGCTCAGAAAAAATACACATTTCTTAATTTAATAAGAAAATAAAACAGGAATCACTATCTGAGAGGTGTATATTCAAACTTTCTAAAACTATGTCCCAAAGAAAAGAATAGTGACATTCTTTCAATCTCAAACCCACTTTGACAGCTGAAAATTTTTTAATCACAGCTTTTCAAAATAATTTTAAAATAAATATATTTTTCATATAGATCCTTTTCCTTTTCATTTTATATCTTTAGGATATAGACCTAGTAGTGGTATTGTTGGGTCAAAGGATATGCAGTTTTATAGCCCTTTGGATGGAGTTCCAACTTGCTCCCCAGAAAGGTTAAACCAGTTCACAACTTTACTAACAAAAATGATTTTTTTTAAAGCAGTAAAGCCAGAATGGCACAAACTTTGATCACCATAGTTTAGCACCAAAACTATGGTCTTTCATTTAGAAGTTTTATCCCTGTCACCATCATTTAAAAAGTTCTCACTATAAGTAAGGGCTTTTTCATGTGTAATATTAAGTAAATTTACAGTTACCACAGTTATTGCCAAAAATTTATAATACAACAAATACATACACAAATGACAAAATAATTAAAATGGAAAATTACCAAGAATTTGAAATACTCTTACCAAAAATAAAACATTTATGCATGTAACATTCAAGTAATATTCAAATAACAATGATATGAACATTGGTTTTCTTCAGTGAGAAAAGATGGTATTAACAAAAAAAATCTATGGGACAAACATAACCACAATCTAACATTGCTGTACTCAGCACTTTCTGCCTAGACATTTCAGTATATTATATGAAAACATCATTAAATTGAAGTATGTAAACCTATTTATGTACAATATTTGATTTTTTTCAATGCCAAGGTTAAAAGAAAGAAGGCATCACAAATATTGAAAAACACAATGAGGCAAGGTATAAAGACTGAAAGATTATCATAATTCAGTTTACCAGAGTGAAGAGATTTAAGATAAGATTGAAAATAAAATAAACATAGGTTATGATATAGCCAAATTACTGTAAAATATATCAAATTGGTTGGCTGTACATTGTGAAGGTCACAAGAAGATATTACTTTAAAATAGTTTCCCACAAATTAACATAAATAAATATTGTTCTATATGGTTTCCAATATGCTATCTTAAAATTCTATGTGTTGCTCCCCAAGGGAGTTTAGTTCAAAACCAACTCAGATGGGATAGATGCCAAAGCCTGACAGACATAAATAAAAAGGACTAGTGACATTCTACATAGACTTTGCAATAACCCAAATGGATCGGAAAATTTTTAAAGGAGCTATTATTTTTACTAGCCAATTTTTTAAAGGAGGAAATTATCATTTTGATGTAATCAACAAGTCAAAAAGGAAACACTAGCTCAGTAGTAGTATATTTTAAGAATTAAATATTTCATTATTTGAGAAACTCAAAGGAGAGATGGCAAATCCTAATATTCAGTCTAGATATTCATATTTTCTTGATATGATTTATACAATACAACTCTTCATTTCTACCAGTCTGGTTCTAAGTAGTTCAGAGAATGGTTAATTTTTTTTAAAAGCAATTGAGGTTAAGTAACTTGCTCAAGGTTACATGGCCAGTCATTATTTATGTGTGGGGGCTCATTTTCTGAGGCCCAATCCGGGGTCCTCCCAACTCCAGGATCAGCACTCTTACTCACTGTGCCACCTAGCTACCCCAGAATGGTTAATTTTTGAAACATTCCTGTGAGTTAGTTTGTGTCAGGATACAATTAGCTAGATATGTGTATAGAATGATACACAGTCAACTAAAATGTACAAATTACACATATCCTAGAAATAGTACAAGGGCTGGTGACTTTTTCAGGGAGAATAATAATTTGTAAAAATATTCTTAGAATATAATTTTTTGAAAAGTTACAATTTATTAATAGGTGTGTCTGTGTGTACGTACACAAAAAGCAGTAGTAGTCAACATTTATTTAAAGAACTTTAAGTTTTGCATAACACTTTATCTACATTAACTCATTTGATCCTATCAGGACTTGAAGTAGGTGCTATTATCCCCTTTTTAAAGATGAGAAAACTGAGGTTTAGAGAAGGTAAGAGAAGTCTCCAGATTCACACAGCTAGTGTGAATTAAAACCTAGGTCTCCCTAGAGAGCAGGCACTGTGTTTTTTTTATTTTTGTCATTTTTTTTCTTTTTTAGTACCTGTAATGCTTAGTACAATGACTGTTCCAGAGTATACACTTAATAAATACTTGACTGATTGACTCCAAGCCCAGTACTCTAATCTACACATTTGCTCTGAATTCAATTTTGATGCCAGAGATCTTATATTAACTCTATCTATACAGACATTTTATTAAAAATATTGCTAATGTGAGAGGCTAGGTGGTGCAGTGAATAGAGCACCAGCCCTGAAATCAGGAGGACCTGAGTTCAAATCTGGCCTCAGACACTTAACACTTACTAGCCTTGTGACCTTGGGCAAGTCATTTAACCCCAATTGCCCTGCCTTCTGCCCTCCAAAAAAAAAAAAAAAACCCAAACCTAAAATTATTGCTAATGTAAACAATTTTATAAAACCAAGTCATAATTTGACTCCAAAATCTCACTAGAATACACAGGTTTGGCCAGAGAACCAGAGGGAGAGCCTTAAGTAGACCTTCTAACTTTCTCCCATTCACCCATGACTATAGGGAGTTTGCTCATTCGATAACTGCTACCTTGGAAGGCAGGGAAAGCCTGGAAATGAAGTGTCAGGTAGAAAGAAGCAAATCGAAGTATGGTAGCAGCAATCTCAGGAAGGAGCAATGGTCAAGAGACCAAAGTGGGGTACCCTGATGAGACTCATTGGAGGGTATAGATGTTTGGAGAGGATGAAGGTCTATCCATTTAGGGATTAGCAGACTGATGATTCCCTCATTTATTCAGCCTAAAAGGCCCCAAACTAAGGATGAATCAGTCAATAAGTATTTACTACTGTATACTCTGTGCCAGGTACTATATGTGTTCTGGGAATACAATGAAAGGCAAAAAAAATACAAAAAATACTATGATATGCCCTCAAGGAGCTCATATCCTAATGGGGAAACAACATATAAATAACTAGCTACATACAAAACAGAGAGAAAGCAATGTCAAGGGGATGGCACTAGCAGATGGAGGAGGGAACGGGGAAAAGCCTCCTTGCAGAAAGGGGGTCCTTGAGCTGAGGCTTAAAGCCAGGAAAACTAAGAGGCAGAGGTGAAGGATCAGAACATTATAAGCATGGGGGACATCCAACAAAAAGGCATGGAGATGGAAGAGGGAGGGATCATAGAATGTATGGAAGGGAATAAAGTGTAAGAAGACTGAAAAGGGAAAAAAGGACCAGGTTATGAAGAGCTTTAAATGTCAAATGAAAGCTTATATTTTATCCTGAATGAAATACAGAGCTACTGGATTTTATTTTATTTTTGCTTTTTCTTTTTTTGGAGGGGCAATTGGGGTTAAGTGACTTGCCCAAGGTCACATGTCTAGTTTTTGTGTTAAGTGTCTGAGGTCGGATTTGAACTCAGGTCCTTTTGACTCCGGGTCAGTGATCTATTCACTGAGCCACCTAGCTGCCTCCTACTGGATTTTATTGTGTGGGGGCCAGAGGGAAAGAAGGTGACATGGTCAGATGTGTTTTAGGAAATTACTTTGGCAGCTAAGTAAAGGATGAATGGGAATGCATAGAGTTAAGGCAAAAAAATCTCACAAACAATTAAAAGGTTATTATAATAATGTAGGTGAAGTGTGATAAGGGCCTGAATTAGGTCTATAGCAGTGTGGATGCAGAGAAGTGGATATATAGGAGAGATGAAATAAAGTAAGAAATGGCAAGATTGGGTGATCGACTGGATATAGGCAATGAGGAGTTGAGGATATCACCAAGACTGAGAGCCTAGGTGACTTTAACAGCAATATGTAAGCTGGGAAGGGACAAGGGTTTGGGAGGGGGCTGAAGATGAGTTGTTTTGTACATGCTGAATTTGAGATGCCTAAGATGTCCAAGAGGCAGTTGGTAATGTAAGACTGTAACTCAGGAACAAGGTTATGGTGGATATATAAATCTTAGTATCATCTATCTACAGACATTCAAATCCATGACTCATGAGTTTACAGCAAAAAAAAAAGGTCCCAGGACAAAAGCTTAGAGGTCACCCATGGCTAGTGTGTGTGACATAAAGTATCGGCAAAGCAGACTGAAATGGAATGGTTGGACAGAAGAACCAAGAGACAGTCATGTTATGAAAATCCAAATAGACAAGTATAAAGGAGGAGCAGGTCCTCAACAGTGCCAAATATAGCAGAAAGATAAAAAAGAATAAGGATCAGGAAGATGCAGCAATTAAATGACCTAGCAATTAAAAGGTTATTGGTAACCCTGGAGAAGGCAGTTTCAGTTTAATGGTGAGGTCAATAAAGTCGGATCGTAGAGGATTTAGAAAAATGAGAAGAGGAAATGGAGACAATTGGCTGCAGAATGCCTTCTTCGAGAGGTCATTCATAAATGGGAGCAGAAATATGGGATGATAGCTAGTAGGGATGGTAGGATAAAATCAAGACTTCTTAAAAGATGGTAAAGAGGTAGGTGTGGTTTTAGGTGGCAAGGAAATAACCAGCCTATAGGAAAAGATGAAGATAATGGGGAGAATAATGGGGTAATTTGCTAGAGAAGTCATTCTATTTGATGAAAGTCATTACAATTGTACAGTATGCACAAAGATCAAACTGTCCTTCTTAGTAAAACTGGCATTTAATTTCAGAAATAAAATCTATTTTCAAATATCAAAATGGCTAGGATATATCACAGTCTAACACTCTCACGTGTCAGAAAAAAAAACTTAAATGATTTGTTCAATATAAGGAAATTATTCTTCAATACTTCAAAGGAACTGTGATCTCATCCATGTCTGTTACCTCCTCCTACAATGCAGATAAAAGAAAAAGTTAAACTATTATTGTCCAGTATTACTCTACTGGCTTCATGAAGTTGCTGAAAGGATTGCTGTTTATTTTTTGCCTTTTTTTGGAGGGGGGAAGGCAGAGCAATTGGGGTTAAGTGACTTGTCCAAGGTCACACAGCTAGTTAAGTGTCTGAGGCTGTCTGAGACTTGTCCAAGGTCACACAGCTAGTAAGCGTTAACTGTCTGAGATTCAGGTCCTCCTGACTCCAGGGTCAGTGCTCTATTCACTGCACCACCTAGTTGCCCCAATTGCTGTTCCTTTTTAAAAGAGTTCACATTTATATAGGACTTTGTGGTAACAAAGCAATTTATAGTTATCTCATTTGATCTTTACAACCATCATGTGAGGTAATTAATAAGAGTATTAGTATTTTACAGATAAGGCAACAAACATTCACAGGCAGCAACTTATGCAAAGTGACGACGTTAAGTAGCAGAGATGAAAATCAAATGCTGGCCCATGACTTCAAATCTAATGCTCTTTCCGTTACACCAACACTGCCTCTTCCATACCTAATAGTGTCTACTCTAAGCTTTGAACTCCATGAAAAGTACTGTTACTTTTAAGTAACTAAAATACTTTTTAAAGGCTATCAGTGAGAAAGTCCAATCTACAAGTATAGAATCATTTGTAATTTTATGGTTTTCACCATAAAGTATAAAATACTTTCCCCATCCAGACACTAAAAATAGCAAGGGAAGTAGTTAGAACATTGAAATTTAAGCCATTTTTGTCATATGGTTTTTAGATTCAACTATTGATTCTAGATCATGTTTAAGGAAAATACAAATATCCTCAGGTTTTATATTCTGCACTTTTACTTAAACAATATTCACAACTGACTGCCCTGTAATGACATTTGAGAACAACCTGCCTTCTAGAGCCCTCTACAGGCTCCAGATACTGACAATCACGGCTTCTGATTTTTATGCTTAAAAACCCTCTGGGGAAATAAAAACAATTTTTCTTCCAGTGTTTAAATTTTAGGTGGGTTTTTTATTTTGTTGTTGTTATTGGTTTTTTTTTTTTGTACAGGCAGGTTTCTATATTTACAGAGACAACAAACAAAAATGATCAGAAGGAGGGCTCATCAAGAATGAGGATGTTCCTAGTGAGCAGGTGAAGGGCAGCCAAGTGTCAGAATGGAAGACTTCAACCAATCTCTTTATTATCCTTCAAAAAATCCACATGAAATCACTTCAGACAATTGCAATGATTCCTTTGAAGCAAAGTTAACCTAGAAACACAAAGTAATCCAAGAATGGGTTTAAGACTTTTAAAAGTCTTGAAAAAACCTATGCCAAACACATCTAATCCAGTTTCTCAAACCTTCCCCTTTAAAACACAAATCACTCCTAAGTACCTCCAAACACCTTACAGATACTATATAATCTCACCTATACAATTTCCACAAAGTAACTGGGGCTAAAAATTTACTTCAGCCAACAGAAAAGTGACAGAAAAGTTCAATGACTTCTCCATATATGATACTATATATATATATATATATATATAAAATAATAATACAAAATTTGTGAATAGCAAACTTCTGATCAGATTAGTGCTAACTTATTAGCTCATACTATTAAGAAATAAGGGAATTGGGGCAGAGTCAAGATGTTGGAGTAGAAACAGCTCTTCCTCATAGCTCCGGCTCCCACAATTTCCAAATTCATGTAAAAGGGGACTCTAAACAACCTCTGGAGCTCCAGAACCCACAAAATGATACAGAGAAGCTAACCTTCCGATGAGGACAGCCTAGCAGCCCGGCAGGGAGTGGCTAGCACAGTGCTCTGGGAGCCGAGCCCAGGCCTGCTTGAGTCAGATGTTTTAGCCCCATGGCGGCAGGACCAGCAGCCGGCTGGATAGACTCCAGAACACCAGCAGCTGTGGTGTTTCCAGAATTATCAACACATAGATGCAAACAACAAAGTTAGAGGTCAGTACCCTATGGCCTTTGGGACTCATTACTTGTGAAAGCACATGGCCTCTTTCCTAGGGGCGAGAAGCTGCTGAGAAGCTTCAGCACAGCCTTGGACACACGCGGCAGCTTCAGTTCCTGCCCTGCTAACTGTAGGGGGACCCAGTGATCAATCTTGGGGGTAATCGCTCTTGATTTAACCTTCTTGAATCTGGATTGCGGTCTGGGATGGAGGTCTTGGGGTGTGTGACCAGCTTGCCAGAGTGTGTAGGGGCTTCAGAGAGGGCACCCAACTAATACCTCCAGCAGCTAAGAAGACCCCAGCCTCTGGGACAGAAGCTCCCCAGTCTGGTGGCAGAGTCCTACTGTGGCAACAAGCCCAAAAGTCAAGTAATTGAAAGGAAAATAAATAAACAGAAAAATTCAACATTAGACTCCTATTTTGAGGGCAAAGAGGATCAAAGCATGGAACAGGAGGACTGGGAGGTCAGAACTCCTGCACCAAAAGCCCCAAATGAAAATACGAGCTGGTTACGGGCCATAGAGGACCTTAAGAAGGATTTTGAAAATCAAATAAGAGAAGCGGAGGAAAAAATGGAAAGACAAATGAAAATGATGTAAGAAAATTATGAAAGGAGAGTCAACAGCCTTACTGAGGAAAATAATGCCCTAAAAAAATAGACTAACTCAAATGGCAAAAGAGGCTGAAAAAGGCAATGAGGAGAGGAATGCCTTAAAAAGCCAAATTTGCCAGATGGAAAAAGAATCTCAAAGGCCCATTGAGGAGAATCTTTCCTTCGGATTTAGAATGGACCAAAGGGAAGCTAGTGCTGTCAAACAGGTCCAAACAAATGAAAGAATAGAAGGCGATGTGAAATATCTCATGGGAAAAACCACTGACCTGGAAAATAGATCCAGGAGAGATAATTTAAAAACTGGACTACCTGAAAATCATGATCAAAGAAAGAACCTAGAAATCATCCTTCAAGAAATTCTCAAGGAAAATTGCCCTGATTTTTTGGAACCAGAGGGCAAGATAGAGCTTGAAAGAATTCACCAATCACCTCCTGAAAAAGATCCAAAAAAGAAAACTCCTAGGAATGTTATAGCCAGTTCCAGAATTCCCAGATCAAGGAGAGAATATTACAAGCAGCCAGGAAGAAACAATTTGAATATTGTGGAAATGCAATCAGGATAGCACAGGATCTGGCAGCTTCTACACTCAGGGATCGAAGGGCTTGGAATACGATATTCAGGAGGGCAAAGGAGCTGGGATTAAAATCAAGAATCACCTACCCAGCAAAACTGAGTATCATGTTTCAGGGGAAAATTTGGTCATTCAGTGGAATAGAGGACTTTCAAGCATTCTTGAGGAAAAAACCAGAGTTGAATAGAAAATTTGACATTCAGATACAAGAAGCAAGAGATGCCTGAGAAGGTAGAAATCATAATGAACTTATCAAAGTTGAACTATATACATTCCTACATGGAAAAACAACTGTAACTGATGAAACCTTTCTCAGTATGAAAATAGTTGAAGAAGGGTATATGGGCATATGAATACATATGTGAATGTGTGTATATATGATTACAGGTATACATAGATAGAGGACACAGGTCGAATTTAATAGGAAGGGATGATATTTAAAAGGTGAAATTAAGAGGTGAGAGAGGAATATGACGAGAGGAGATGGGGAGAGACAGAATGGGGTAAACTCTCTCATGGAGAAGAGGCAAGGGAAAATGGTTACAAAGGAGGGGAAGAACAGGAAGGCAAAAAGGCAAAACCTTATTCTCATTGAATTTGGCTCAGGGAGAGAATGACATACATACTAAACAGGATATCTCACCCTACAGGAGAGTAGGAGGGAAGGGGATGAAAGGCGGGATGATGGAAGGGAGGGTGGGAGGGAAGGGGGGGAGGGAAGTTGGAAGCACCCACTTGTGAAAAGGGACAGGATCAAAGTAGGGAATAGACTAAGTAGGAGGTGGGATAGGAGGGAGGGAAATATAGTCAGTCTTTTACAATATATCTACTATGGTAATGTTTTGCATAGTACACATGCACAACATGTACTGAATTGTTTACCTTCCCAGTAAGGGTGGGTGACAAGGGAGGAAGGGAATGAATCTCGAATCCAAAGTTTTAAAATCAAATGTGTAAAAATATATAAATACTATTATTAATACTATTTTACATATAATTGGGAAATAAGATATACAGGCATTGGGGCACAGAGATTCACCTTGCCCTACTGAAAAAGTTGAAGGGGATATGGGAGAAGATATGGGAGAGAGCAGATGGGGTGAGCAGATAACCTGTGGGACTGCTATTCTGGGGTGAGGGGTAGGGAAAAAATGGGGAAAAATGTAACTAAAAATCTGGCAGAAATGAATGATGTAAACCATAATTTAATAAAGCATTTGAGAAAAAAGAAAAAAAAGAAATAAGGGAATTAAAAAGATAGCTATAATTCATGACTCAAGAGTTGTTAATTAAAAACACTGGTGAAACAAAAAATGCTTATTTTTCATTCCAAACAAACCAATTATAACTGAAAAATATTATATCACTAAGTGCCTGTGATGATTTCTTTAGCTAAACTTTCTTGATCCACTTTTAAAGATGATTAGGACAGCAAGGTGGTGCAGGGGACAAATTGCTGGACTTGAAGTTAGGAAGGTTCAGTTTCCTGAGTTCAAAACTGGCCTAAGGCACTTACTAGCTGTATGACCCCAGACAAATCACTTAACCCTGTTTGCCTGTTTCCTCATGTGTAAAAATGCTGGAGAAGGAAATGGCAAGTTAGTACCTTTGCCAAGAAAACCCCAAATGGGGTCACAAAGAGTTAGACACAACTGAAAAATGACTGAACAGGGGCATGGAACATGAATTAAGCCTTTTTCTTGATTCACTTTTAAAGATGGAAAGAAGGGGGAAAAATTTAAATGAGGGGAAAAGATCACATACAACAACTTCTTCTAAGTTTGCTTAAATTAAGAAAAGACTAGACTCAACTCCAAATGGCCCACTAATTCTCAAGAATCCTCTTGCCCTTAGTCTCCCCTGTATCAGGTAGCCTTACTCAGAAGGCTGGAATGGATGAGTTAACCTAAGAAGCCAAATGGTAGATGATCCCGTAGGAAGATAAGCAACAGCAATAAAACAAATTTGCCTTTTTTTTTTCAATAGTCAAACGTCAGTCAACAAATTTTTATTAGGTGCTTGGAAGTTACTGCAAAATGGGTAAGGCAGCTTAATTCATATCACTAAGTACAATATTAAACAAGTCAGTGTGATCTGCTATTTCATTAGTAACACAAAAGGAAATGTTGGTTTAAGAATTAAGGACACCACAATTCTTTCATTCTTAAAATCCAAGACTTTCTTTAACACATCACCAGTTTAATATAAAAGGCATCATTTAATAAGATTTAGATCAGAAGGCATATCCAGGAATCATACTTCAATACTCTTACACTGAAGTTAATTTCATTCCTGAACAGTATGGGTCTCATTTACCAAATCAGGATTTCCAAGATTTCATAAAGATGACATTTTAAATTTAAATAAAGAAAACAAAATGAAGAGTATGTATGCTTTTAAGCATTGCTTATTTTCTTCTTTTTCCACCTGATTTAATTATTTGTAGATTAAGGCCTTTTCTCTATTCCCTTCTTTCCAAAAGTACATCAGTCATAGGAATTTTAAAAATAAACATTTTTAAAACTGAGAAAACAACTCGAATTATGACAACCAACTGCTCCTTAGTTTCCAGCTGGGGAGGTAAAATGTTACTGCTATTGATACCTTATCAACATTAAAAATGAAATTAAATCACATCTTCTAGGTAAGACTTGCAAGCCGTTCTCTTATTTCTTACATAGCTTGAGGAGTCCCTACTTTGGGGAGGCACAGTGGACAGTAATCAAGGTACTTTTATAGGTTTGCTTCACAAATGTGGCTGATGGATGTAGTATTATGCTATATATTTGAGCTATCTAAATCTATAAGTGAAGAAAAGTGAACACAATGATTAAACGCTTATTTTCTTTTAAAGGTTACTCAAGAGTAAGTGCACTTGAAAGAGATGAAGACAAGCTCTTAAGTTCAGCATTTGTCACTAGCTCCAGAATACAACCTTCACATTTGCATCACACAGTCACATAGAAACACAATCACAGATTTACACACACACGTGCACATATACACAGGCACACAAACACATACATTCTCTCTCTCTCTTTCTCTCCAGAAGAAGCCAGAGTTACAGCTCTTTTTGTGATTCATTGTAATTTTTGGAATGGTTCTTAAAATTTCCAAATTCTTTTAAATTACCAACTTTTTTTTTTAGTCTTTTTTTTTCTTCCAATTTTGAACCATTCCATATTTTATCTTTATTGCAAAAGTCAACATGCTTCTTAGAAATTCAGGTTGTAATCAGTAAAACAAACATTACATATAGGAATTTAAATGTATAAACAGTTAGAAATCCAACAATATCTCCTATTATGCTATTACACAAGGTCACAATTTTGAAAAAAACTATAATACAGGCATCCTATACATCAAGAGGAACCACGATTCCTTTTCACATGATTTTTTTCTTCTTTTTGAACTAATGACCCGTCTCTGTCATTACCTATTTCATCTTAACAGGACAATGTTTTCCAATTTATTTTAGCTGTTGAAAATTTTTGTCTTAAAATTATAACATGAAGAAATTGAGGGAAACTCTATACATCCCTGGGTTGAATCTTGAGCACAGGAAGCAACCCATTGGTAAACTAAGCTGAGCAAGTAGGTTGGTATCATTTTCTTTTAGCGATCAGCTGCTTATAAAGATGTCATGCGCATTATGAAGAACAGTAAAATATTCTACAAAGGCTGTACGTTATTTCATAAAATGAAGCTACCAATAAGAGAAAAATTAGTCACAGTAGTTACCTGCTTTTACAAAAAACAAAAACAAAAAAAAACAACCTAGGATTTTGAAAAAATTATATAGGAAAATCTTTTAAGCTACTTTATGCTAGATCATCACTTCAATTTTCTAATAAAACAGCCTGTATTTAAATTCATTTGAGAGGCTCAAATCTTTTCTAAAATCCCCAGAAATTATTTTTAGGATGCTTGAGTATTCTAGAAATAGTAGGGTGTGCTGAAAAGGTTTATACAAGCTGACTAAAGAAAGTCTATCTGTTCTTCACTTTAACCCTCTCCTTTTTCTCTTCTTTGTCCCCTAGTAAGTAAAAACCCAAATACATCCCTCATCTGTTCACTCTCTGAACTGATTGCCAGATGTCAGTTTAGAGGTTAAAAAAAAAAATCATATGAAAAGGAATCCCATTCTATTGAACTGTGCCAGTCTACCGAAATTTTTCTTACAGCTCCATTAATTTACTGTAATCTTCAGTTTCCAAATACAAAAATACAACAATTCTTATTGAAATCTATACGCTGGTAGTTTTAGTACACAAAAAAACCAAATTATTTACAAAATTATACAGTTTAAGAAAAACTTTATACAAAAAATATATAAATCCTTTGTTCCCTCTATCATTTTTAAACTGTCAGGACTCAAAACATTCACAATAATGGATCTTTCAAAATATATACTGACTGAGCCACAGACATTAAGAAAATGTCATTAGAGGTGATGGGAGAGGAGCAAGATTGCTTATTCTAGGTACCCCATTCTAGTATTTTCATTCCTTCATCAGGTCATTTTAGCCTTAATGTTAGTAGAAATACAATAATAACCTAGAAAGAGAAGTCCTCAATAGGAAGGTAAAGTTATAAAAACTTAAAAGGGATCCTGGTTTCATATGCCACTGCAGGAAAAGGGGATGTAAAGGGGACACAGATGATATAAACATGGGATTTAACTTCTTATGGCTAAGTAAATCTAGAATCCTGTTGGTTTTAAGTTCCTTACTTAACTGTTTTTGCTCTGAGGAATAGTATTTGCCACAGGAAAACATAATCCCTGATAAAAGTGAACACCAAGAACCTTCTAAAGTCAACAAGAAGTTTCCAATGTCCACGTCACATCAATGAATGAGAACCACAGATAAATGCAGGTGTGCATACTCGTGAGTGACATACTCCATGTATATGAATCACGGCTAATTTCTCCAGGGGTTGGTACAGTGTAGTGTCGCTCCTCTACTGTGCCATCTAACATTCAGAACACAAGGACATTAAATTTACATATATATTTTACTTAACAGATAGAATATATTCTAAAGTGTACAGTAAAAATGCACACAGTGAAGAAAACTGCCTATTGAATGATGCATGTATGCTCATGAACAATGAAAGTCATAAAATTATGAAAACGCATCATTCTCTATTCAAAGCCAACTTACTACCTTCCATTTATATAATTCGTTATCGTGAACCCCACCCGCCACCCCATCATGGGTTAAATTCAGGAAAAGGTAATTTTGAGATACATTAAACCTTTTAGGTACCTAAAACTAAACTGCAACTTTAAATAACATTCCAACAAACATGTTGAAAACCTTTGCCATGCCCATGAAAACATTCTTTTAATTGTTCCAAGTGCTGGTTTAGTTCAAAGCCTTTTTATTAAGGAGGGATCAGCCTTTCATGAGCCAGACGATGAGCTTCTCTCAATACTGTGCACATTTGGCCTATTAATTCAGGGGCAGGGGAGGCAGCAGAGGGAGGAGAGGGAGAAAAAAATAAAAGAGCAATGGGCACAACTGTCTCAGATTTGGAGAAATTTTTAAAAAGCAGGGATTGAACCAATACTGACAATGTAATAAAAGCAAAGTGAACAGTGTCCAAATCTGGGAGAGTTCAGATGAGACTGAAAAATGACAGAATGGAAACATCAATGGAGCTAGCGATGACACATAACATTTTAGAGAACATACAGGATTTGATGTAATTTACATTGAAATAGTATTGTGGAAGATTATATTATATGTATCGTACAATTTATGTTCATATAAAAACTCTGAAAAAAATTCAGACTGAATACAAGCCAGGCTCCTCCATATTAAAAAATTAAAACAAATTGTATTTTTCTTTCAAGATGAATCTTTAAACAAGGTTTAGTCAAAAATATCTCCCATAGTGTGACGACCCCCATCCATAATATCTGAGAGTTACGAGATTCCAGGCTACTTTGACATTTAATGAAATTTTATCAGCAGATTATATTACAAAATAAAATTTCTAAACACCCTGTCATCTACATCATAATCCCACACCATTGAAAATAGGTGGTGTGGAAAATAAGGCTCTAGAGAACACCCATACGACTCTTGTGGATCTTCAGAATTGTGTAAAAGTCACTAGGCCTTTGGCTGCTTTAATATCACATACAGTTATGAGATGTGTTTAAATAGCAAACTTGCTGTCTTTAAACCTATGCTGAAAAGAAAAAAAATAAAATTTTTTGGCTCAATGACGTCTTTAAATAATTTTAAAAAGTTGTTCTTCTAAACAAAATTCCTAAAACTATACAGCTCCCATCAGATTTCATCTTCGCCAAGAACGAGATTCATATTCATCTTCATCTTCATCATCATCATCATGCAAAAACAAATCTGAAGCTTCAGTCTCCTAGAGAAAGAGAAGGTACAGTCAGTAAAGGTACAAGAAAATGCTAATTAAATACAAAAGTCACTGTATTTTTTAAAAGTCAATACATTTCAAGTTAGGCTATAGATTAGATACTTTAGTTAGAACAAGTACAGTTAGGAACCAGAAGTTTCTAAATTCCAAGCTACTCTCTTTTGCTCAAAATTCCTTTCAGTCAATCATTTATTAAACTTATGTGAAAGGCACTATGCTAAACAATGAGGAAGAAAAGAAAGGTAAAAACAATCCCTGGTCTCAAGGAGCAAGCATTCTAATGAAGAAGACAACATGTAAATAACTAGCAACATAAAGGATAAAAACAGAGCAGACTGAAGGGAATTTGAGAGGGAAAGTGCCATCAGTTGAGGGAACTAGGAAAGGCCTTCTGAAGAAGGTGAGATTTGATCTTGAGATTTGATCTGAGTCTTAAAGAAAATCAGTGAAAATAAAAGGTAGAGGTGAGGAAGGAAAGCACTCAAGGCATGGGGGACAGCTCAGAGAATATTAAGACAACACAGTGAAACTGGATTGTAGAGTGTATGGAGGGAGTAACACATTAGTAGACTAAAAAGATAAGAAAGGGTTAAGTTATTAAGACTTCAAATGTTAGATTCCAGATTTAAAGGGAGTCACTAGAATTTATTGAGTAAGAAGGTGACAGGGTCAGGACTATCCTTTAGGAAAATTACTTTGGCAAATGAGTGGAGGATGAACTGGAGTGAAGAGAAACCTGAGGTAGAAGAACCAATTAGAAAGCTATTAGAACAGTCTGGGTAAGAGGTGATGAGTGTCTGAACTTGGGCAGTTGCTATGTGATTGAAGAGAAGTGGACATATGGAAGAGATGTTGAGAGGTAGAACCAAGATTTGTCACCAGACTAGAAATGTGGAGTGAGGAATCAAGGATGACACAAAGATTGTGGCACTGATTTTAATAAGAAATCTAGGTATGTCAGGTAACTTTCCAAACAAAGGTTACTACTTTTTTCCCTTCACATTTTAAGTAATTTATATGACTTGTAATTCAGCTTAAACCAGCACTTTATAAGTAAAAAGAGAACACAGCAGTAGGAAACAGTTAATTATCAATATTTTAGAAGCTGATTGTTGTTTGTGGATTATTCTAGCTAC
The DNA here is from genome assembly GCA_011680675.1 of Gymnobelideus leadbeateri. NCBI lineage: Eukaryota > Metazoa > Chordata > Mammalia > Diprotodontia > Petauridae > Gymnobelideus > Gymnobelideus leadbeateri. Next base: position 193,282 of record WOXC01010950.1, read on the forward strand.
TGGTTTCTCTTCCTTTTATCTCCCATCTCCAAATCTGTAGCAATTATGTTGCTTCCCACCATTTCCACCAGTGGGTTGAGGGGAAGGGGGAAATTAAAAGCCATAAATTTTATTACTTAAAAGCAAAGAGGAAGCTCAAATAACTGGCTAAAATGGGTTTTTAAGATCATGTCTAAGTTTAATTTTATCCAAAGAATCAGTGTTCTCATTTACCATGAGTAAAAGTTGAATTTAACAGTCTTAGCAACCCAGGGAGAACAAAAACAGAGATTAAGCAATGTTATCTGAAACAAGTTAAGAAAAAAATTCCCAAGATGACTTTTTAAAGTTATGTATGCACATGCTCTTATTGAAAATTGCTTTAATTCTTCAACAAGATTTTAGACTTTCAAGCTTATACCTACCCATACACATCATCTGTAGATGACTCCCTCATCTCTCGACTATAATCCTTTATTATAACTGCCTGATGGACATCTGTACCTGAATGTCCTATAGGCTTCTTAAATTCAACATATCTAAAATGAAACGAATTTTCCCAAATTCATTTCTCTTAACTTCTCTACTCCTGAGAACATTGTGATTTTAGTTGTAACTTTGTGAAGTTTTTTTCACCTTCACTCTTACTTATGCCCCACTTCCCCCGACCCTATCAGTTGTCAAGTCCTGTCAATTCCTCCTCTATAATATATCTATCATATCTGTTCTCTTCAGTCGAAAGGCCACAAGCCTTATTCAGGACCTCATTACTTGTCACTTGAACTACTGCAATATCTTCATTGGGATCCCCTCCTCAAGTCTCTTCCCTCTCCAATTCAACCTCCATATAAATGTCAAAATAATATTCCTAGATCAGAAGTCTGACCATTCTATCCCTCTTCTAAAAAAAGTTCCAGGGGTTCTATTGTTTCTAGGATAAAAAGCAGTTCTGTTTGATACTTAAGATGACTCTTCAAAAGTGGCTTCCAACTCATCTTTCCAGGCTGATTTCACATTAAGATTTCATATTACTTTACATACTCAGTGTTTCAACCAAATTGGCTCACCTATTTTTGTTCTCTGAATCATCTGCCTCTTAAGAGTCAGCTCAAAAATTACCTGCTGCCAGGTCTTTCTGGTGCCTCCATTCTCCCCACCACTGCAGATTACCCTTTTAGTTAATTTGTATAATCTGTACTCATCCCTGAGATATATTCACCCCTCCACATTCTGGAATTCCCAATTTCCTTCCCAGATCCATTGAGAAGATTCTTCCTACATGAAGCCTTTCCCAGCCCAGCCCAGCCCATACCCTACTTGCTAATGCCTCACCCAAAATGATCTTATACCTACTAGGTAGGTATCCCTCTATGAAGGTATTCTTCTATGAAAACAAGTTCTCTTCCCCAGCAAGAATATAAGCTCTCTGAAGGCAGGAACATTTTTGCTTTCTTCTGTGTACTTACAGCTACTGGTACCTGGCACTGCACCTGAGTAACATGTAAGGGTGCACCTATGACAACCCTTGTATAGGGAATTCTTAATTAGAAATGCCTTTTCAGGGTGGCTAGGTGGCGCAGTGAGTAGAGCGTCAGCCCTGGAGTCAGAAGGACCTGAGTTCAGATCTGACCTCAGACACTTAATGCACACACAAAGCAAAGATCTAGCTGTGTGACCTTGGGCAAGTTACTTAACGCCAATTGCCCTCAAAAAAAAAAATGCCTTTTGACAATTGAGAGTGGCCTGTTATCTTCAGTTGATGGTCTCAGAGAATTTTCTGTAACACTGAGAGTTAAATGAGCAGCCAGGGTCCAAGGTGAAATGTGTCAGAGGAAGGACTTTTGGTTTCTCTTGATTCTGAGGTCAGTTCTCCATCTACTACAGAAATGTCAAACACGCAGCCCAACATGCTCATGTGGCATGAATCAGATTAAAATGTAATCGGGAAATACTTACAAAATAAATAAAAACAGAGCATTGATAATGTTAATATGTGGTTTTCTAAGTCAATATGTAGCCTGCAACATGTATGGTTTGGTGGCCCATTTCTGAGTTTGGTGCCCCTGAGATGTTGTATAGTACTGCCTCTTTATGCTTAGCACACAGCAGGTGCCTAATAAATGCTTTTAAAGTTAAGTGTTTTCTTCAAAGTAATTTAAATTCCTTGAGGGTCATTCAGGCAATCAACAAACATTTATTAATCACTTACTATGTTCTAGGAATTGGGCTAAGTGCTGGGGTATACAAAGAAGAGAAAGAGACACTCCCTGCCCTCATGGAGCTCAAACCTAACCTAAATAAGCAACTATGTACAACGAGATATATGCAAGATAAACTGGGAATAACCAGTAGAGGAAAGGCCTAAAATAAAGGAGGACCATGAAAGGTTTCCTGTAGAAGGTAGGATTTTAGCTGGGATTTGGAAAAAAGTCAGGAGGCAGAGATGAGGAAGGAGAACATTCCAGGCATGTGAGACAGCCAATGAAAATGAACAGAGTCGGGAGGTAGAGTGTTTTGTTTGAGGAACAGCAAGGAGGTTGGTGTTGCCAGATCACAGTGAGTGGGTGTGTGTGAGGTAAGGGGGACATGTGTTGGGGGAGGGGGTAAGGGAGGAGGAATAAGTATAAGAAGGCTGGGAGTAGGCAGATTATGAAGGCTTTGTTTTTGTTTTTTCTTGGGTTTTTTGTTTTTTTTTTTTTTTTGAGGGGAGAAGGCAAGGCAATTGGGGTTAAAAGTGACTTGCACTAGGTCATACAGCTAGTAAGTGTGTCAAGTGTCTGAGGCCGGATTTGAACTTAGGTCCTTCTGACTCCAGGGCTGGTGCTCTATTCACTGCACCACTATGAAAGGTTTTTAATGCTAGATGATTTTTATATTTTATCCTTGAAATGGTAGGGAATGTCACCAGAGTTTACTGAGTGGTGGTAGTGGAGAGCTAAGGGTAACAGAGTGAGACCTACACCTTAGGATAATCATTCTGACAGCAGAGTAGATACCTAGAGCAAGCAGATTTCAAGCAGGCAGACTAACCAGCATATTGTCACTGCAATAGGCCAGGGTCAAGGTAATGAAAACCTATGCAAGGGCATTGGTGGTATCAGAAGAAAAGGGACTACATATGAGGAATATTTTGAAGTTAAAGTTGACAGGTCTTGGTGACTGATGGATATAAGGTGACTGGTAAGGAGAGAAGGAGGAGACGAACATGACACCTAGACAGTAAGCCTGGGGGTCTGGCGGTACTCTCAATAAAAATAAGGAAGTGAGAAAGAAGGATGGGTTTGAGGGGAAAGATTACATATTGCTTTTGGGTTATGTTGAATTTAAGATGTTTACAGGACATCTAGTCTGAGATACACAACACACAGCTGGAGATGCATGTCTGGAAGTCAGCAGAGAGGTTCGGTCTGGATAAGGAGATGTGATAATCTTCTGCACAGAGATAATAACTGAATACATGGGAGCTGATAAGATCATTACAGAGGGTGAAGAGAAGAGGGCCCAGGACAGAACGGGACATCCATGGTTATAGGTCATGGTCTGGATGAAGATCCAGCAAAGCAAACTACGGAGCAGTCAGACAGGCCGGAGGAGAAGCAGAGCAAAGAGTATCAAATGTCACCCATCTGAACTGACAGCCATCTCAAAGACGTTCTTTCCCCTAACGTCCTGGAAACATCATGCACTGAACATGTTCCAAGCGGAGCTCATTACTGCTCCCCCAAACCCTCCCTTCTTTCTCGAGTGTTACTGAGAGCACTACCTTTCTCCCAGGCCCCCAGGCTCACAACCTAGGCGCCATCCTTGACTCCTCAAGGAGAAGAGACACCAGCAATAACTACTGAGGATGGATGGAGCAAGAGAGGGTTCTTCTTGAGAATGGGGGAGACATGAGTGTATCTGTAGGTAGTAAGGAAACAGCCAATAGTCAGAAAGAGACTGAAGATAAGGGAGAATGGGGATGACAGAGGGGGCAGTCTGCCAGGGAAAATGGGATAAAACAGGATCACTGAGGGATTTGCCTTGGCCACATGAAGGGTCACATCACCAGCTGAGTTAAGGGTGAAGGAGGAAATAGTGGGAGAAGGAATCTGGAAGATGTGAGCTAAGGAGGAGAGGAGAAGAGGAAGCTCTTGGAGAAAGGCCTTCCTTTTTCTGTGAAACATGAGGCAAAATTTTCACCTGAGAGGATAAGGGTGCGTACTATGGAATGCTTGAGGAGGGATAAAAAACTTGGAAAAGCCAGCACGGTCAGTGGGATAGTAAGTCAATCAGGGAGGTGTAAAAGGATTACCTTGTTGCAGTGAAGGTCCCGTTGAGATGATCTAACATAAATTTGTTGTGGATTCAGTCAATATGGTTTTGTGATTTTTTGTTTGTAGCTTTATTCAGTAGCAGGTAAGTAGAAGTAAAGGCAGTAGATGGAAGGAGTGATCTAGAGCTGAGGCTTGGTAGGGCAAAACTGGTGACAGGATGAGGGGACAAGGGATTTAAGAGAAAAGGACAGTAGAGATGAAATGGCTCAATAAGGGGTCAAAAGGGGATAGTGAAGAGAGTGCTGCCAGTTCAGAGGTGAAAGAAATAAGGGGTGGAAGGACTGGAGGTCACAGTAAACATGAAGAACAGAGTTTGAGGTTACAAGGCAAAGAGAGAGGTGGAACAACAACAGACTGTGACCAGAAAAGGAAATTTCAGAGTTCATGAATACAGAGTGGAACACTTACAGGTCAGCAAATTCACGAGTATATAAGCACCTCTGTGAGCAGCTGAAGTAGGGTGGAGAAACAGATCATGGGAAATGAGCAAGTTGAGGCAATAGGATGTAAAGGTATTAAAAGGAGTATCAATATGTATTCTGAGGTTTCTACTATGAGGTCAGGAGTTAGAGAGGAGAGAAAGACTGTTAGCTAGTCACTGAATTCACTCAGGGGAGTGTCCTAGAGGGCAACAGACAAGAGTTACCAAATTTTTTACTAGGTTGTAGACATGGATTGAATGAACCTCAAAGGAGTTAAGGTATTTCAAATGCCTACTATAATTCCCTTCCTATAAGAGACACTTAGTAAACGGTTGCTGAAGTGAACTGCATTCCATTCCTCTCCATATGATAGATTTACTTTGAATTCAAACAGACAAGAAAGTAAAAAGAGGACTTAATTAAACTTTTAAAAATTATTTAGGGGCGGCTAGGTGGTGCAGTGAATAGAGCGCCGGCCTCGGAGTTGGGATGACCCGAGATCAGATCCGGCCTCAGAAAATGAGCACCCACGCATAAATAATGACTAGCCTTGAGCAAGTTACTTAACCCCAATTGCTTTAAAAAAAAAAAAAAAATTATTTACCGGGGCAGCTAGGTGGCGCAGTGAGAAAGAGCGTCTGCCCGGAGTCGGGATGACCCGGGATCGGTCCCGGTCTCAGAAAATGAGCCCCCACACATAAATAATGACTGGCCGGGTGACCTTGAGCAAGTTACTTAACCCCAATTGCTTTAAAAAAATAAAATTAGATTATTTACCTCTTCCTTGGCTTCTTCTTCCTCAGTCTCTGTGGATATAGATGGTACCTTGGGCTTGTGCCATGATATCTGTAGTCTTCGTTCTTTGAATTTTGATCCTTGGTTTGCAGCCTACAATATATTTTACAAAAAAAAAAAGTATGCTTTCAAATATAGGAAATACTTAGTCTTTAAATGCTGTGTTTTTTAGAGGTCAAAGGTATCATTCAGACACACTCAGTTAAATTAAATATTAAATAATAGTGGCCAGAAACAGATATACAGGGCATCCCTTAGTGCAGTTTTAAGCTATTAAAACTTAAAGCCATGCTGTATATCCTGGTTATTAAAAAATTCCCTGTATAACCAACCCTTCATGATGTTTAGAAAAACGGATAGGACTATTAGCATTATAGTCAAGACTTAAAATTCAAATATTCATCTCTTAGAATAATTATTTGGCACCTGCACTCTCTCTTACTCCTTAGTCAAAGAAAGAAGAGATACCGGACAATAGCTAGTGAGGATGGATGGATCAAGAAAGGCTTTTTTTTTAGAATGGGGGAGACCTGAGTATATTTTTAAAAGCTTAAATATTATAAATGTTGCATCCATAATAAATTCTTAGAACATGTTTCTTCCTATATCTTTCTTGATTTCCACAGTCTCTTGTACATTTTGTCATTTCATTTCCTATTAGCAAAACAATCTTGTGCTTTTCTAAATCCTTTTATTTCTGTAAAATGATTTCCAGCACTGACATAAAAAGATTTTAAGAGAGCTTGGTTGAAAGGAATAAAGTTAGACCTCTAATCTAATGCCTGAGTGAAGATTTCTGATCATAATATCACAGATTTAGGGCCAGAAGGGTTATTTTACAAGCCCAAAGAAGGTAAAGGAAACTGAAAAGTGACAAGATCACACAAGTATTAAGCAGCAAAGCCAAGTTTTGAACCCAAGTCCTCTGACTCGGGATCCAGCATTGTTTCCCCTGTTACCACTGTTGCCTTACTCTTCTAACTAACCTTTAGCTGTGAGTTTTGGTGCTATTTGTATTCTATATATGCAACTTTACTTTCAATTATATTTTATAGTACTATAGTTAATTACCAGCTATTTTAAAGAAAAGACAACATAATGAAGAAATTTAAAGATTTGTTTAGAGTCATAGGAAGAGATAAATCAGAGGGAATTCAAAAGTCTTTTGTAGACCCATTTCATTATTCTTTTTCCCCAAACTGCAAAGTGACAATGAATTATCCCCAATTTTTTGTTCCACTTAAACCTTCTTACCTGGAGTATCTAACCAGTTAGCAGCATTTTTCATTCACTAATGCGAGGTTGTTTACCTCTATACAAATACTGTTGCACTGTTAAATTATAGAAATTGAATAGACAACACTCTGAATTGTGGCCCAGTGCTAGAATTTAATAGAGGGAGAGTGTTCTTTTTTCAATATAGGGTTAAGTCAGAACCTGAAAGGACTATATATAGTCTCCCTTGGGTTGAGGCCCTTTCAGTACAAACTGGTTCATGAAGTAAACCTATCCATATTTGATATATGTCAAATCTATACCCCTCTGAAGTTCCAGGAAATCTCTTCAGCATTTCCTGTGATTTAGAAATGAGTGCTGGGACCACCAGTGAGTACCCATACACTTACATGTTCTGGCTGAATAATGTTCTTACCACCAGTTTAAGTAAAAGTGCTTACTACACCTGACAGTGACTCAATTTTTAAAATAACATTCATTTTAAAAAGTCTGGTAAAATAATACTGAAAAATATAGATATAAACATATCAGCAGTATATACATTTGATTAAAAATATTACATATAAATCTAAGTAGTTGGATATAAAATGTATCACAGTCCTGGATTAAGCATCTTAAAATAAGAAAGCAGTTAAGTAATCTAATCCAATTCTCACCTTTTTCAAATTAAAAACATTCAGGTCCTTTTAAAAAGGATGTGATTTGATCTAGGTCACAAGGCCTTGGCCATGGTTATCATAATAGTTTACACTTAGATGGAGCTTTAATGAAATTTTCTACTTGATCTTTATTTGAATGTACAGATTGGGTAATAATCCCTTGTCTAATATAAGCTATCCACAAGCTATAAATTCACCTAATTAAGACTGATGGCAGTATTTATGAAAATAACATAGCTTTCCTTACTAAAATAAAAACCTTCATCTAGCATGGGTCACACTCAAATATTAAATTTAAGAAACATATAACACATTCCTAAACTATACACCCAAAGAGTTGAATTAGATTATGGCTAAGATAATTCTATGAATGTTAAATTGAAAGAACTCTTTGGATAAACCATGAAGTGGTATTTCCTTAGTGGAGAAAATTCTCAAAGACTTTTTTTTTTTAAAGTAAACCAGAAGATGAGAATGGGTCAAACTCTGCTTGGAGAAGCTGTAAGGAAAGGATAACTGCTATATGGGAAGTCTGCAGTAATTACAGCAGCAGTATTCAGTTGCCTCGTATGAAGCCCTACAAAGTCCAAAATAGAGGATGGGGGAGGAATTAGAAATATTAGTGGAATGATGATACAACACATATAAGGGCTTTTTCCTGCTCCTAGAAATTTAAGACTTCCTTTCTTCTGACTTCAAAACTTGGTTATTTTGGAACTGAAACTTCAATCACAATATGGGAAACAAACACAACAGTTATTACATTTCAAGCAAAGTTTCAAAAATCAAAGGTAGAAAGTTATCTGTGGCAGTGGCTAGGTGGTGCAGTGAGTAGAGCGTCTGCCCTGGAGTCAGAAGGACCTGAGTTCGGATCTGGCCTCAGACACTTAGTGCACACACAAATAAAAACCTAGCCGTGTGACCTTGGGCAAGTTACTTAACCCCAATTTCCCTCCAAAAAGCAAAAAAAAAAAAAAGTTATCTGTTACATGTTAACTTGTGTGATATCAACACATTCCCAGCATTCTCAAAAGAAAACCAGTTTAGATTTAAGACTAGCTATTTCTGTGCTAATGTTTTAGAAATGGCCAGCTATTGTGTCATGCTAACCTATTAAAAATTATTCATCTATGCCACAGTCCCATAGATAAAGTTCCATGCTTTACTTACATTTTCAGCTTCTGACCTAGACTTGTATGTTAAAACAACACTTAAAGGTGATTCTTCTTCTTGAAGATCTTCAATATCTCCAAATTTCTGTGAAATAAAAAAATATGTAAGATACATATTTAGAAGTCTAGAAAGTAGATGACTACAATAATTTCAAAGTCATAAATTTTAACAAACAGAAAATAATTTCACTTCCAGGGACAGAAAGCCAAAGTTCAAAATATGCTTTCATATAAATAGTACAGCTATACTGAGAATTTCAATAGTACATTTGTCAGCTTCCTAATAAATTTATCCTCCTAGGGCAATCAAGTGCCCTTAAGCAAGCATGGTAGTGCTAGTACTGGAATCAGGAAGACTAGAGTTCATATTCTGAACTTCCATAGTAATCTAAGTTTAATTTAAGACTGTAGTAAATATTTATAGACTCTAGGTACATAAATACTTGATATGACTGTTCTAAGTACAATGCAACACATGACCAAAACAGTCTCAGATATTCTTCAGTAACTAATTTTGTGCTGATTCTTGAACAATCAGTTTTAAGGAAAAAATTTATATACATGTACATATAATTTTATTATAAATTTTACTAATGTAAAGGTATAGAGTAGATGATTTTAAAAAATAATAAAATATGCTACATTCTTTAATGTAAATTCCATATAAACAATTGATTCTCACAGAATGCTTCCATTGATTTTTGCCAAATACTTATATCCGTAATCAACCTATGGCTGTAATTCAAACATGATTTGACAAATGGAATTGGAGTTCAATCTAACTTTTTTGGAAGAAATTTATTGTCATTAAGTTTGATATATGATCTACTAAAACTATTTTTCGGGGTGGCTAGGTGGCACAGTGAGTAAGAGTGCTGGCCCTAGAGTTGGGATGGCCCAGGATTGGATCTGGCCTCAGAAAATGAGCATCCACACATAAATAATACTTAACCCCAATTGCTTAAAAAACAACAACAACAACAACAACAATTTTTCACACTCATAGAAATTATAATCATAAATTGGAACTTTCTTCAGCTCCAGCACCTCTGACTGAAACAGTGTTATCTTTTTAGGTTTTAGTATAATTGCAAGAATTGGAACACTTCTTGATTCCATATTATTATCTACAAAATCCTGAAAATCATTCAAATCAATTTCATGTTTGAAAATTTTACTTAAATGATCTTTTATTCCCACCAGCTATCCATGGTGAAGTTAATTCTTTATAAGGTCAAGTAGATGGCTCTAATAAATCAAAATAATTAAAAATCCTTTCACAGTTGTTTCTATTTGATAAAAAAAAAATGGTGAATTATATTTTCTATTAACACATTTCTAGGAAGAGAACTAAATTTATTATTATTAGTAAATGGAATGTCTTCAACCTTATCCAATGTAATCAAGTCTACATCCTTCCATCCTAATTCATGCTTACAGTACCAATCTTTACATTTTTCAAAGTTTTTATAGTGCATCTGACTAATTTTTGTGCTTTCTAAATGTTAGTTGATCTTGACTTCAATGCATCTGAATATAACAAAAATTCTCAAAAAGTGTCAATCATTAATGTCTTGCAACAAATTGATGTTAATTATCTTTGCCAAGCTAGAATAATAACGAGAAAAATATGTATATAATGCAGGATATGCATGCTTTGCAGCAGTAGCAGCTCATAAACTACATGGCTATTCATCTTGGTTCCAGTACTCAACTGATTTTTACATTTTCAGTTTCAAGATCTTCACACTTTTTGGTTCAGCTTGATTTTTATTAGATTAGTGATAAACAAAATAAACTTTATCCAGAAATATTTCAAATAATTAACTAATCTTATTTCAGATACTGAATCATTAAATGGTAAACACAATCGATGACTTTTGCTGTTGCTGCTGCTGTTGTTGTTCAGCGGTTTTAGCTGTGTCTGACTCTTTGTGACCCCATTTGGGGCTTTCTTGGCAAAGATCCTGGACTGGTTTGCCATTTTCTTCTCCAGCTCACTTTGCAGATGAGGAAACTGAGGCAAACAGGGTTAAGTGACTTGCCCAAGGTCACATAGCTAATAAGTGTCTAAGGCCAGATTTGAACTCAGGAAGATGAGTCTTTGATGGAAAATGATTCCAAGCCCAGTGCTCTGTTCACTGCACCACCTAGTTCTTTAAATATAATATTTATATTTAATATTATTTGTTGTATATACATCCATTTGCTAAAGTCAAAAGAAAATTTTAGGGTATTTTCTGACAAGTTTGTAGCTACTGTAGCCTTTCTGACCAATATCATATTAGCACCACCAGAATAAAATGCAATTAAGTTTGCTTTCAAATATTCATTATTAAAGCCACAATAACTTAAAAGTAGATATGAATGTACGGAAAATACAATCTGCTGTGGCTAACACCAATTATTTTAAAGCAATGTGATTAATATTACTGGTGCAGGAACTTATTAAAGTGAGCACTGACTGAGTTTAACAGGCTTGCAAAGTTCATGTTAACAATTGGCTCCTGCAAGTCAGTATGAACTGGTTCCAGCACACTGCTGTCAGTAACACTGTATACAGTGTGCAATTTGTAGTGCATGGAATTTCCTGGTTATTGTAACTGGAAAGTTCTGCAAAGACTCAAATTTATGGAAATTTTGCTTTAGTCAAGCTATCGATTAGCATTATGCCTAGCTGTCCAGTATACTTGGCAAGAAGACTTACTTAGCAACATTAAAACAAACAAACAAAAACATTAAACATTTTTGACCTTAAGTAACCCATATGATAAAATTTCAACTTTATGAGGCAGCCTTTATATTTTATAAATTTATTATCTCCATGTGTGAACTGAAAGTGGAACAGATAAAAGTAATGGGCATAAATGAAAGAAAAGTTAAGAATTCATGCACTGGAGGGCAAGCTGGAACCTTGCATTCATGACTCCCCTACCAAGTAGCAATGTTTGGAAAAGGGCTAGAGATTTCCTTCAAAAACTCTGAAGAGTGAAAAAGGCATCTGCATGCTATCCGCTCATAAATGATAAACATCTGGGTTGATAGCACATTTGTACTTGTACAACAGTTGAAAAGCAAACACTGGAGTATGTGTATCATAACAGAACCTGGAGCCCAAATTCTGCTACCTTAACCAATTTATCCTATGATTTTGGCTTTTCTTGCATATCATTTCCCTTTTATATATTAACTAATTGGTAGACCAGGCAATAAATATAATATATACTGAGAAAAGCTACAACAAAGGCATTTATGTGTTGCACTGTGGAATTATAAAAGAGCGAATATTCTTTTATGATCTTCAACATAAACCAATAGAAATTGAGATAGTGATGATTTTACAACTACTTTTCAAATGTAAAGAGCACCCAACATTTATATACAGAATGCAGTGAAGAAACAAACACTGAAAGGAAGAATTTGTTTCCAACTTTGAATAATTGTCTTTATATTTTGATCATACAATAAAAACTTACTGAGAAATGCTGTAGTAATTCATCTTTCTCCTCTTCAAAGAAGCCCATAACTGTTATTGCTCTGGGGCGGTGGTCCACCACCATGTGATTTAATGAGCCCCTTCCTCTTGCTCCACGGCCTCGGCCTCTTCCTCGGCCTTGAGAAGACATGGTCTTTCCACGACCCACAGGCAAAATACCCAAACGAGCAGCCTACACAAGAATAAAAAGATGAAGTTATAGTACAATCTCTAACCTTGGGTCCATCATCAGAGAAGGACGGCACAGAAAAAAAGTACAGTAAGGCATAATCTCGGTAGAAAAGTTAATTCCCCTCAATCTCACCTCAACCTGTAACTGATTCAGTTTCTTCCGTAGTTCTGTTGTGTCTTCACCAGAAGATAGTCTCTTGTGGAAATCTAGTTCTGCATCTAGCAGCTCTTTCTGTGCCTTCAAAAAATTAACAGTGAAACATGTTTTAAAATCTCATTCAGGATATTTCGCTCCTAAGGATTTTCAACATGTCTTCTTTTTTGGATTTATGAATGTTTTACATGAAGGCTATATAAACTAGTAAAAACATTTTAAAAGTTGTGACAGCACTGACTTCAATGGTTTTTACAAATTGCCTTGTCTATGTACAGAGTATCATGATATAAACTGTAAATAATATGTAATTACATGTAATAATGTATAATGATAATAAAAACATCCTTCCCTCTGAGAAATTTTTAAAATCTAAAAGCTTTTAAAATAAACAGTTCATAAATGTCTAAAGGGAAAAAAAAACTTGATCATTCTCTTACATCATGTTGGAATACTTGCTATACAAAACTAAAACCAACCAGTAATTCCAGTTATATTATAAAGGAATAATAATTCAAATTTGAAAATAATTACAGAATCACAGAACGCAAAACTGGCAGGGATCTCAGACATTCGGTTTAGCCCTGGACAGAAATCAATGAAAGGAAGTGGTTTTTTCCCCCTTACATTAAGCCTAAATCTGTCTCTCTGCTGTTCCCACATATCATTCCTGGTTTTATAAAGTTCTCTGGGGCCAACCCAAACAAGTCTAATTTTGGTTACATGACAACCCATTAAACAGTTGACATAGCTTTCACATCTCTCTAAATATTCTTTGCCTTTGGTTAAATATCCATAGTTCCTTTCATCAAAGATCTGATGGAATGTTTCTATTCCTCTCACCATCACTTCTTCTGGGCATGGTCCAACTTGACTATATCTTTCCTAAAACATGGTGCCCTGAACCTAACAGAACTCTTGAGATATGACTTGGCAGGAAATACAGTATGCTTGCTTACCTTATAGCTCTCAATTCTGTTACTATTTTTATTCTTTAAGATGAAATTCTAATAACATTAATATTTTATTTGTCTTTTAGATGAATAACCATGAATATAATAAATTTTATATAGATGTATATACAACATACACACACATATATATAAAATTCTCAATTTTCATGCTTGACACCTATCACCTATAAACATAACCTCCAATCCATCTATCTACACAGTTAAAGCATATCATTTAATATTTTAAAATAAGGAAACAGATATAAGTGACAAAATCTCTCCAAGACCAGAATGAGTAGATTCAAAATGCTTATCTTTAAAGCCATATTGAATATACCTTTTGAAAATTAAAAGGGAAAGGTCAGGGTCATGTGACCCACAAGATAAAGGACTAGTCTCTGACCTCATCATTCACCTGAAATTGCTCTCCAAAGTCACCAGGGATCTCCTTAATTACTGAATTTAACAACCTTTTCAAATCCTCATGCTTCTTGACTTTTGCAGTTTCTGCCACTGTTGATCACTACCTTCTTCTTGATACCTCTCTTTACATTTTTGTGACACTGCTTTCTCCTGGTTCTCCTACCTATCTGACTACTTCTCGGTCTCCCTTGAAGGATCTTTATCCAAGTCATGCCCACTAACTACGGATACCCCACAGGGCTCTTCTCTTCTTCTATTCTATTTCGCCTGGAAATCTCATCAGCTTCCACAATGAATTCAATCTCAGATCTATTTATATAGCCCTAACCTTTTGCCTCACATCCAGTCTCACATTTCCTACAGCCTATTGGATATTTCAAACTTTATGTGTCATCTTTTCCCCAAACCCTAACCTCTTCCAACTGCCCCCCCCATTACTGCTGAGGGTATTATCGTCTTTCCAGTCACTCAGCTCACAAACTAAGTATCATCCTCTACTCCTCACTATCTTTCTAATCCCTTATAGTCAATCAATTGCCAAGGTCTGTCAATTCTACCTTTGTAACATCTCTCATATGGCCCCTTCTCTCCTCTGGCACTGTCACCAGACTTCTGTAAGCCTTTATTACTTCACTCCTGGACTACTGCTGGTTAGTCTACTTGCCCAAGTCTTTCTCCACTCCAACCCATCCTCCAACTTAGCTGTCAAACTGATCTTTCTAAAGCACAATTTCTGACTATGTTACCCTGTCCCTGTCCTCTCTCTTTCCCCATTTCCACTCAATAACCTCCAATGGATTCTATTATCTTAGGATCAAATATAAAATCCTCTGTTTGACTTTTAAAATCCTTTATAACCTGGTTCCTTTCTACCTTTCTAGTCTTTTTTACTTCCCTCCAAGTACTCTGAAATCCAGTGACACTAGCCTCCTTTGCTGTTCCTCAAACAAGTAAACTTGAGTAACTAGGAATCATTGATCAAAGATGTAAGCAGTATATACAGACAGAATCCACATTTATAAATTCAAATAACAGGTACCTCTGTCTTTGACTTCAGTTTGGATGGTGTAGAAGCTGCAGAAGATGTTTTCAATTCATCTTTCAGCTGTGAGATTTTTTCTCCCAGCTCTTTCAAGGTCTTCATTATGTTTGCTCTTTCTTCTGGTTTCATATTTTTGTTTTTCTCCAACTTTGATATCAGCATCTACATAATTAAATACATCTTCAAAATTTGTAGCTTAACAAAACTAATATAGCTAAGTGCTGAGAAACTGAACAGGTTTTCTAGAATGACACTTTTGTCAATAACGCTGTTGTGTGTCCTACTTCTCCTCCTTACAGAGGTGAGTGGTCATGGACATGGAACACTGCACACGTTGCCACACTCGATGCACATGTTGGTTAGCTTGGTTGAACTGCTTTTCCCCCTTTTTTATAAATAAACTGTTAAAAAAAGGATGGCTCACCAGGTAGAATGGGGACCGACACATTTGGAAATAAAGGTGATGTGGAAACAAAACATATCAACAAATCCTTTGGAGATGTGAGTGTAGGTAAAGTACAGCTGCACAATGTGAATTTCTCACCTTCTGACATTCTATTTGCTTCTCCAGTACTTCTTGTCTCTTCTTCCTCATATCCTGTTGTAGCTTCATTGCCTCCTGCAGAAATAAAGTAAAGCAAAGTTTAGTGATAGCATTTGCTACAGAAACGTAATGTAACAAGGTTTCTAGAGAATCACTTCTCATCAGAA
This sequence comes from Gymnobelideus leadbeateri, assembly GCA_011680675.1. Classification (NCBI taxonomy): domain Eukaryota; kingdom Metazoa; phylum Chordata; class Mammalia; order Diprotodontia; family Petauridae; genus Gymnobelideus; species Gymnobelideus leadbeateri. The sequence goes on from WOXC01010950.1 coordinate 208,811, forward strand.
AGAATTTCTATTATAATCAATACAGAGCGTATTAGAAAATAACTGTTTCCAGATCTACTTTATTTGAAATAATTCTAAAATCAAATCTATTGAATATATATAGCTGTAGTTACTAAATAAAATGTACTTATTTTCTGAAAGTGCCTAACAATCTAATTGCCTTATGTGAATGTAACTTATTCACTCCAAATAACCTGTTTTACAAATACATGAGGATGACATCTACTCATGAATAAGCCAAATGATCCTTTTTAACATGAAATGTTTCCAACACGTGTGATGATCCTGTAATTCAGAAATTATATCAATGGCAATAATCTCTCAAGGTATATCCCAAATATGTTTGTCAGAATCTGTATTTATTCTTCTTTACTAAATCTCAATACACTTAAACATTACATTTGGTTAAAAAGAGAGGTTTATTTAAATTACAAAAATATAATGTAAACTAAAAACAAGTAAGACTGTGAAATATATAATTTAACAACCAAGGGCATCATCTAAACAGTAAAAACTGTCATACCAATCTCAACTCTTACATAAAACATCACTGTCCTGTTTTCTTTCTCTAAACTTATTAAACTACACAAGGACAAAATAGTGATAAGCAGAATTCAAACTTAAACTTATCTCTCTTTCCCATTAAGATTCAACATTACAGATCTTAGATTGGGGGATATGTAACTTTAACAAATGTGTTATAGTCCTCCAACAATACAGCCAATTTATAGGATAATATAAATGAAAAAACATTAAGAGGCAAATGAACTCAGATTAAATGAATGACTTATCTTGGTTCTAGGGAACAGATGGTGATGACCATAGGTTTTCCTAGTCTAAGTAGAGAGTTTTGTTTGGAACTATGGGTACAGAATACTCCAGACCCACCACTATGTCAGTCAGATTTATTTATTTTCCTTGATAAGGGAGGATTCAATGGTGAAACAGGCTAGTTTTAAGAATGGATCAGCAGACTGGGAAAGACAATGTAAAAATACAAAAAATATCAACAAAACTAAAAAGAACTGTTTTTACATCCTTTTTATCTTTTTCTTTTTCCAGGTACATATTATGTAATATATAATAGAAATATGGAAAAAATATTTCCTTCTTTTAATTAGAAGAATAAAAAATGTATATAACTTGAAACCCTGAATCCTGGGAATTTTAGTATTAAATAACCAAATTTACCAGTGATACTATACCCTCAGATCAAAGGAAACCCTGCCCTCTTCCCCCCCAAATACAAAGATGATCTTTCTTTTGAATTTCGAAAATGTCAATTAAAATTGTTACCTGTTTCTTTTTAAGAACTTCTTGGACATCATGGGATTTGGATGCTGAACCAAGTTTTGCAGTTGTCTTTAAGTTTGTGGAGCTGTATACCATTTTTGCATGGCCTGATGATGAAAACGTCTAAAATGTAAAAACATTGTTGCATGAGATCCTGGAACTAGTTTTATAAAAATTTATAACATGGGGCAGCTAGGTGGCGCAGTGAATAAAGCGCCGGCCCTGGAGTCAGAAGGACCTGAGTTCGGAGCCAGACTCAGACACTTAATCCACACAAACAAAAACCTAGCCCTGTGACCTTGGGCAAGTTACTTAACCCCAATTGCCCTAAAGGGGCAGCTAGGTGGCGCAGTGAGTAAGAGCACTGGCCTCGGAGTTGGGATGACCCGAGATCAAATCCGGCCTCAGAAAATGAGCACCCACACACAAATAATGACTAGCCGTGTAACCTTGAGCAAGTTACTTAACCCCAATTGCTTTAAAAAAAAAAATTTATAACATTTCTAACTCTAAGAACCTCAAAACACATTTCTGCTCCCCCCCACCCCCACCTTTCACTGAAAATAGTTTCCTAGCTAAAGTTATTTACAACTGGGTTTGTAAAAATTCATAAACTGGTTTATGCATAAACTTTGCACAAAAGCAAAGATATAGTATGGTCTTTATGAATTAAAATTAACATTTTATATTTCTTTTCTTCTTTTTTAATTTTCAAACATTTTTGTTTAAAATTTTGAGTCCCAAACACTATCCCTCCCTGTTTCCTCTCCCTGAGACAGTAAGCAATCAGATACAGGTTATACATGTGCAATTCTGTAAAACATTTTCATATTGGTCATTTTGTACAAGAAGACTTTAATAAAAGAAAAAAAGTAAAACTGAAATACAGCATGCTTCAGTCTATATTCAAATAATATCAGTTTTTTTCTCTGGAGGTGGATAGTCCTTTGGGATTGTCTTGGATCATTGTATTGCTAAGAACAGCTATACATATAGCATAAAAGTTCTTACAGAAGATCTATTCTATCTTATAGAAGTTCACAGTTCTTTTGTGAAACAATATTGCTGTTACTGTGTATGATTTTCTGGTTCTGTTCACTTCACTATGCATCAGTTCATATAAGTCTTTCCAGGTTTTTCTGAAATCATTCTGTTCGTTATTTTTTATTGCACAATAATATTCCATTACAATCATATACCACAGCTTCTTTAGCCATTCCCCTTAATGAGCATCCCTTCAATTTCCAATTCTTAGCCACCACAAAAAGAGCTGCTATAAATATTTTTGTACAGATAGGTCCTTCCCTCCCTCCCCCGCTTTTTATGTCTTTGGGATATAGAAGCTCTCCAGAATGGATGGTTCACAACTGCACCAACAGTGCATGAGTATCCCAGGTTTTCCACATCCCCTCCAACATCCAACATTTTCTTTTTCTGTCATATTAGTCAATCTGACAGGTGTGAGGTGGTACCTCAGAGTTATTTTAATTTGCAATTCTCTAATCAAAAGTGATTTGGAGCATTTTTTCATATGACTATAGACAGTTTTGATTTGTCTGGAAAACTGCCTGTTCATATCCTTTGACCATTTATCAGTTGGAGAATGACTCGTGTATTTTTATAAATTTGACTCAGTGCTCTATATATTTGAGAAATGAGGCCTTTATCAAAGATACTTGCAAAAATTCTTCCAGTTTTCTATTTTCCTTATAATTTTGGTTGTATTGATTTTGTTTGTGCAAAAATTTTTTTATTTTATATAATCAAAATTACCTATTTTACATTTTCTAATGTTCTATCTTTTTGGGTCCTAAATTCTTCCCTTATTCACAAATATGACAGATAAATTATTCTATGCTTTCTTAATTTGCTTATGGTATCAGCCTACCATTTGCTGAACAAGTTAGAGTACATAAATGTGATGGACTACTACTATGCTATAAGAAATGATAAAGGGTATTACTTTTGAGAAAGTTGGGAAGACTTGTATGAAATAATACAAAATGAAGTGAGCAGAACCAGGAGACCAATTTATACAATAATACTGTAAAGACAAACAACTGAAAGAATCAGGAACTCTGATCAACACTATGGTCAAATATAATTCCAAAGGCCTCATGACGAAACATGTTATCCATCTCCAGATAAAGAGGTCACAGACTCAGAATACAGATGGAGGCTTTTGTTTTAGGGGGGGTTCTTTCTGTGGACATGGTCAATGCAAGAATCTGCTCTGCTTGACTGAGTGTGTTTATAATCAGTTTTGCATTTCTTTTTTTCTCAATTGAGGGGGAGCTTGAAGGGACCAGGAAGAAGAGGGATATGGGAGTAAGAGAATTTGAACCTAAAAACAAAATCATATTGAATTAAAAAAAAAAAAAGAATTATGATCAACTTAATGACAAACCATGATTCTAGAGGACTGATAATGAGTTATGCTACCCACCTCCTAAGAGAGTTTTAATAGACTCAAGATGCAGAATAAGACATATTGTTTGCTGGACATGACCAAAAATGGGATTTATTTTGCTTGCCTATGCATATTTTTACAGAGGTTTCTGTGTTTTGTGTTTTTCTTTTTTTGGTGGGGGGAGGGAGTTTGGAGAAAATAAATACCTATTAATTTAAAATAAAGGTTCCTGGCATTTTGGGCATGAGGCAACAAAAAACACAACATTTATTAATTCATTACCTCATTTTTTATTATTCCACAAAGTAGAACACAAATTCCTGGGAGATAGGGACTGTCTTACCTTTATCTTCCTAAGTCTTAATACCTAAAAACAGTGCCCTGCATAGTAGAGATGTTTATTAAATACTTGCTGAATTATGTATTACTATGGAGCCTGAATAAGCTAGGGATTCAGAGGAATACATACCTGGCAATCATCTCCAGTAGTACCACCAGATTGGTTCAATAAGTGTACTGTATCACCCTGGTTTCCACTTGCTTGCCCAAGGCGATGTTTAACAGGAACTTTGTTAAGAACATATACACCTGGAGCCTGTGGTTTGTTCATCATCTGTATAGATAAATAGAATACATTTTTAAAAAGCATATAAACAATATTAATTTCTATGAAAACAACTTTCATTTTTACCCTCCCATACATTCCCTCCTACCTTCTGAATACTCCCATGTACTGTGGAGGGTTGAGATTGAGCTACCAGTGCTTGCTGCTGATGGAGGTGTTGCTGGAGATGATGGTGTTGTTGGGACAGGTGAGAGAGAGATGTCTGCTGCTGTTGCTGCTGCTGTAGGAGCAGCTGCTGTGTTGGTGGTGGTAATGGTTGCTCATTATTTTCCCTGTGCCAGAGAACTCTTATAAACCGGTTATTTAGAACAGCTTCTGTGCTGGAAATGGCTTTTCTGGCCTCATCATTAGTGAGATATTGGATGAGAGCTGCTTCAGGATCACCCTTAAAAGCAACCTACATGGGGGGAAAATTAAATGAAGGCTTGTCAGGGGAAAAAGGAGTAGATAAATAAATCTATATAGCATTTAAGAACCATTTTATGAAGAGTGAGCATGCTCTAAGAAGCATCTGTCTATCCTTTTAAATAGGCCCACTATATTTAAAAAATAAAGTAGGGTATTCAGTTTCATTTTAGAAAACAAAATATTAATTCAAAAGACTTTTTAAATTTGTCAATAACGTGTTTTTTACACAATTATTGATGCCAACAACAGTATTACTGATTCCAATAAAGAATTTTTTAATTACTTTTTTCTTTAAATACAAATTCTCAAAATAGTGAACATACCAATTCTCTTGTAGTTGTCCAAGAGAAGAAAATTATATCTTTATTATGTTACCAATACTTAAAAAGAGATAAATTATTCAATGCCTAACTGTTCCTGACCTTCAAACCACCTTCAAATTCAGCATGATGGTCAATCAAAAACTCAAAGTTCCAAACAACAAGCAGCCAAGAAAACATTCAATCCACAATCTGATCTTAGGTAACACCAAGATAATATTCAAAATACTGTGTTCTGTTTGATGAAAACAATTAAGCTAAAAACCAAAACCAAAACTCTTGACCTAGTTACTCAGTTCATCAAGATATCCTGGTTAGCACAGAAGGATGAGATATTTTAAAAATGCCTAAAAACTCTGCAACCTAGATTGAAAACTAAAGAAGGTTGGCAAAACAACACTTGTCCAGAGAAGTAACAATTTTGGACAGGTGAGTCAAAAATGTCATCATCAACTGTATTTCCTCCTGGGAGAAGCTGGAAAAGGGAAATAAAAAACCCAATCATCAGCACCAAACAGAACTGTGAACCTATCATTACTGTCAGGTCCATGATGACTACTCTTATCAGTGTTAACCATGCACTCTGCAAACATGTAGCCAAGAATCCCCCTACATGCTCCTGAGAGATAGCAAAACTCAGGTTAAGAACATGCCACTCTGACAAAAATGATACTCTCACCCTCACTATAAAGGAAACCCATCAATATAATAAATAACCATACTCCCCATGACCCCGCCACCAGATTTTGCTTTTACCTGAATATTAACAATAGTTCCAAATTTGCTGAAGTGCTCATTGAGCTTTGTAATATTGTTGAGTTCCTGGGGAATTTTCCTGACTTCTAATTTGGTGTTCGTATATTGATTCTTTCTTAGGAATCCTTGTTTACTCTGATTGTTATTCCCTTGCCTGAAAAGAAGAAATTTAATGAATATAACTTAAAGGGCTGTTCTCTTAACCACTAAAATCACAACCAGCTAACAGACAAGGCTGCATTAGTACCTAGTGCAAATAAGCTAAGACTGTCATTTCGCATTTATGCTAATATACTTATTTCAGAAACTCAACAATACCTGCCAACAGAAGCATGGTATAGTGGAAAAAACATATGACTTGAAGGTAGAAGACCTGATTTCAAATCCTGGCTCTGCTGCTTACTATATATTTGACAAGACACATCTCTTTGTAACTCTGTTTTCTCATCTGCAAGATGAAGTGTTCGGACTAGATGATATATGAGTTTCCTTCAGTCCCAATTCCCATAATAGCTCCTATCAATAGGGACAGGGCATTTTGTAGGTGGAGAAATCAAGGAGTGAGTTATGAAGTATAAGAACTATTCAACATATAATGCCAGAACTGGCACTAGAACCTTGATATTAAGAAGATAAAAGGATAAGGACAAGAAATCTAGCATTTCTGCTATCTATAACACTCAATTACACAGGTATCATTTTAAAATAGTGGTTTTAAAATTTTGTGAGGTTGTGGGACCTTTCTCCATTTCTATTCATATCCCAATAATCTCTAAAACTGGCGGCTAGAGTTTGGAAGGTAAAAAGAACAGAGGCAAATTAGACATCTTTCATTACCATTCTGTCTTATATCCCCAAGAGATGGATCCCAAGACAGTAAAATGTTGTGCAACAATTTGAAAAGAACTGCTTTTAAGGCATAATTATCCCTTTTAATGCACAAAATTCACAGGCATTAGGAAGCATCTGATAGAATTTATTGATTAATAAATGATTGCCTTACTTTCCCATCCACGACTTCTTTGTTAGAGGTCCTTCCAAACCACTCATAGCTCTTTTTCTGCTATCTGGTTCAAGCACTACTCTGGTTATGTTGCTATTAATTGACACAGGAACTGGTGGTTCAGTTTGGATGACAATATTAGCAGCTATAGGGGAAAAAAAGTCACAATATTACTGATATTATACTATATCTAAGTATAGTATATAATAAATAAGGAAATTATGTATACATCCAAATATTCAGAATCAAAATTAGAAAGCATAATAAATAGCATGCAACTAATACTTTTTTCTTTCTAGGATAAAAGGAACTACATATATATGTGTGTGTGTATATATATATATATATATCTGAAATCACATTAGCTAATAAAATTCAAACAGAATTACAGAAAATCTGAGCTAAAAAGATGAAAGTTATTATGTAGAAAAGACATACTTCCCCCAAACTGTTGAAGTTTATATTGTAGAGTTATGTTATATTTTTGAGAAAAGCTAACCTTGCAATTGAGACAAAATAGAAGACAAACAAAAAAATCATCTGTATTTATCCTCTACCTATACATCAACTAAATTTTGTTCTACCAAAAGTGGGCAGGAACCAAGGGTATCTGGGTCTATGGGCAACATAAAGAGGGCAGAAAAAGATCAAAAACACAAAAAGTAGAGCAATTAAAAGCAGAGCTATACTCCAATGGTGAACTTCACTGCCATAAGGCCTTTAATAAATTGTAATGTTTGATTCTTCTTCCATTAGAGGCTTGTGAGCTTGAACGTAAGAACCATTATACCTACCATATTACATTGTAAAATAAAAAGGGGAAGCATGAACTTTGCACACACTAAATGCATACAAATTTATCCCAATTATCCAACACAAAAAGCTGATTTAAATACATAAAATGTAAACATAATGATCAGACCTCAGACTTTTTTCCTGGGTATAAGTTCTCTACTGCTTTAGAAGATAGTTTGGTTAGAGAATTATATAGATTAACTTGTATATAAAAAATTAAGAAACAAGTATCATCTAAATATTTATGGATTAAATTTTAATTTAGTTGGGGCGGCTAGGTGGCGCAGTGAGTAGAGTGCTGGCCCTGGAGTCAGAAAGACCTGAGTTCGGATCCGGCCTCAGACACTTAACATACACACAAACAAAAAACCTAGCCGTGTGACCTTGGGCAAGTTACTTAATCCCAATTGCCCTCAAAAAAAAAAAAAAAACCAAACAAATTTTAATTTAGTTAGATTTTCATTTAATTTATGGATTAAAATTTATTTATAAATGAAAACACCATGCCCTAAGCCAGAGGTCAGCAAACTATGTAGCCCAAGGGCCAAATCTGGCACCTATAAGCTAAGAATGATTTTTACATTAAAAAAAATTTTTTTTTCCTTTTTGGAGGGCAATTGGGGTTAAGTGACTTGCCCAAGGTCACACGGCTAGTTTTTGTGATAAGTGTCTGAGGCCAAATTTGAACTCAGGTCTTCCTGACTCCAGGGTTGGTGCTCTATCCACTATGCCACCTAGCCTCCCCTAAAAAAAATTTTTTATAATAAAATGTAGGGGCAGCTAGGTGGTACAGTGAATAGAGCACCAGCCCTGGAGTCTGGAGGACCTGAGTTCAAATCTGGCCTCAGATACTCGACACTAGTTGTGTGACCTTGCACAAGTCACTTAACCCCTACTGCATTGCTTTCCCCCCTCAAAAAAAAAAAATGAAACATAAAATTCATTCTTAGCTTACTGCTGTACAAAAACAGGCAGTAGATAGCATTGGTCTACAGGCTTTAGTCTGCCAACTCCTACTCCATGTTTCCCTTTGACAAAAATAAAAATAATTGATTAAAATCAATTTAATCAACAATAAGGATACAAATAGGGACTGGACTTCTGATTTTATTGTTGTAGAGATCTCCTAAGTGAGAAAACTCCCTCTATCAATGCAAACTGATACCTTTTCTTCAATTTATAGTTTTAGAAAGCTGCCTAGAGAACTGACATGCTAAATGCCCTGCCTAGCATCACAAAGGGGCAGGACCTGAATCTTGGGCCTCCTGGCTTCAATGTCAGTTCTATCCACCAGGCTGCTTTGCCTCTTTAAATATTTAACTTTTAACAAAATCCACATTTGAAATGAGGGCAATAATTAATCAAAATTATTTGTACTGTGTAGTTACTAGAACCCTTTAGAAAGATCATCTTGAATACACTCAGAATTTAGTTTCCTAAATTCGATACAAAAATGGAAATGCTAATAGATTCAACTTCCCAGTATGAATGGTCTCTAGAATAACATTAAAGTATTCTGGCAAAATTTTCTAACCTCTTGGATTTGCATCCATATCACCAGATGTTAGGCCAATCAGATTTGGGCGCTGTGTTTGCGTTCTTGAAAAGAACTGTCGGTATTGAGATCTACCAGTACTAGTAATACTAGGAGCTTCTGGGTTATAGCCATCTGGCTCATAAGTATCTATTGGAAAGAAAAATGAGAGAATGTTAAGGCATTCCTAATCTCCATAAAATAAACAATCATTTAAAAAACGTTCTTCAATATGTTTCATTACACGAACTCATCTTTTTCTTTCTTTTTTTTAAGAGTCCTTCTACTTATAAGAAACGTGGGGGAAAATGTAGGTCATAGATATAATAAAATTTAAATCACACCATACCTACTTCTTAAGAAGGTTAGTTTACTTTAATATTTTAATAAACCTCTTCTTATTATTCTTCTAAACATGGTTAAATTTTTAAACAATATATGCCTTTCTTTCACCATTATTCCCAAGCTAGTCACATTTGTAATTAAGAGTTTTGATGCACCCATTTCTTCAAGGCAAAGAACATTTTATCTAATGACAAACTATTAAAGCATCAAAAATCTGTCTTCATACCTAGATATAAACCTTTAATCATTTTATTATATGAAAAGTGAATCACTCATTTTGTCACACTGTCAATCTCTTAGGAGTAAATTTCAAAGCTAGCTTAGCCCATGAACTTGAGTTGAGGTGGAAAAAAGTTAAGCCAGACAAATTTAAATTTTAAAAACATAAACATTTTTCATTTGTAACCATAAATTGTTCAAGGCACTCCTAGATTATAATTATTTATAGTTTCTCAATAAGATAACTTCCTTATTTTAATGTCTGTAGGAGGTAAGCATTTAGAGGGAAATTTGGGGGATGAGAACTTCAAAGAGTATTACAGTGTTCAATCCGAACTTGAAGGTATCCTGGTAAAAGTGATTCTACTTACTGTGTTCGGTTTTCCTTGTTTTTGAAACACTTGAGAGAACTGGTTTAATATTTAATGTTGAAAATAAAACCATACATATAAAATTTTATTTATTAGCTATGTCCTACCATGGGACCATTATTTGATCAGGTGGCATTTTGAACTATTTCACTTTGGAAATAATAAGGTTCTTAAAATCAAGAATAACTTTTTTTTTTCTGTTCTTGTATCTCCCACAGTGTTTTATGTATCAGAGGTACTTTATAAATGTTTGAACTGAACCATTTTTCTTCTTCTACCAAAAGTATTTTAAAGCATTAAAGGTAGCAACATTTGTAATCCTGTCTATAATTCGGTATTATAAACTACAAAAAAACAAATTCTCAGTTGATACTCAGTATCCTCAACAAATCCACTAGAGTGCATGAGTTGTTTTAAAGAAACTGCATAAGCAAATGTTCTTACTCCATTAGGCCTCAGAACATCTAGATTTCTAAAAACCCTAGCTTTAGCTAAATTCAAAGTGTAGTTAGAAAAAAGTAGTCCTTCTGAGAGTTATAAAAAACTAAGATCTAATAATAAATGGAGAAAGTTTTAAAATCTCATGAACTACTCACACAATAGTCAATGCAAGTATGAACAACAGTCTTTGAAAGGAGGAAAAAGCTTCCCAGGACTACATCATTATTTCTAACTAGTAGTATAAGGAAAAGGGGACATCTTATGTATGATAGAGAAGCCAGAAGTAGTTTTTCCCTCCTTTTTAAAACAGAAAGATTGACCATTTTTTCTCCTTATAACATGGTACTGATTACAAAGTAGACATGTTATATTCACATTAGCCTAAGCAAAAGCTAACTCATAGAACTACCACTGGATCTGTTACCAAGGCACTGAAGGTAAATAAAGACAACAATGGAGATGAAAGATGCACAGGTCCAGGAGGCCTAATCACCTAGCTGCCACTTGGGATAAACTCCAAAGGCAGAAGAGGAGAAAATAAAGTTGTCTAAGTGATCCAATGATAGCAGGAACTTGTGGCAGCACGTATCCACTATGGCTGGCCAGTTTAAGGTATAAAGGCTCAACTGCTCAGCTCTCCTCACCATCTGTAGCAAAGCTTACCTGGGACCAGAGGGGTGGGACTGGAAACTGAGGTTTGGTACCCAATGGAGGATCCCATGAGGTTTCGAGGAGGCACCAAACGAGCTGCCAAAAGAGGAGGCGGTGTCCCCAACTGCAGTCGCTCAGATGCAGCAGCACCATGGTCACGAGAGTACATGGGCTGTCCTACAGAGGAAAGAACAGGAGGGCAGCTGGGATTGAAAGTTGTACAGGGCTTACTTTGGGCAGAGGTTTGAGCTTTGAGACTTTGAGCCAAGAGAACTGGGGACTGGAAGATGGAAACGATGTAGCTGAGATGACCTAGCTTAAGAAAAGGCATGCAAACTTAAAGATCCATCATTGTGCATGGCGACAGAGAGAGATTTGGGTGGTCTGACTATAACCAGATGCTCTTAACTTGGTCTCCATATTTTTGGGGTCCTCTATGAAAAAATGAGGGCTTAGGAGCAGTTACACAGTACTGCATCCAAGACTTAACCACAAATGGGTTGCTTCTTGGACGAAAGAACATCCTGAGATTTGATGCATAAAATTTCAGATCCAATGAAGACAGATATAGATAATGTCACAAAATAAAAATGAATTTATACAAAAAGATACTCTGAAGTTTGAGAGCAGACCACAGAATAACTGATTAAGAAAGTGATCCCCTTCGAATGGGATTATATAATTCCCAAAAGAAAATTAATTTCTAATTAACTAAACTCTTGTTCAGTAAATATTCTGGTAAAAATTAGCCCTCTTAAATAGGAAACATATGCAAAGCATAAGGCTGGTAGGATTTAATACTGAGAAAAGTAATAGAAGGTTAAAGCCCACACAAAGAGGGCCTACAAGCACTGAACTGTGCATTTAAAACTAATTAATTTGGCTATTGGAAATTGGTATTTCATAGGAGAGATATTTAGTATTTGCATATCATAGAAGTAATGATGCAGAATGAAATGAAGTCAAATCTTAAGGTATAACATTAGGAAAAAGATGTTATATTTTGAGAGAAAAGACCTGAACAGATGTCTAGAGAATCTTTTTTCCATTGACTACTCCAATATAAGATATATGAAAGGTACAAAGCACTTTTCAAATCTTCATGTGAATTGCTTTGAACATCAGCCACTCACTATGTAATACAGGATAGAATATGGTGAAGAAGGATGTACATTATAGCCCTATTTATTCGTTGCCTAAATTTATTCTTCTTAACTCTGAGTAAATTTCCAGAGTTTTAAAATTCCAAATATATCCTACTGACAGAAATCAGCAACTTCTTCAATTCCAGTTTAAGTAGAGGAACATAAATCTACTACAATGCACCATACTTTTCTTTCTGGACAAACTTGTCCCTCCTAGCTCTAAATTTGTGACACTATGAAATTTCAGAAAAGTAAATGAAATAATTATACCGTAAAAAGGCCTAAACTGCCTTAATTCTGGACTTCAAATCTACCATTTCCAAAATTTGCATGATAAAATATCAGTTAAAAAACATACTTAGCAGTGAAAAAGAATCTGTAATAATTTGGCAAGAATTTTTGATGTTTGTAAACATAATTTACTTTTTTTCACTTGAAAGTTTCTTACTGTTAGAGGCATTTACCATAAAAACGAGATAGTAGACTAAAAACAACCTGGGGTAGAAAGTATTTCACTAGTGAACATTAGAACTGATTTCGAGGTGAGAATATAGAAATAAGCCAAGTATAGATCTTTTAAGACAATGACAACACAAAGATTCTCTACTGAAGGCTCAAAGGCCAGCTTTTTGTTGTACAGATTTTAATAATAAACTGATCAGAAAGACTACTTTTCACTGAAATCTCCAGTTATGTCTTTAAACAAAATAAAACCTAGCAGTTTAATATTAAATACTGGGGGCGGCTAGGTGGCACAGTGAATAGAGCACTAGCCCTAGAGTCAGGAGGACCTGAGTTCAAGTCCAGCCTCTGACACATGACACACTTACTAGCCATGTGACCTTGTACAAGTCACTTAACCCCAACTGCCCTTCATCCCCTCCAAAAAGCAAAAAAATAAAAATACTGAAAAGGGGCTAGTCATGTATTTGAAAATGAGATGAACTCGCATATAGTCTGCACAGAGGATAATTTCAAACTTGATAATGCCAAATCAGTAAGATATCATCTTTAAGTGAGTTAAGATAATATGGGCACCTATTACCAATTTTCTGTCAATATAACATGAACTATAGACAGCATGTGTAAGTACAGATAAATGTTCTGGGCTCAGCCACTTTGGATTATTTTCCTACCATTGTTTTTTCCTGGACATAGTCAAGACAAAATGTCACCATCTTCAAAGAATTGGCTGAGCTCCATTATTAAAAGCATTCAGGCTAACCATTAGTTTTTTAATTGAATGAGTATCTTTGACAAAATTTCAAGGGGAGAAAACAATCTGTTAATGATTATAGAATCTACCAAGACCTTACATCATTCTTCAAAGACATCAAGATTTAACATTCAAGAAAACTAATCTACATCCTACAGGATTAAATGAAGAAATTCCTGAGAAACTAATAAATGTAGTTTCTCAAAAGCTTAAATGTTCTGATGATGACTTTCTGGAAGATGTCAATTTAGTTATGTGACTTCAGTAAGTCACTGGCACCTTCATTTGCCACAAGAATTATTCTCCAAGAAACTCAAAGTGTATTACCGCAGAAGATAATCTGTAAGAGAAGCTATACATTTTGGGAAGGCAGTGAGCTTGCCAAATAAATATTATTTCTACTACATCTTTCTCACAGAATTGAAAACCAAGAATGTATACATAACAGGAACTGGCTAAGCTAAAACCTAAAATCATAAGCTGCATTAGTGATCTCATCTCCATGTATGAATTTAAAAATTGAAAAAAATACAACAGGAGACAATTATTAAGACTGAAAGTAAGAGATCATTATTTTTAGAGATATGATGTTAGTATTACTAGTGTTACATAGAATAGACTATGAATATCCTTGAAGTTTCTGATATTTATGACAACGCTTTTTTTTTTTTTAAAGCAACTGGGGTTAAGTAACTTGCCCAAGGTTACATGGCCAGTTTTTCTGTGTGGGTATTAAGAATCTGAGGCCCGGAACCGGGATCCCAGGTCCTCCCAACTCTGGGGCCAGCGTTCTGACTCACTGCACCACCTAGCTGCCCCTATGGCAATGCTTTTGAAGAACACAATAAAATATTTATAGTGGCCATGTGAATTTAAGCAACAGCCCTTTCCAAATAATGTCCATCTGACTGTCAATTACTATCAATTCATGGAGTTTAACGGAAGTATAATTTATTGTTAAATGCTTGATTATTTCCCTTCTGAAGAAAAGTGATATATTCATATAGCCTGAATGAAGGTCTTAAAAGTCTTCTTTTCTAGAAAAGCAATTAAATTTTTTAGTAATTTTTTTAAAAAGTTATTAAACTTTTTATTAAAAATTCAAAGCTAGATCATGTAGAAAATCATAAAGATTCATACTACTACTACTAATAATAGTTAACATTTACACAGTGCCTACTATTTGCCAGGCATTGTGCTGATCACTCTAAAAAATACTATCTCATATAGACTACCTTGAAAGGTAGTTCAATTGAAAGGCATTCAATTCAGAAATACAAGTGCTACAATAATTCAGTAGCAGGGTAGTATGAAAGGAAAATAGCTTCAGAACAGGATTCTTCTAGGAAAAAGGAGGACAAACCGAGTATACGGGGAGTTCACTTTTGGAGAGGCCTTGGATAATGGATGTGTAGTGGCCAGAGAAAGAGACTACCTAGAAAGAAGTTAGCCATATGATAACCTCATATTTTGACAAATCATTCTTATAAACAAGTTGTTAAAAATCTATTGTTTCTACACTTAAAAAAGGGAAGGCATAATTATTGTGTGTCCCCTCTAAATCTGGACACCTAGAGTCAATGCCCCGGTAGCCTTGTCTTAGTTATAGCTCTAGAATAGGTGCAGGGGGACTGAGAGAGTAGAAGAGATAAAACAAGCATGTGACTCACATTTAGCTTTTAAGATCACTTGGAAAGTATAATTGTGATTAATCATCTAATCATCTTTCTGCTTCATTTTTTTTTTCAATTTTTCCATTACGTTACACAGGCTTGTACACAGAGCCTTGGTGGCTCTGATATTTATTGTACACAGATAGTGTTTTGTAAAATGTTATGAATAAAGATATTAATTTCTTAATTCAGAAAAAAAAAGAATTTTCCCCCTATAGAACAGAAAAATCTTATGTTACCCAGGTTTATGGTAAATTCTACAAAAACCCTAAGCTTTGGGGAAAAAATGGGAGGAGGACATGCATTGAAAATGTAAGAAATTTTTATAAGAATCAATAATATTCCCATGCTGTCAACTCACATCCCCTTTTCTTTCTTTTTTTTTTTTTTTTTTTTTTTTGCTTTTTGGAGAGGAGAAGGCAGGGCACTTGGGGTTAAATGACTTGCCCAAAGTCACATGGCTAGTTAAATGTGTCAAGAGTCTGAGGCCAGATTTGAACTCAGGTCCTCCTGACTCCGGGGCTGGTACTCTATTCATTGTGCCACCAAGCCAGCCTGACATCCCCTTTTCAATACAAATATTCCATGACTTCAAAATGTTCAGCTGTTAACCTACTATAACTGCCTTCAAAAATACTCACTCAATGTTGGCTGAAACATTTATCTATTTTCTAACACAAAATATCATAACAGTGTTTTAGAAATTATATAAATCTATGGCACTGAAACGAGTATAATCGTGGCAGTCTAAAAAAAACCAGATTATATAATAGTTGAATTTTTTTGTTGTTGTGTTTTTGTTTTTTTGCAGGGGGGCAGGCAGGGCAATTGGGGTTAAGTGACTTGCCCAAGGTCACATGGCTAGTAAGTGTTAAGTGTCTGAGGTCACATTTGAACTCAGGTCCTCGACTCCAGGGCCAGTGTTCTACTCACTGCACTACCCAGCCACCTCACAGTTGAACTTTTTAATGTGCAGTGAATACTTGTAGTTCTAAAGAATGATTTACAATTTCAAGTTAAATTGCAAATGTATTCTTTTTGAAATAGACTTGGTATTTTTTAAGTCACAAGTCCAAAGATACAGGAAAATAATTAAAAAATAATCATAGCACCTAACTTAATATGTATCATAAAATTATATAAATGAAACTTTGAAAGAACTAACAAAACTGTGGATATAATAGCGAGGATAAGCCTGGATAAACTCTTACTTAAACTGTATCCTTAAGTTTCAGCTTCATTATTCTCTGATTTATGATCAACCAACAATTCATTCATACTGAGCACTCAGCACTACGCTACTAACTGGAAGCACAAAGTACATATCACAATCCTTCCTTGTCCCAAAGGATCTAGCAATCTGTTTGGGGAAGCAAGATTTTTACCTGTTAGATAGTTTAATATATAATACTAGTTTAATATATAATTAAGTATATAAATGTGTGATATAGGTTTTAAATTATGTATGAGTGAAGAAGAGAGGGAAAACAAGACTGCGAGTGTCAGAAGATGAGACCTGGGCTTCATCATGAAGGAAGGATAAAATTTAGACGGGCAGAAGGGATAGGTGACAGCATACCAAGCTTGGGACAGCAATATGAATGAAGAAAAATAAAAATAAACATGGTGTTTTCCTGAAATACTGAGGAGAAAAATCAGTTTTGATTTGACTTGGACAGAGAAGTTAATATTTGAAATGACATATAACAGGAACCATAAAGGCTTCTGACCAAGGGAATGACATGCTGAAAATCATTTTCAGCAAAATTAATCTGGAAGTATACAGTGTGGATTAAAGGAAGGAAGCCTATAGTCATTAAATTTAGCCAAGAGATGCTGCCATAATCCCAGTGTGAGGTGATATGAGTCTGAACTAGAGGAGTAGAGGAAATAAAGAGAGAGGGAAGAAGCAAAGATAACTCCAAAGTTTTGATTCTCAGTAACTGGTAGTTGGAAGAATCATAGTATTAGCCATGAAAACAGGGAGTAACAAATTTGGTTTGAGGCATGTTCAATCTGACATAACAGAAAGAGAGAGAGATGTAGATATAAATATACACATATATGGATATTTCAACAGGGTGAACAAACTTTACGATATGCAAAATTACATAAAGGATATTATATCCATAAACTAATCAGCTATTCTTAAATTACCATTTCTTCTATCTCACTTGTGTCCTACTTACATATACATTTACACTACTTTGACATGTATGTTGGTATTTTTATGTTTCTGAATACAGCAATATCCAAAAATGCCTTAGAAAAAATAAGGACACCCATACACCAAACGTGAAAAGAAATAAAGAAAATATATTAATTTTATGGCTAAACATAAATGCAAAAATAAATTACAAACTATTTGCAAGCAAAGAATTCAATATAAAACTTATGTAATACTACATATCTAGTTTAGTATATAATGTAGGCAAATTCACATTATCAATCTGTCACTTCCAGAGCAGTTTTTTCATGCTTAAGGTTTAAAGCTAAACCAGAGTACTTTATTGGGAGCTCAGTCAAAGAAAGTCTCCTTTGGACAGAGGCTATCTGGATGAAGTTCTTTCAGAGAATGCTATTTAATTAAAGCAGAAGGATTTCTTCACAATAGGAAATACTTCATTTCTAGCTCCAAGAAATGCATGAAGCCATGTAAAATCAAAACATAATGTAATTACTCAAAGTAATCACAGTATACAATTTTTTTTAATTTGAAAAGGCAAACCCATTTACTGAAGTTAAAATTAAGCACAGTAATGACCAAAGCAATACTGATTTAAAAACAATGGCCTTGCATACTCCAAAATGCCAAAGGTTAAAAGATATTTGCTTACGTTCTGATACTGTATATAGGAGGTTCTGGGGTAAAGGAGGAGGTAGTCTTGCTCCCACTGGTGCAAGATTGGGCACTGCACTTGTTCCAGGCTGGTCACGGTTATTTATCAAGTTTGACTGTGTTATAGGTGGTCCTATTGAGACACCACAAAATACAGATGCATGGCAGTTTCAGAATATCAAAAAATATTCAACATACCAACATTAATTTGTACTTTGTGTTTCAAATACTTACCTTTAATTACCACATTTTAAATGGACTCTTTCCTTATCATATATGTATATACACTAAGAGTTAAGTCTGTTCTTTCCAAACTCAATTAAAAATTGGCATTATTCATAAAATTTAAATTATAAATGTGACATGTTCCTACCTCTCTCCTCCCTTCGATCCCACAAAGATTAATTTTTTTACTGTCAATTTCTATTTTCAAAAAAAGTATCTCCATCAGGAAAGCATGACTGCTGACAGCTAGAAATCCGCAATTATACATATTGTCTAAAACAGTAGCATATTAATCTCCATACCCAGTAAACAATCTGAAACTTATATTCAAACTTAAGTATGAAAACATTCCAAAATTAGAAATTCTTTAGCACTAACTTTGAATATGCTAAAAAAGTAACTGTCTTATTTTAAATTAATTGAATTGCAATTAATTAAATTAACTGAATTGTAATTAATAAAGTTAAATAACTTTAAACTTTTAAACTATTTTTAAATGCTTTAAGATATCAAAAATATTTTCAATTTGTATGCAAGTTATAGTTATACATTTGATGTCAAAACTATTTTAAAATTCATAACTTAGTTATACTGGAAATTCTACAAATAGTGGCTATGCTAAAAGGGAGCTCTGCAAAAAAGGAAAATGCTCTGCTTATGAGAATGTAAGCAATTTCTAACTCTACAGAAATTTTATTTTTCATACTTCCAAAAAATAGCTTAATTCTAGTAAAACTGAATAAATATAATGACTCTCATAAGGAAATTTTTTTTTAAAAAAGGTTAATAACAGAGAAAAAAACAAACTCACTTGGTACAGGAAGCACAACAGAAGGTGGAGGCTGACCATGTCCCTGTGGAACTGGAAGTCTCATACTGTGGCCAGGTCCTGGTCCGGGGCCTGGTCCTGGTCCTGGTCCAGGGCCTGGCCCTGGCCCTGGCCCTGGTCCTGGCATTGGAGGCATTAATATGCCAGGCGGTGGTGGAGGAGGAAGCCCAGGAGGTGGAGGTGGGAAAGGGATCATGCTTGGTAGAGCAACTTCATCAACTACTAGAGGATCATTCCCATGATCAAACTGACAAAGGTCACCAAGCACACAAAATCCTCTTTCTAAAAAATAGAGAAAAAATTACATTATAGGTTATTCTAAACTCATAATATATCTAATATAAGTAAACTGACATTTGATTTACACAGTTTCCTGCTCCAAAGAGCACAAAATTTTACTGAACTTACTCTGTTAATTATCACGGTATCTTAAATTGCAAAGTGGCCTTCTCTATTTCACATACTGGGAAATGGACATGTGATCATCTGTAAACTGCCAAAGTTACAAGGTGGCAGAATCCACAACAGATTATCAATTCCTAATTAGTTACTACTAGATTGTAAGTTCAATATGATCCTAATAAAAGTTGGGAGATATTTTAAGAAAATAATTAGCAATCTACACAGATGAATCGGTGGAGAAAAAGAGGAGACATTTGAACTCACTACCTTATTTTCAAAAATCTATTATTACAATATTGTGCTAAAATTACCATCTCATTAAACTCTAAAACTTGATATCTAGGTTAAAGTATACTAACAGTAGATAGTCAAGGAAAAATAAAAAAACAAAAAACTTGAATATACTTTAAATTCTCAATAGTAAAATAGAATACAGAATATCCCTGGCTTTGGAGTAAAGTATATTCTATAATGTATAACGGGCAGGAGTGGGAGAAGGATTTTAGGCTAAAAAACAAAAATAAAAGGCCTTTGAGAAGTTTCCAACAAGCTTAAATATAGAGTTTTTAAAGCCATGTCAAAATACTTAAATATAATAAGTAAACAATCTCATAAAAAAGAGGTTTTCTTTGTCACTTTTCAAGCAAAACAAAGACTAGAGTATAATTAGAAGCTACATAATTGGGGAAACATTTGCTTTAGATTTACATCTGCTTGTGTACACAAGAAAGAGGTAATTTTACCATCATAATCTCTGCATCGTCTCTTTGGTGGTGGGTTTCTACCAAAAGAATTGGAAGAGCTATGATTGTTATAGTAATTAGACCAGCTCTCAGTTGTGTTCTCAGGGTGGTGAGCAGGTGCAATCACGGTAACGGTGCTGGGAATAGACTGAGCCCCACAGGAATACTGGTCAGAAGAGTTAGTGGGTGGTGCAGACGCTGGCACATAGGAACTATCCAAATCATTCCTTTCACTCTTGAACTTCGATCTTTCTCTGTGTTCTGCTTTTAGGTAAAAAACAAAATACAAAAACAAATGTATCAACTATGCATTTAACAGTCATTGTCATTTAACTCTGTTTAACAGTAGAAAAATAATGTTGGAATAATTCATTGATTCTACCGTATTTCACTGCCT
Source organism: Gymnobelideus leadbeateri (assembly GCA_011680675.1). NCBI lineage: Eukaryota > Metazoa > Chordata > Mammalia > Diprotodontia > Petauridae > Gymnobelideus > Gymnobelideus leadbeateri. The sequence continues at coordinate 229,451 of WOXC01010950.1, forward strand.
TCATTATTAGTCTTTTCCTTAAAAAAAATCAACCAAATAAAATTAGCAATAACCTATTACATAATTGGTTACACCTTGACAAATAAAAAACTTTTTCTTTATAGAAGTCAAATATGAAATAAACATCAATATACCTAATTTTTTAAAAGTCAGTTTTAGACTAACTTAATTTAAATAACAATTTTAAAAAATATTAACTACAGAACTAAATTCTAGAAAATTAATGATTCATTCAGATGTTTGCAATGCAATTATCCTTTTAAAAAAATTATATAATCTTATGAAAACCAATCAAATACACAAAAGATTAGTTCTTTTATTCCTCCCCTTTCCCTCCCAAAGAGAAAGCATATATAATCATAGAACATATACAATGTCTTTGTATAAAATAATGTAGTCTAGAAAAATATTAGAGTATACTTAATGTAAGATAATTTTATTTTGGTTAAATTCCCTTGCCTAAGATATGCTATAGAGAAGATCTATTAGTGCCTTAACCATGTTAACTTTTCTCTGAGACAATTTCTATTTTATACTGCCTAAGTCATATTAAATATTTATTTAATTTTTACATTCTTTATGACAGAAATATGAATAACAGGAACATCATTATTAGGCAAAAAAATGATTCACTCACCAACACTTCTATTTGGATCTCGGTCTTTGCTTCTTCCCCTGCTTCGGCTCCGACTACGACTCAGTCCTCTGCTTTTACTGCGGCTTTTACTCCTGCCTCTTCTCCAGTCATATTTATCGCGGTACAATTCATTTCTTTCATAGTACCTGTCATATTCTCTCCATTTGCCATCTTCTCTTTTTTTCTCACGTGTCCTATAATACAAAGATATATAAGCCATATATTGGCCACTGAAACCAAGTCTACAAACAAATCTAAATTATGAACTAATCTCTTCCTATCAAAATTCATAACTTCTGGACTCTTCTGGAAGGAGCTTTTAGACCACCCTCTGGTTCTACCAATCCATTATACAAAGGTGGGAAAACAAGAAAAAACATCACTACTTTAATCTTTCTGGGTGGGGAGAAAGGATAAGGTAAGATGAATCCAAAATATGAGAAGGGGTGGGAAAAATTGATGGGCAGGAAAAGGAGGACAAAATGAAGGAAGAAACTACAGGCTTAAAGTCAAACATTTTCCTATAGAATCTATGCTTTTTAGTTAAAGATTACTTGGTGAAGAAAATTAACAATACTTATTAATAACAAAAGCTATGATTAATTTTAATTTTGGGTTTCCCGAATCAAATGGAACATTTCACTGTACTCTCAAAGGAAGATAAGTGCTGTGCCTCTGGGATTTGGGGGTAAACATGCAATGATAGTTATTGGCAAAAGGAACAGAAAGAAAGAATGGCAGAGGCACCAAAAAACAGCAAAGGAGAAGATGAGCTTTTTCTTCCTGAGGAATATTAAGGAATGAAGTTGAACTTTATGTTCACAAGATGACGGGGGCTGAGGCCGGGGGGGCCACAGGGGGTATTAGCAATGTTTCCTTAAGAGAAAATACAAACCTTCGTTCACTAGATTCTGAACGGGTCTTTTGGGGGCTGGGATATTTCTTTTTTCTGACTTCTCGCTCTTCCTCTGCTGACTCATGAAATATCTATATTGAAAAATTCACATTAGAAACAAAACATTAATTTAACATTAAATTTCTAAAGACAAATCACCATAAAAAGTGGGCACAGAGGATAGCAAAAAGATACTTAGAGAAATTTTCATGCAGGCAGTACATTAATTTTTTAAAAAATAAGTATTCAAAATTAAGTTTAGCATAGCAGTGTAGAATGAGAGTAAACAATTAATTCTATGAATTAAAATGCCATAAACACCAAGTCTATGTTTCTTTATTTGAATTTCTGTTATAATTAAGTGCTTTTGCCCCTACCCAAAAACTAAATGGAGAATTGGGACAATGTAAAATCCAATTTAAGAATTAATAACTATTTTCTTTTTCTAATTTTTAAATTTCATTTTTTCCAGTTATATGTAAAAACAATTTGTTTTTTAAATTTTAAGTTCCAAACTTTCTCCCTTTTTCCTTTTGCCCCTCCTTGAGAAGGCAACTTGATATAGCTCATACATGAGCAGTCATGCAAAACATTATTTCCATATTAGCCATGAATAACTATTCTCTAGTACACAGGAACAGACCATATGGACACAAAATAAAATTTTGCTACTCTCCATTTTAGGACAAATAAAGCATATCTAAAAGATGTGGCAAAGGAGAATTCTCACCATATATTAAGAATCTTTCAAGTTTATCTGTTTTCTTCTTCCCAGAAAAGAAGTCACATGGAACAATAAATAATCTTTTTTGGGGAGGAGGGCAATTGGGGTTAAGTGACTTTCCCAAGGTCACACGGCTAGTTTTTGTGTTAAGTGGCTGAAGCTGGATTTGAACTCAGGTCCTCCTGACTCCAGGGCCAGTGCTCTATTCACTGAGCCACCTAGCCGCCCCAACAATAAGTAATCTTACCAATTAACAAATGGAACTAAATATTATTTCGTGTAAATTCTATAAAAATGCTACCAGAACTTCTGTAAAACAAAACTTTCCTTAAAATCTTAGTACAGTGGTAAAATGTTGCTGCTACCCAAATAAGAAGTTTGTCATCTTAATACTATATTATTATATGTTATACTATAGTATACATGTATACTATAACAGTATGAAGTATATAGCATAACTATATACATAGAGTATATAACAATGTATAACAGTTTTTAATACATCATACTATAACATAAATGCATGCATCATCTCTAATATCCTTCTCCTCAGAAAGATAAGGGAATTCCTTGACCTCCTGCTTCCTGAAGGAGTTGACTCTCCCCAAGCTCTCCTAAGTCATGTTATATAGTTAGGATTCTGTATAAAGAGTTATAATAATAAAAATTGTACATTTCAAAGATTACCTGACAAGTCTTGTTTGCCTTTATAAACTCAACTTTATAAACTCAATCACAGTGAATATTTAGCTCATTAGAAGCCTATTAAAAACCAGAGCAACTTTACATTCAATTTTCAAAAACTAGACAAAATGTGCTGCCATCAGAAATCATCACAATAAAGACATGTATGAAATTATTTTTCTAGTAAAATAATAAATTATACTGACCAATTCAAACTCTCATCCAGTTCCCCTTATGCCAAATATGGAGGCAAATGATATTCCTATTCAGTCAGTGACCAAGGAACAAAAGCTATAAACTAGAGATTAACCTTCAGTGGATTGAGCCTGCTACTAGTGTTTTATTAGTGTCTTACTAAAAATAAATGAGCTCAGAACAAAAGTTAGAAAATATCAATTAAAGGCTTTTTCCTATTCTCCAACTGAATTAAGAATACTATATGCAAGCTATCATTTAGGAATATAATTAATATAAGATTAAATCATTTATAAAATCTTTCAGATCAGTAGAAACAATAGAAAGCCTGGTATGGTAGTATTATTAGGAGCTGCTAGTGTCTTTTTACAAAATTCTAATTCTGAAAAATAAAAGCAGAGCAAAGACACTTCTCAACAATTAAGCTTTTAGGGGGTGGCTAGATAGTGCAGGGAATAGAGCACTGGCCCTGGAGTCCAGAGGAGCTGATTCAAATCCAGCCTCAGACACTTACCACTTACTAGCTGTGTGACCTTGGGCAAATCACTTAGGTGTCCTGCCCTTCTCCCTCCAAAAAAAAAACAAAAACCCCACAAAAAACCAACAATCTTTTAAAATTCAAGGTGAACAAATTTTTCCTATATTTGAATCTATTCTTTAATGATTAAACCAGTTGTGTTTGACTATTAAGAACAGGGGATAGTATGGAGTACTGAAATTATGTACTCTGAAGTCCTAGGGCAAAAAGTTTCTTTGAAGGAAAATTTAATATTTAAGAATTCTTAATTTGAAGAGATCATACACATGATTAGATGGAATTGAGAAAATAAGACAGCATGATGACCTTAACTAAGTACAGTTGCATTTTTTTTAAATGGCAAACCAACTGAATCAGGCTATCTTAAACTGGGTATCCCAAAGGTATAAAATATAAGAGAAGGAAGAGAAAGGAGAAGGAAATTTTATCTGTAAATAAAATAAATGGCTGTAGAAACATACCTCTATTCTATTCTTCTTCTGAGATGCCAATAGGGCAGCATCTATAACCTTATTTCTGTATCTCTCTGCTATAAAAAGCTATTAAGATATTCTATATTTGCACTTTAAAGACATTCATAGTTGAAAAAAAAGCAAATGATTGCTCTCTTGGTATTTAGGATTTCCTATATATTCTTTTTTTTTTGTTTTTTGTTTTTGCTTTTTGGAGGGCAGTTGGGGTTAAGTAACTTGCCTAAGGTCACACGGCTAGGTTTGTGTGTGTGTGTGTGTGTGTGTGTGTGTGTGTGTGTGTGTGTGTGTGTGTGTGTTAAGTGTCTGAGGCTGGATCCGAACTCAGGTCCTTCTGACTCCAGGGCCAGCGCTCTACTTGCTGCGCCACCTAGCCGCCCCCCTATATATTCTAAGAAGCATATTTTGAGGGTTCACTAACATCTTACTTTAAGACACTATATATTGAAGTAAACTTTCATATTGTAAATAACACGAATGAAATACTCCTAATCCCACATGTTCCACCAACACCTCTTAAACTCAGTTCACACTAGTTATTTCTTTGAATTCTGAATGTCATGTCTAAAATACTTCTACTTCTTTGAAGTCAAGGAAGTATAAGATTGACTTAAGTTTCTGGCATGATAAGATAATTCTAAGAGGCTAATAACTTACAAGTAGAAAGGATTTAGACATCAAAAAAATCTGTCTCCCCAATCCCAATAATTGCAAATAAACAGCAATTTTTCATTACCTCTTCTTTGACTTCCTCTTTTTCCTGAACTGTAGGTTTTGGCTCTGGTTTGACTGGTTCCAATGGAGGAAGGTAGTTCTTGGTATAAAGACTTTCAAAGAGTTTATCCACAAAACCTGAAGTTTCTAAGAAAAATACATAATAAAATTTTAAAATCATCAAGTATCAAGGAAACAAAGAGAGTATTTCTTAAAAGGCTGAAAAGCTTTTAAAATCTAATCAGAAGAGATTAACTGCATCTCTTTAAGACTGAAATGGACCTTAGAAGTCATCTAGTTTAGCCTTATGCCAATGAGGAATCTTATCTACAATATCCTTGATAAGTGGTCATCAGGCCTCTGAGTAGGATCTTAAGAGTGTTTCCTAAGAGGCAGGATGGTGCAGTGGAAAAAATACTAGACTTGAAGTCAAAATACCTGGGTGGTCTCTGCCTCTTATTACTTATGCAACCATGGGCAAGTCATTCAAGCTCACTGGGCCTGAGTTTCCTGATTTGGAAAATGAGAGTGGTTAGACTAGATTTATGGGCTCTTAACCTTTTGCATGCCATGATTCTGGTGAATCTGGTGAAGCCTATGGACACACTCTCACAATAATGTATGAAAATTCATAAAATAGATAGGATTACAAATAAAACCAATTATACTGGAATATAGCTGTCTCCCTATAACTAATGTGTGTATACATATGCTTGAATAATATATGTATAACATAATATATGCTACATTATACACACATATATTAATTACATTAAGAACTCTTGGATAAGATTGCCTCCAAAGTCCTATCTCCTTCTGAACAAATTATCTTACAAACTCACTTCTACAAAGGATCATCTACTACATTTTTGGGAAGCTTTGCTAATAAAGTTATTTTTATATGTGGGGAATACTAGTCAGAATTAGTAGAAAAGGATGAACTACTGAATATTCAATGAACTGGCTTCTTTGGAACTCTCAATCAGGCCTTCCTTACCCAGGAGCCTCATTACTGAGAAATTTCATTGTGCAGTAATACTGAATCTTCTTAGGACTCATATTTCATCAGTACCCTCTGCTGTTCTGATCAAATCCTTCTCTATCCCTATTTTTAGTTTCCTTTAGTGTGTTTTCTTAATCCATTAGACTGTAAGCTCCTTGAGGGCAAGGGCTGTCTTTATTTTCATTTGTATCCCTAGAGATTAGTACAGTGCCTGGCACTTAATACTTACTACTATGCTCTTTTTTCACATAATAATTCTGCCTAGTATAAGTCTTGCTCAAATAAACAGATAAAAATTATTTTTCATTAGCATATAAAAGCCTAGAAGAGCTTCTGATAAAACTGCAATTATGATACATTGTTTTACAAAAAGTAAAAGATGCCTCCAAAGTGATATTGCATTTTTACCCATTGTAAATTTAACCATTTTTGCAAATGGGTAAAAAAATCTCTCTTGAAATCTTCTTTATAATATTAATCTACTTAGTAAACATTTTCCATGATAGTACAAAGGCACACTGCATGCCAATTCCATTTTGACAAATTCCATATTAGGTAAATCTGACTTGATGTGATTTGTTTTTTTTTTTGTTACAGATATACATCACAAAAGTTAGTATTTTAGAAACTCATATTCACAAAATGATTACAACTATAATAGGCTGTTTTCAGACAGCTAAAGATGAACTCTTACTTTATTATAAATATAATGACACTCTTCTGTGTATCTATACAGTATTTTTCCTCCAACAAAATCCTACCCACAAGAGTTATACATACAATAACCTCAACAACTAGGTCTTTGACTAATAACACAAATTCATACAAATATAACCTATTATCCATTTTGTCAGATTATAGAATAGAGCACTTAATGTAAATATAATAAAACCTCAGGAATCATTTCAAACAATTTTGTATCATCATTTTCATACAAAAATATACCAATTATAAATGAGTCTTATACTACAGCAGGCCAAGAAAAATATCTACTTAGCAACACATAAGTAGGAGTTAGGAGTTACTATATGTTTAAAAGTAAAATAAATACTTTTCAAAAATTCTATAATATAATCTCACTCTACCCATTGGTCTAAAATTATAGAACTTTACTATATGCTGAATTTATTCATATTGTTTTAGTGCTAGTCTTAACAACATTGTTCAAATCAATTTGTTTTTATAAAAGTAAGCTATTTGAAGAATAATTTTCCAAGTCCTGTAATACAGAAGGGAATATTCTTTCATCATCTTGAGTCAGTCATCAATGCACACATAATCATAACCCACTCCAATCATTTAGTACAAGAAAAAAAAATCCTGGCAGAATATGTTCACTTAAGACTTTGCTAATAGTATTAGTATAAAACAAAAATAAAAAGAATCTTCAAAAAAGGAAATAAAGCAACTGGTACTGTTCAAAACTTTATAAGTGATACCAATTTGTTGAATAATTACTCTAACAAAGTTTCTTAAACATGTTCTCTACATGTGTTTTTAAAAAATATTTCATGAGACAATTCATATGGTTCATTTTTTATATTCTACCACACCAAAATTATGATGAGAATTCATGAAAGTACATTCATTTCTGCATTTTGGAGGAATCTGATTATATATATATATATATATATATATATATAATATGTATATACTGTGCCCACTCCTAGGCTACAACTATGTTATGTGTTTGAGAGTGCACTTGGAGAAAGGACTAGGAGATTCTAGAGAAACCATTTAGACACAAAAGGACAACATAGATTTTAAGGCAGGTGTGGTTTTTGCCTTGGGGAAAGAGGGAAACATCTCAGTTAATCCCTAGATGTTCTACAGCCCCAATCTGAAGAGGATAAAACTATTCTCAGCTCCACCTAGGCATCTGGGAGAAGTAGCTTGCTTAGAGCTCTCTCAGACATAGCTGCAACCCAGCTAGGCAAAAAACGCCCCCTAGGGAGTTAGATACAATCTGCTGAGATTCCCTAGCTGCTAAAAAGCATTAAAGTCAATACTGTTTTGATGTAGGAAAGGAAGAACGAACAAAGGAGAAAAAACAGCCTTCTTAACACAATAAAAGAATTATCATACATGTACATATGTCTGTAACATATACTACAAGCCCCCAAATGGTTTATTATTTTTTTAATTAAACTTATCTTTTCAATACCTCACTGTTAAGGCTTAAGGCTTAAATATTTCTAAATACTTAAGACAAAATTTTACTATAAAACAATTACCTTTTTGTAAAAAAACATCTAGTTGATCTGCACAGAAGGCCTTCAGTTCTTTCTCTGGTTTGTCCTTCTTGACCAGTGCTACAACATAGTTTGCTAAGGCTGAAGGGTCTGCATCACATCTAATTTAGTTAGGGAAAAGGAAGAGACAACAAAATTATTCAGAGTAAAACAATTTTTTTAAACAATGGTGGCAATTATAAAATCACCCTTAGTTTGGAAAGCCAATATTAAACGAATTACTAGCATACAAATGTTTCATGTAAGGATTTTTTTATTGCTAATTTCTCTAAAATAATTAATGATAAAGGAAACTTCTGCCCAAAAGATTTTTTTAAAAAAGGAGTCAACACCTTTCAGAAATGACCAAAATGCCTAGCTTTCCAACCTATCAGTGGTAACCCAATCAAGGATACTTAAAGGCCTTTTGCTGCAATTTAAATGAGAAGCTTCCTGTACCTCAAAGTCAACTTTACCTCTTAGCATTTCACCAAATGTCTTAAGAGTCACCCTTGAAAAATATAGCATATATAACTTGTAAAAACAAACTTCCAACTAACACACTGTCAATTAACACTTAGTTGGGATTTGCTGATTTTAACTTGAGAGGTAGGATGACAGCATGAACACCTATGGAAATGAGAGCCAATAGGTAGGTCAAAAGTCAGCGAGTGGAAGAAAGGGATGACAATAACTTTTGTCAAGGGAAGAAATTTCTCTGTATTTACTACTAAAAAAAAAACTGAAGCTCTTAACAAGGAGTCTGTCATAAAAAAAAAACCTCAGAGAAAAAAACTGGCAATTCTGCAACACCTGAGTGGTCAAAGGACATGAATACACAGTTCTCAAAAGAACTGCAAACCTTTTTTCAAGTGTGAGCCAAAAGTCACTAACAGTAAGAGAAATGCAAATGAAAATAACCTTGAAGTTTCAATGAAGACCCTATAAATTAGCAAAGATGACATAAATAATACCACGAATGTTGGAGGGTCTGTGCTTGCTAAGACAAACAAAATAATATGTTGGCAGTAGAGCTCTGAATTGGTCTCAATGGTTCTGAATATCAATCTGAAATTATGGAAGAAAAGGGACTAACCCCTTTGACCCAGTGATTTTACAACTAGGCATTGTACCCCCAGAGCGGTGAAAGAAGCAAGGTCTAATACATCTACCAAAAAATTCATAGCAGCACTTTTCAATGTACCAAAGAACTGGAAACAAAGTGTCCATCAATTGAGTGAATGGATAAATACTATAGTACACAAATGTAATAATTATGCAGTAACAGATATTCAATATATGGAATTCCCAGAAACCTGGTAAGACTTTTATAAAGTGATGCAAAGAGAAATAAGTAAGATCAAAAGAAAATTACCATTCCATCTTTCACCTCTGCCTTACTGTTCTCATCTCTCCCTAACTGTTCTCATCTTCACCTTGACCTCTAATCTCTCCAACCCTCTAAGCCAGCACTCTTACATGGGCTACCTCTTCTCTCTTCCCTATCTTGTCTCCTTTTGTGAACCCATTCAACGCTATCCACTATACTCAAGTCCTTGCCCTCTTATCCTATTACCAATTTAATCATGCCTTGCCAAATCTCAACCTTGGATTACTCCCACCATCTGTTTCCTTAGCTTCACATACTGCCGGACAAAGCTAGAGAATATTGTGAAACATTGCTGACTGTACAAATCTGTTACATAATCTCAACAAGACCTCCTTCACAACCAGACAGTCCTTTTACACCTTCCTAATCAATTCACTATCACACTCACCACAGAGGCTATTTTCATCCTTCCTCAAGCTTCTGATGGCACCCCTTCCCCTACCCTCTCAGCAGAGAACTTTAACTCACACTTTATTAGGGGAAAAACAGGCTATTCATCAGAGCTCCCATTTATTCCCTCCTCTTCATCTCATATCAGATGTCTTCCTCTACTAACTTCTACTTTATCCGTCTCATATGACAGGCCTAACTCCTTTACAAGCACTCTTGATTACATTCTACCCTGTGTTCTCCAGCGGACTGCTCCTCCTCTCTCACTACATCTTCAATTTCTGTCTACTGGCTCATTCCTTTACAATTTAGGTTCATATTTCTCCCAGCTTAAAAAAAATTTGATCTGTCCAATCCTCACTATCTTGCATGGATAATTTCGTGGATAAACTCCTTGAAAAAACCATCTATAATCAGTGCTAACCACTTCCTTTCCTCTCACTTCTTAATTCTCTGCAGTTTAATTTCTGATCTCATCAACAATCAACTAAAATTGCTCCTTCCAAAGCCCCCAGTGATCTTTTTTCTTAGTCCTCATCTTTTTTGTCCTCTCCACAGCCTTCCACTGAGTTAACCATCCTCTCATCCCTGGTACTCTCTTCTAACCATTATGCTCTCTCCTGGTACTCCTGCACATCTGACCACTACCTCTCAGTCACCTTTACTGAATCTTCATGTTGGAGATACCCAGCAATCCCTCAAGGATCTGTCCTGGTCCTTCTTTCTCCTCTGTATGATCTCTCTTGGTGATCTCCTTAGCTCCCATGGATTCAATTATCATCTTAGTGCAGATGATGCTTAATCCATTTATCTAGCCCTCCAGTCTCACATCTCCAAATGCCAACTGGCTATCTCAAACTGGATGTCCTATAGATATCTCAAAGTCAACATGTGCAGAGTTGAACTCACCATCCTTCACCCTCAAACTCTCCTCTCTTCTGAACCTCCCGCCATTACCACTGAGGGCACCACCACATCCTTCTAGTCATCCAGATCACAATCTTTATATCATCTTTGGCTTTTCCCTTTCACTCTTCCCCTCTATATTCAACCATTTCCAAATACACACCCCTTTCTGTCCCCTGATACTGCCACCAGCCTGGTTCAGGCCTTTATAACCTCACTCCTGGACTACTGTAAAAATCTACTGACTAGCCTCCCTACCTCAAATCTTTCCCCACTAATCCATGTTCCACACAGTTGACCAAGTGAGCTTCCTAAATTATAGGTCTGACCATATCACTACTTAATAAACTCCTGTGCCTCCCTATACCTCCATGGTCAAATATTAAATGTTCTGTTTGATTGTGAAAGGCCTTTATAACTTGGTCTCTTCCTACCTTTCAAGTCTTTTTATGCTTTATTCCCTTCCATAATCCACCAATGTTAAGTTGGTTAGTCAGTAAGCATTTATTAAGCACCTAATATGTGCCAGGCTATTGTACTAAGTGCTAAGGATACAAAGAAAAAAAGCAAAAGATAATTCCCACCCTTGAGGAGCTTGTAATCTAGTGGGAGCAACAACAAGCAAACAAATATGTACAAACTATAAAAGATAAAAAATAAGTAACAGAGGGAAGGCACTAGAATTAAAAGGGAGTAAGAAAGGCTTCCTATAAAACAGAGGTTCCCAAACTTATTTGGCCTACCGCCCCTTTGGAAAAAAAAAGTTACTTAATACACCATCTACTTTCTTTAATCCTTCAACTGGTTGTTTTTTAATTTGTGTCATTTCAAAAAATATAATTTTTTTTAAATTACACATCTGAAATTTAATAATTTATTGTAAATTTGTGGGGGTTTTCCTGCATTGAAATTTTGATGACGCACTACTGAGTCATGTAACCATATAATATCATATTGTAAAAAACTCATTACACATAAATATTCCTGCTGATGCACACTGGACTTCTCCAAACATGCTCACCTTCCAACACTTGCTTGCTAAGACCCGTCGTCAAACTTGACCCATGTTTGATTATAACTTGCATTCTGTGTGCTTATTTGGAAAATAACGTAATCACTATGACTTTGACTCTGTTATACAACAGATGAAACATGTAATAGATGGCTTTTCAAAATCTTTTCTCTTCTTTCCTTTTTGCTTCTACTGCTCCCTTATTTTTATTCAACTCTTCCTCCCCAACTGCACCTGAGGTTACTACCACTCCCCTGGTATCACCCACTTTGGGAACCTATGCTCTAAAAAGTAGGATTTTAGTTGGCTCTTGAAGGAAGCCAGAAGGTGGAGATAAGGAGGCAGAGCATTCCAGGCATAGGGTATGAATAGTCAGAGAAAATTCGGAAAAAGGAAGGAGACCAGTGTCACTGGATAGAAGAATATATGGGAGGAGGAAGGGAGAAGCAAGGTGTAAGAAGAATAGAAAGGCAGGAAGAGGTTAGGTTGTGAAAGGCTTTGAATGCCAAAAAGAGATGTGATCTTGGAGGTGTTTGGGGGCCATTGGAATTTACTAAGTGGAGATGGCGATGATATGATTGAACTAGTGCTTTAAGAAAATCACTTTGGGGGAGGCTAGATGGCACAGTGAATAGAGCACCAGCCCTGAAGTCAGGAGGACCTGAGTTCAAATCCAGCCTCAGACACTTAACACAAAAACTAGATGTGTGACCTTGGGCAAGTCACTTAACCCCAACTGCCTTCCAAAAAGGAAAAAAAAAAAGAAAATCACTTTGGTAGGTTGGACTGGAGCATGAAGAGATGAGGGCCTATACTAGCATGGTAGCAGTATGAGAGGAGAAAAAAGGGTGTATTCAAGAGATATTGCAAAAGATAAAATCAATAGACCTTGGCAATAGATTAGATATGAGAGGTTGAGGGATACTAAGGAGTCAAGGATGACACCTATATTGTGAGCTTGAGGAAGTGGGAGGATGGTGGTACCTTTGTTTTAATAGGAAAGTTTGGAAGGGGAGGTTTAAGGGGAAGGATAATGAGCTCCATTTCAGACATGTTGAGTTTTAAGATGCCTATAGGGCATTCAGTTGAAGATGTCTGAAAGGCAGGTGGAGATTTGAGACTGGAGGTAAAAGAGGTGACAGCTAGATAAGGGGATTGGAGAATCATGAGCATAAAGATGGCAATTAAATCCATAAGAGCTGATGAGATCATCAAGTGAGGTTGTTTAGAATGAGAAGAGGGGCCAGAAGAGAGCTGGCTTTACTATTCAATAGCTGTCTCCTGTGCTCGAGATGCTCTCCCTTCCTCTCTTTGCCTCCCAGCTTAGCTTTCTTTCAGTCTTAGCTAAAATCCCATTTTCCATATGAAGCCTTCCTGGTTCAACTCAATGCTAGTGCCTTCTCTCTGAGATTAACTCCAATTCACTCAAGATATATCTTGTTTATACACAGCTTTTTTTCTGTGTTGTCTCTCCCATTTGAATATGAACATCTTAAGAGCCGAAACTGTTTATGTCTTTCTTTGTATCCCCAGGGCTTAGCACAATGCCTGGCACATAGTAAATGCTTAATAAATGCTTGTTTACTTCACTATAAGAATGTAAATGAAAATATGCCAAAAGAAAGCCAAACTCTAAGTAAATGAAAATGTAATAAAGATGCCGGAGAACAGATGATGAAACCTACCTCCCTTCTTATAGCTGAGAGGCAGAGAGCTACTAAGGCAGAATGCTGCATATATTATCAGATGCAGTCACTGTGTCAGCTGTTTTTGTTTCTTTTCCTCTGTTATTAGGAGAGGATTCAATGGGAGAGGAGATGTTTTCCCCCTCCAAAAATGGCTGTTATAATGACAAAACAATAAAATTCATTAAAAAGTATGTCAATATACAGCTACTGTGATATTGACAGTATCTTCAGTCCTCTGACCTTACTACGTATGGCAGAATAATTGGGTGATAGTAATGATCAATATAATCCTAGATTTAGAACTTAAAGGAACTTTGGCGTTCCTAATAATAACAATAGCTAGCATTTATATAGCACCTACTATGTGCCAGGCACTGTGCTAAGTGCTTTACAAATATTATCTCATTTGATACTCATGACAACCTTGTAATTTAGGTGCTATTATCATCCCCATTTTACAATGAGAAAACTGAGGCAAACAGAGGTTAAGTGACTTGCCCAAGACCACAAAGCTAATGAGCTAATAAGTGTCTGAGGCTAGATTTCAACACAAGTCTTGATTAGCCCAGCACTCTATCCAATGTGCTTCCTATCTGCCAAGAGTGAGCAATAAGTCAAAATATTTGGGTTAAGTGAAGAAAAAAGGGACAAGGATAAAAAGCTGCAAAAATCTCTCAAATTCTAATAAACCTTATCGAAATATTTTACAATACTAAGCCCTAAACACAGGTGCTCTGCAGATAGAACACAACATCTATTGAATTGAAAATGTTATTGTATATATGTCAAAACAACCAAACTCAGGCGGGTTTTGTGGGTCACAGTACAGCACAGCAGAAAAGAGCCATAAATGAGCAAACCTGAATTCAAGCCCCAACTCCATCATTTACTAGCTGTGTGACCTTGGACAAGTCACTTTACCTTGGAGAATCTCATATTCTTTATATGTAAAATAATAAAAAATAAACAAAAAACTAATATCCCATTGCTAAAGTCACTTTAAGTTCCGACATTATAAGAAAAATCAAATTCATTTACACATACCTGATATTCATAGATTTTTAAAACACTGATGCAGATAAAGTGCTCCTGATGAGAATACTTGCTATCAGGTTAGCATTTGAGAAAAGCAGCAAAGGAAGCTGCTTTTTAAGTCTATAATTAAGTCTATAATGTGCCAGGCACTTACAAAGACAAAATTGAGACAGTTCTACCCTCAAGAAGGTTATATGCTATTGGACCTATTTCATTTGGAAGAACTAAAACCAGGTGATATTCTAGCTCTAAAACTATTAACCAAAGGGAAATACACAATCAAATGAAATAAGTCTGTATTGCTATAAACAAAATCACAAAATTTAATAGGTACTACTATATGACTGTAAAATGGGCTTTAGAAGAACATTACCAGTGTAAATTAATAAGTCACTAATTTAATAGTGAAACATTAAATTGTGCCTTTGTGGGCAACTCTACAATATTACTGAGCACCTACTAAGTAAGTAATCTTCAAAAACTGATGTCCAATTACAGTATTGAGGCTATGGTATCAAAGCTCCAAGTACAGTATCATAAGGAGCTTTAAAAATGCATTACAATAATAATGACCAAGGTTGACCCCAAAGAAGATATAAGAACATGTACCTCTCTCCCTTCTTTGCAGAGACAGGGGGTCAATGAATGTTGGAAGACTGCATATACCATACTGTCAGACTCAGCTGATGATATTGATTAATTTTGCTAAACTGCTTTTTTCTTTCCTCTTTTTAAAATTCTTTGGTACAAAGGATAGCTTGCTAAAGATATACTCAGAAATGAAGGTGACAGTTTAAAAAGATATGAAGATTAAACTTTTTTATAAAATGCACTGCAAAAATTTGACAATGACTAGAGAGGAAAAAACTGATTTCTTGTTCATAATATAACATGTAACCACAAAAATGAAGATATCAACTTTTTTTTAACTTTCAGGCTATTTACCAAAAATACCAGGGGAAAAGAGCCTACTTTCAAATTATATAAATGGGGAATTTCCAAAAGAAGAAATGCAAACTTTTAACAACCAAATAAAATGATACTCCAAATCACTAACAATGAAAAATACAAATTAAAATAGCTCTGAGATTAGGGGCAACTAGGTGGTACAGTGAATGAAGCATGGGCCCTGGAGTCAGAAGTAACTGAGGTTCAAATCCAGCCTCAGACACCTGACACATTTACTAGTCTTGTGATCTTGGGCAAGTCACTTAACCCCAATTGCCCAGCCTCCCCCCCCCCCCAAAAAAAGAAAAAACAAAAAACAAACAAACAAAAAAAAAAACAAATAAAAAAATAGATCTGAGATTTCATCTTATAACCATCAAATTAGGAAAGAAGACAAAAGATGAAAGATAAATGTGAGAGAGGGTGTTTGTGGAGCTGTGAGTTGATTTGTTTTTGAAAGCAAAAGTAATATCCCATTTTGCTCTAAGCAGGTAAAAGCCAGAAAGACCCTATATATACATAAATATTGATAGTAATTTTTTTTTTTGTGACTGCAAGGGACTGGAAGTAAAGTAGGTGCCTATCAACTGGGGAATGGTTAAACCAAAAATGGTACATTAATGTTATAGAATATTACTGTACCCCAAGAAATAACAAATAGGAGGAATTCTGAGAAAATTGGGAAGAGCTGTATGAATTGATGCACCAACAAGTAAGCAAAACCAGACAATTACTTACACAATTATCAAAATGATGAAAAGGAAAATGACACTAAACAAAGTCAGAACTTTGAGGGATGCATTGGCAATATTGGAAGACAGACCAGACTTAGAAAGAGGAATACTATGAGACACTGTAGATTTAGTGGATTTTTTTTTCTTTGTGTTTTTGTTACTAGGAAAGATTATGATTGGGAAGGGATAGTGATTTTTTTTAAGCACCAATAAAACCTTTTAAAACACAACAGTTCTGCTTCAGTTCAGGCACTGGGTATGTTTCAGATGGCAAATGGACACAAAATAGACTTAAAATGTTATTTCCATGACTACACAAACATTTTCTTTCAAGGAAAAATTCTTTAAGAAATAAAACAAAAAGTTACAACTGCATTTCAGGCACAAACTTTTCTAGAATAAAACTGACAAATATGTTTATTATAAATTATAATGAATTATAAATTATAAATTCAGTTATGCTTCAGTTCATACGCATAATCAACTTAAAGTCATCTGTTAAAACAGGACTCCAAAAATTAAGAGTAGTGTTAGAGTTCAAACCAGGAATATCCTAAGATTTAGTACTGGAAATGATCATATCAATTTCCAACCACCTCATTTTATGGCTAAGGAAACTGAGAACCACAAAGATTAAGTGATTTGCCCAAGGTCACACAGGTATTAAGTATCAGAGCCAGAAGCTGAACTCAGGTAATAATACCTTTGGAAGAATATAATGCAATCATCTTTTTCACCTTATAAACATTATTTTCAAGATTAAATCAATTCAAATGAGCTTTTGTCATAATATTAGGAAAACTAAAGAAAAAAGGCTCCCAACCTAAAATATTCAGTTTGGTTTTGTTTTTTTTTTTCTTTCTCACCCTCCTAATTTAAAATGTCTACTGAAGGACAGTTCTATATGATGAGTTATTCACTCAACCACCAAGTGAGAATAGTAAATCTCATCTCTTGTTGGTCAAAAGCCCAAAGGTTCTATGAAGAAAAGAAAATCAATACATGTTACTGATTTTTGGAATAAAGGCAAGATTCTTTACAACTTTTTTGACCTTTAGAGAATTTGGCATTCATCCATTAATTATTTGACTTGAATTTTCAACCTGATAGTATCATCCTCATTTCTGAAAGGAGAAACTCAAACATATACTGAGAGAGGTAAAACATCCTGGCTCTAAGCTGTATTTCGCCCAGTCATACTGGAATAACAAGAAAAACCAATGGAGTTAATCCTATCATGGGACAAAAATTGTTATATTACTTCTAAAACATAAGAACTAGCTAATGTACATAAAGTGTAAATAAATCCTGCAACACTTCCTAAATCTATCATCTCCCATAGCATTTTAGTTGTACTTACTAATGAACTTATTTAATATAAGTATAGTTCTCTGTGTCTGCTAGACTGAAAGTTCATTGAGGACTAGGATCTTGCTAGCAAAAAAGGTTTTTATCTCCTCCAGATGCTAGCACAGTGCTCTACAAATAAAGTATTAAATATTTACTTTTTGTCCCAACCTTTGATTTAATCAATTTTGAGGGTTCCAGATGTGGGAAATTCCTCCACTGATGCACAGAACCAACTGTTCTGTAACATATACAAGCTTGGCCTAAGGAGAGAGGTTAAATTACTTTGCCCATGGTCACAAAGGTAGTATATGTCTGAGGCAAAACTTGAAGCCTGGCTTTCCTGACTCAAAGGTACTCTATGCACTAAGCCACAATGCTTCTTAAATATTTGTTGGTATATTGGGAAAAAAAATTGTGTGTGTGTGTACATGGAGAGGGGGAGGGTTTGAGGCTAGCTATGTACAACATTGTTTAAAACAAAACTAGAGGTATTTAGTTGTCAAAAGTGTGTTTAAGAAGAAAAGACAATACCAGAAAACCTAGATTTATTCTAGGAAATTAAGAATAGATATAAGTATTAATTTAACATTTTGGCAGGCTCAAATTCCACTTAATGATAAATATAATAGGGGCGGCTAGGTGGCGCAGTGAGTAGAGTGTCAGCCCTGGAGTCAGAAGGACCTGAGTTCAGATCTGGCCTCAGACACTTAAAGCATACACAAATAAACACCTAGCCGTGTGGCCTTGGGCAAGTTACTTAGCCCCAATTGCCCTCCAAAAAAAAAAAAAAACAAACAAATGATAAATATAATAGCTATCCAAAAGATATAAGATATCCGCTAACAAAATAAGAGATTAGAAATACTTTCTGATGGTTAAATGATTTTGGCCATCACATCAATCAATCAAGTATTTCTTAAGTGCCTACTTATTTATATGTATGTGTTTGTTTCCAGGGACATTTTAACTTATTTTGTTTTAACCTAAAAGTTAAACCAACATCATGCCAAAAGTAATACTTTTCCATGAAACAGTGGATAGCCTCAAATAAGTCTCAGTGCACTTTTGGCCTAGATCTTCTTTGAGATCATTAAATTATTTTCAGCAAATCACTATCATTCCCCCGATTCAACAGCTGTTTATTAATTACCTCTCATACACAAAACACTAAGTAGAAACTGGGAGTAAAACAAAAGCATAATCTCTGCCCTTGTGGAGTTTATAATCTAAGGGGCTATGGCATATCTCTCAAGCATAGCCATACCTCCAAAGAATTTAACTTATGCAAAGTAGATAAGAGTTAAACATTTGATGGGCAATTATTTTTCCTCTTCATGTGGGCAAATATAGAGAGGCAGAATGGCAAAGGGGGACAGAATGCTGGCCTGTGAGTCAGGAAGACCAGGGTTTAAATACCATCTCTGACACTTAGTGGTTGAACCAGTCTGAACCTCAAACAATTCTAAATCTTACAAAGTTAAAGTTAATTTGCATCTGCATTGGTGCAAGATCCTTCTACCCAGAAGTCAGACACTTGACCTATTGGAGAAATCCATAGGATGATTTGCCATGAAACTTTCTGTGGTGTAAAATTATGGCTAACAAAGCCCATAAAGAACATGACTTGGGAGTCAGAAGTCAAGATTTGGACTCTGCAAATCATTACTTAAGTGACTAAAGGCAAACCACTTCTCTGCACCTCAGTTTCCTCATCTGTAAAAATAAGTCTGGGTAGGGTAATGTAATGGCAAGCACAGAAGTAGTTCACACCTTGTTACAGCTATTGAATTAACATCTTGTTTCTTAGAGCCTTGTATCAAGTCTGTTAAGAAAAAGAATGTGTGAACCCCACAACTTGTGAACCTAGAACTCATGAACTCCTGCATCAGGAAGGGGAGGAGCTAATGACCATATATAAGGAGAATTTCCAGGCTAGGGACAGCAGAACTGGGAAGAGGACTCTTGTGGTGGCAGAGTCAAGAAGGAGAAAACTTGTGGTATCTTGGTACTCCGTTTGTCTGCTCTATGTTGATGTTTGTTTGTGATACTTTGTACAGAAGCCCTGGGAACTTACTGGAAGCCCTGTATGTTTACAGAAGTCCTGGAGGAGGGTTTTGGAGCTCCTGGGACTTTACTTATGATTTTAGTGGAATCTTGTTTGTGGGTCTGTGTTGATTTCTATGTTGATGATTTGTGTTGAGTTCTCAGACCTTATTGGAGGGTCTGAGTAGATTTCACAGGCAGATAGTAAATTGATGATGGTCCCAGCAACATGAATGAACATTATTGTGGCTCTGTCAAACTTTGTCTTCCCAGAAACAGGAACTGTGAAGGACTTGAGGTGGATTGGACACTTCAATATGGAACGGGAACTGGATGAAGAACTGGACAAGGAGCTGCACAAGGAACTGGGAGCTGCCTGCCTTTGAACCCAGGTGATGGTTTGAGCTGGGACGGTGGAAGAGGAACCATGAAAGCTGAGAGCCAGCCTCAAGTCAAGCTGAAAGAAGACTTTACTTGGATACTGTGTACTGACTGATAAGATTATGATGTACTGTGACCTAGGGGTGGAGAACTTTGACTTTTGTACTTTGTGGTTAAATTAAGGATTTTGTGATTGACTAAATGAATGTACTTTGTTGAAAACTATGTGACCATTTTGGTGAAAACAATGTGGCCATTTTAGTGATAAGTTGTTGAGTTGTGCCATGGTGAATGCTGTATTTTGATTTTCTGTGATAAGCTGTAACATTGTGAATGCTGTATTTTGGTTTTCTATGAATGTTTTGCTCTGATTTGTTATTGAATAGAGAGCTCACTGGGAATACTGGAGTTCTTAAATTAAGTTCCATGACCTTAAAAAAATTTTTTTTGAGAAGTTCATTTCAATATAATTGATTTCCTTTGTAATCCTATATGTTTTATTTTAAGCATCTAAAAATATTATTCTGAGAAAAAGTGCATAGGCTTTATAACACCACATTGTCAAAGGGGTCTATGACACAGAAAAGGGCAAGATTCCCTACTCTAAAGATTTCTTCTGCTCTTACTTTCTGTGAAAAAATATAGAAGCTGTAATTAAGGAGAAATTTAGCAGATCAGTAACTACTAAATAAATTCATAAAAGAAATCCAACATATGATCTTAGTGTCTGTATATATCTTGCACAGGATCAAAGAATCACAAACTGGAAGGAACTCAAGAGATTTACTAATAAAACCTAGAGAGAGGAAATGACTAGTTCAAGATCACCTGACCAGTAAGCAGCAGGGCTCATATTTAAACTTAAATCTTTTCAATTCAAATTCAATGCTTCCTGATATTTAAAGACAGCAATACCATCAATTTTCCAAACACACTGAACAAGATACTGATATAACTAGTAGTTCACAAAGATAGGTCTAAGAGCTACAAAATATCTCAGTTGAAAGGCAGATCAAAAATAATTTATTCCAAGCAATACAGTATCCTGAATCCTTTCTACAAAACTCAGAAGTGATCAATAAAAGGGAAGTTACTACTGTACAGAGCAGCCATTTTTATAGAGTTGTAACTGTTGGGGAATTTTTGCTCATGTGGAACAGAACAGAAATCTGCCTCTCTAAAACCTCAAATTGATTCAAATGGATTCAACAAGCATTTATGAAGCACCTACTACGTGCCAGGCACTAAAAGGAAAACAGCTCCTGCCTTCAAGGAACTTATATTCTACTAGAGGGAAAGAACATGTACAGACATATACAGATAAGTCAATACAAAAATGTGTACAAAGTAAATACAAAGGAATTCCAGGGACAGAGGGAGTCATCAACTAAAGGAATCAGGAAAAGACTCTTATAAGAAGTGGCATTTCTGAGTCTTGAAGGGGAACTAGGTGGTTTCAGGAGGCAGAGGTAAGTAGGGAAAGCATTCTGGGTATGGAGGACAATCTGTTTAAAGGCACTGAGAAAGAAGATGGAAACTCAGACAGTCTGACTGGACTAATAAGTGTGATTCAGTAATATGTAATCTGCCTGTGAATAGCTTTGAATAGCCAAACAGAGCAGTTTGTATTTTATCCCAGAGGCAATAAGTAACTAAAGAAACTTCATGAGCAATAGAGTGGCATTGTCAGATTGAAAGAATATCAATTGTGCAGCTATGTACAGGTTGAAGTGGAGAGGAAAAGGTTTAAATACAGAGATATCAATTAGGAAACTATTGCGATAGTCCAAGGACTAAATTAAGATGCTTGTGGTGTGAACAGAAAGAAGACAGTCGTGACACATGTTGTACAAGCAGAACAGACAGGATAGGACAACTGATTAGGATATAGGGAGGGTAGTAGGAAGGAAAGTAAAGAGTCAGTAGTAGCTTAGAGGTTTCAAGTCCAGGTGACTGGGAAGAATGGTCATACGTTTGAGAGAAATAAGCAAGTTAGGAGGAACAGTAGGCTTAAGGGGAAAAAGAACATTTCCTTTGGCCATGTTCAATGTGAGAGGCTTAAGGGATATCCAAGTGGAGATGTCCAGCAACCAACTGGAGATGTGAAGAGATCAGGACTGCATAAAGATTTGGGAATCTGCATGATAGCTGAATTAATGGGAGTCAAATGAGATGGAGCTGGAAGAAAGAAGTCAGAGAAGGCTTGAGGTACATCCACACATATAAATCACCCATTGCAACTAGTTACGCTAATCCCTCTCCTTGAAAATAACTCTTCAAATATCTGAGGATAGCTATGAAGCTGTGTCTTTTCTTCACTAGGGTAAACCATCTATAGTTCTTTCGTGTTCTGTCTTTGTAGGACATGGTATTCACAATCTCCTCTCAGTCCTTTCTCTCATTAAGAGCTGCCATAGCTGCCTAAAGGGCTTGTTTTTGGGGATTCATTTTATGTCTATAGCACCTTTTTTCTTCTTTTGCAATTGTAATCTCTGAATAACAGTAGGTGATTTGTGTAATGAAAGTGATAGTGTTTTCCAGAGCTTTAGGGATGGAGGGTTTAAGTGGGTATCAACTTAAATTTTTTCTTCAGGGGGTATCTGAAGGACTCAACTGTAATATATTTCACAAGTAAAAGTTAATATAAATATGGGGCACTTGGGTGTCACAGAGGATAGCGCACCTGACTTGGAGTCAGGAAGATATGAGTTCAAAT
The DNA here is from genome assembly GCA_011680675.1 of Gymnobelideus leadbeateri. Classification (NCBI taxonomy): domain Eukaryota; kingdom Metazoa; phylum Chordata; class Mammalia; order Diprotodontia; family Petauridae; genus Gymnobelideus; species Gymnobelideus leadbeateri. Next base: position 252,135 of record WOXC01010950.1, read on the forward strand.
CCAGCCTGAGATACTTTCCAAGCTGTTTGACCCTAGACAAGTCACAGGCCCTGCTTATCTGTTTCCTCATCTGTAAAATGAGCTGGAGAAAAAAATGACAAAATACTCCAGTACCTTTGCCAAGAAAACCCTAAAAGAGTTCAAAGAGTCAGATACAAGTGAAACAACTGAACAACAAAAATATTAATATAGGTGGCTCACCAAAAGCCTGTAATCACAAGGCTTTCTAATTGGCTAAGAGTTAAGCTGGGACTGCAGATGGACAATTTAATTTGATCCCAGACACCCATACAAGGTAAATCCCAAATTAGCAGGTGGTAGTCTGGGTTGAGAGTTGCCAATTTCATTTTTGTAGTAATGGAGCCAAGTTAGACTCCAGGAACTACAAAAAATGGAATAATCTGGATGTTTCAGTATCAACCAGACTAGGCTTTTACACAAATTTGAGAATACCTGCAGTCCTAGTCTAGATATTTTTGATACTACTCTCCTTCCTTGTGAATAAACTCTAAAAAAAAATTTACTGATAGCCTAAGTATGCAAGATCAGAGTTATAGGAGAAGGGGGAAGTAGGTGCTGGAACTGGGCAACAAGAAACACGTAGGCTGAACAGATGATTATTGAAAGGTAATTCAAGGGAGGGCGGCTAGGTGGCGCAGTGTATAGAGCACCGGCCCTGGAGTCAGGAGAACCTGGGTTCAAGTCAGTACTCAGACACTTAACACACAAAAAAACTAGCCATTCAACGTTGGGCAAGTCGATTAACCCCAATTGCCCTCCAAAAAGAAAAAAAAATTATAAAAAAAGAAAGGTAATTCAAGGGGTGGCTAGGTGGTACAGTGAATAGAACACTGGCCCTGGAGTCAGGAGGACCTGAGTTCAAATCCAGCCTCAGACACTTGACACACTTACTAGCCGTGTGACTTTAGGCAAGTCACTTAACCCCAATTGCTCTCCAAAAAGCAAAAAAACAAAACAAAACCAAAAACCGAAAGTTAATCCAGAGATCAGTTTCACCAGAGCTCTAAACCATGGAGAAACCAAAAAAGGATCAAAGTGACTCCGGTCTTGAGTTAAGGGCTAGAAATCAGTAAAGTGTATAAATCAGCAAAGGAGAATGCCTTCGGGTTGAATAAAAAAGGTTTTCTCAACCAGCAGCAGAAAGGAAATGGTGATCCTCAAAGCTACCTCAGTCAGCAAGGTCTAAAACTCAGAGCTAGATCTTTTGCAGTTTAACATTACCAATAGTCAAGGTGCTTAGACACAAAGAACATTCAAATCTGTTTTCATAAACTTGAAAAGCAACTTCAACATCAAGAATATTACAACCTTTTATTTAAATGGCCATTCTTTTTGAGGCAAAGAATTTTTACAGACACCCTACTAATACTCATGACATTCTTATAAGGTGGACAAAAGACTGTCATCATCAGCCCAATTTTACAGATGAGACACTAAAAGTACAGGGAAGTTAAATGACTTCTCCAACATCACAGAGAAGCAAAGAGATCAGGAACTCTCCAGCTCTCCTGAGAAACCTATGAATACATTACACATATTCAAATGCCCCCCCAAATTAAAAAAAAAACCCACCAACTAGATAAAAATCGCAGGTTTGCAAAATGTATACTAGAAAAACTTGAAGAAATTTCTTCATCAAGGAAAAATGCCTTATATTCACTTAATATCTTTTATTCATAAGAGCTCAAACACTTGCTATATAGAAGAAGCAGTGGGTAGTAGAAAGATGAGTGAATTCAAAGAAACTGGGTTTAAATCCCAACTCTGCTGTTTAATACTTCTGTGATCACGGGCAAATTTCTTTACGTATCTGAACCTCAGTTTCCTATCTAGAAAATGAGCTTGAGCCAGATGGCCTTTAGACCTTTCCAGGTCTAAATCTATGATACCACAGTCCCTATACATAAGGCTCTATCCTGTGATGTGTCACTGTGGATAATTCATGAATTATAAAACAAACAATAAAAATTACTTATTCTAAATCTTCAATAGATATAGTGTGATATAGTGGAAAGGATACCAATTTATTAGTTAGGAGACCAGGATTTTGTCCAGTTCTAATTAGCTACGGAAAGTCAGATAACCAATCAATCAACAAACAACTACTTATTATGTGCCACGCAATGGAGATATAAAGAAGCCTTCAAGAAGTTTAAATTCTATCTAGGCCAAGTCTGAATTTAATTTCCCTTTGCCTCAGTTTCCTCCTACGTACAATGAGGTAGAATTAATTCATATGTACCTTTTAGCTCCAAAATATACTAGCTCTATGCTACTATGATCCTTGTGTGCTAAATGGGAACACTCCCATTTTACCGGCTGGAAAGCTTACCTAAAATATTAACCAGTCAATATAATAGGATAAAGAATAAGACATTTGCTTCCTAACTCAAATCTAGTTTCCTTTTCACCTTATTGCAATACTGTTTTTATGAACACCAAAAAAATAAATAAATAAATAACAATCTACTTTACCTGCAAACCAAAGAGGATATATTTCCTCCAGTGTTCTCTCTTTCCCCATTTTCCTTCCCCCAAAGTAATATATCTCAGAGCCTACAAAATTTCCATAGTGTCAATAGCAGATCATCCCGTAGCTTAAAAGCATATCTTGTTTAATACACACATACACATACACACACACACACACACACACACACACACACACACACAGAGAAATATATTGCTATTACACTAGAGAACAGGTATACCATTAAAAAAAAACTGTAAAAAAAGATTATGCAACATTATTGCAAATTAAATGAAGAGAAAATGTAACACAAGGTAAGTTATCCAAGTGCTACATACAGATCATAAATATCTAACAAAGTTTAACAATTAAGCCTGGAATACTACGACAATTTGATTAAAGAAAAATCTCCAGATTATGGATGATACAAAAAAGTAAATTTATAACCATATTCCATTTTAATAGATCATGTAATCATCTAGCTATTAAAAGAAACCTAATCTTTCCACAAAGTCTCCTAGTAATTAGAAAGTCTTACATGCTTCATACCACACCTACATACAAAACTCCTAGTACTATACATTTATTTCAGCAAAAGTCACCTGTTTGCTAGCTACTGACTTTAGATAAGAAAAAAAGAACTCACCTCTATGCTCATATAAAAGAAAAAGTATGGTGTGTGCTAATTTGAGAGATTATATGGTATATAGTCAAGAGAACAGTGGATGAGAGGTTCTGGATTTAAATTCCAACTCTCTAAGGGCTACCTAAGAGATATGTGTGGGACAAGGCAATCAATTAACTTCTCTAGGCCTCAGTTTCCTCATCTGTGAAATGGAGAAGCTGCAAAGCTGGTACAGTAGGAAGAGCACTGGCTTTAGAGTCAAAGGAACTGGGCTCAAACTCTGCCTCTCTCACTTACTACCACTGTAATCTAAGGACAAATCATGCCTTTGCTGACTTTTTTTCATCTGTCAAATGAAGGGGAAGGGTTGGACTAGATGGTCTTTAAGATCCCTCCCAGCTCTTAACCTGCAAATTCTAATAATTCTAATTCCTGATTTCTAAGACTCCCTTCCAGTTCTAAATACTATGCTAGCACAACTAAAAATAAATTGAAACAATGAAATCAATTAATAATGTTTAACTAAACCTAGTAATTCATTTTTGACTAATGAAAATTGAAGGCAAGATTCTATGAACCCTAAACATTCAAATCATATATACTGAAAAGGTCAGGAAGAAATACTGTTAACAGATTTAAGAAACTTTAAAACAAAAGTTCTCTAAAAGTTAGGAGGTTAATAAAGAAAAAAAATGAATATTTCAATCTAAGAGGAAAGGGTGAAGTTGTAAGGACTATGTGTTTTGTTTTTAAAGAAAAGACAAGTGACTACAATGGGAAAGTCTGGAACCACATACTTTTCATCATAAAAATAATTTTTAAACCAATACATGCATTTAACGAAAACCATTGATCACAAAATCCTGCCTAATACTATCCCATATCTCTTCTACCAATATACAATTAAATAAAGGATAGGTGTTAGGGAAACCTCAAAACATTGCAAATAGGAACCAGCAGCTGCTGTTTATAACTGTCCAGACTTTGCAATAAAAATTGGCCTCTTTAATATACACTGTACAGTACCTCAAAACATATCAATACACCTCCCCCACCCCGCAATGATTCAGGAACAAGAAATAAACTGACAAAATACAGACTATAACATTCTGTCTCCTCCTTCTCCTAGTCTCCTCCAAATATAACCAATCACACAAATAAATCTGGATACTTTAATTCCCCACCTTGGCCACTTCCACCCACCTTTGTTCATGGATAAGAACTACATATACTTAGATATATATTCTCTCAGGAAATTTTCAGATGTCCTATAATGTCATTTTCACTAGGCAGTCACCAGTGTGTATCTTCTAAGTCTGTAACAAAACTTATTCTCTACTTCTCACCCTCCACCTTTACACACCAAAATTGAAGATGTCAAACTAGACTGAAAAGCATTTCCTCTGGAGTGTGGCAGTCCCGTCCCAAGAAACAAAAGTAACACATTAGCTTATAAGATCCCTCCTCTACCTCTAGAGTATGAGAAAAAGAAAACCCTCGACACAGGTGCTCCTAGACACTGTCCTCAGCAACCCTCACTTACCCAGGGCTACCCACACAGTCCAAACTCCTCTTTGCCTCCTAAAGAGACGATGGCAAAGATGGCCTTCAACTTTCCCACCATTCTCCTTTCTCTGGGACAGAACCAAATTCCAAGAGAAATGAGAACTTAAGTCCTCATTCCCCCATGGAGGGACCGAAGACCTCACTCCACAGTTCCTCCTCAATCCCCTAGGGGTGTAGGGGGGGGGGGTGAGGAAGGGCAGAAAAACCTCACCCCACCCCAAACAAAACAGACCCTGGCTTAGCACCCCCCCCACATCCCCATCTCTGGGCAAAGACATCTCCCTAGTCCTGCCCTCTTCTTCCCCAAGAAACGTCTCAACTATTACCCCCAGATATAAAATACACCATTTACAAACATCTCTTTCTGCTCCTTCCCTACCCCAGGGGCAAAAACATCTCCTGCTCCATCTTTCCTCACACTTCCTGTTAGTAGTGTGTCTCCCCCCCCCCCGAAATAGACCCCTACTTGCCCCCTCCTCTGCCCCACTTCCAGTCACCCTCACTGGGGGCAAGTCCTACCCCGTCCATCCTTGCAGTTCCCTCCCCTGGTTGGGGGGGGGGAGTCCTCTCCCCCCTTCCCCCAAACAAACAAAACAGAACCTCACCAAGCCCCGGCCCCCCTTCAGCAGGGATCTCCCCCTCCCCCCGCACTGGCCCCCAACGCCCACGTCGGCCCTGACCTCCGGCGCCCGTCCCGGCCCCGGCGGCCCGGGGACACTCACATCGGCTCCAGTAACTTGGCCAGCCACGACTTGAGGGCATCCACATCCTCTATGAGCATGGTGCAGGGCGGGAGGTCTCTACCACTCCTCCCTCCCCGACCCCCACCCGTCCGCGGGCCTCCGCGCTGCCGCGCCCCCCTCCCCCCCTACACGCCCCCTTCACTGCTCCCCGGCCCGCCGGCCACCGGGCATCTCCAGAGGCTCCAACCTACACCCCCCGGCCAGGGCCTAACAGGAACTAACCTAAGAGCCCCGCACACAACCTAGCCCGACTGCGCAGGCGGGCGGGAGGCAGCGCCCGAGCAACACCGGCCTGGGCCAATAGGAGGGAGAGGGCCGTGCAGACAAAGCCAATGGCAAGCGCCAGCTCTCTCCCCCTCCCCTCCCTCGGCAGGCCGGGCCCGGTTCTGAAGGGGGGATGCAGCAAGTTAGGTGGAGGGAACACGTGAACTCCTGGTGCAACATGGTATCTTGGAGAAGGTGGGTGGTGTGGCTCTTAAAGGGACCGTGGCGCCTTTTTTGGAGCATGCTGCCGGCCCCTAGCTGCCAGCGTCTAGAGCGGACCAAGCCTTGGGGGGAATCCAGCCGAGAACCTGCACGCTGGCTTACTTCCTCTCAGTGTCCTGGAAACACTTGCCCGTGACCTGAAATGACTGAGCTGGAGTAAGTCTGTAAGAGTGTGTGCAGCGCGCTCTCGGTCACGCTCCCTCCCGTCAACATGCGATGCAAAAATTGTACTTTTTTTGTACACACCCACTTTTTACACTTACACATGCTTCCGACTTTTTCCTCCTATAATCAAATCGCCCACTATCACATTCAGATAATTATCAACTGACCAAATTACAGAATATTTTTTTTCTTTAAAATGATACACTGATTAAAAAAACAAAAAGGAGGCATCGCGATGTAGTGGAAAGAGTACAAGATTTGGAGTCGGAGCCCTGAGGACCCATTCCTGGCTCTGCTACTTTGCTATTTAGGCGACTTAAGCGCGAGTCATTTCTGGGCCTGGGTTTCCAGATTCTGAGCTATGATCTCAATTCTCCCAAGTTTAAGGCATTCACTCAGAACACATAGTGAACGGAATAGCAATCTACTTCTAGAAAGACTATCTAAAACCAAAAAATATTGTTCGCAAAGAGTATCTTGGTAAGCAAAAGGACTAAGAAAACGAAAGGAAACGACTGAGGATCTAGGTTTGGACTAGGTTAACAATTCACTTTCAAGGTGCTGCAGTAACTTGTTTGGAGAGCTTGAAAAATTGATGAGTGAGGATCATGCATGCATTCAGTATGTAGATATGCTAAATGTGTGCACACACACATATATGTATAAACAGTATAACTTACAGCAATGAGATAAGTTCCATAAGCCACACGGAAACTGGTTTCCGGTTTCATTAATTCAGTTACGTTGAATTTCATTGGTTGAACTGAATGGAATTACCCAAATGTACTCTGTGCCTTACCAAAATGCTTCAGTTTCTCCTTTCTCCCTTTTATCTTTCAATTCATTCAGTTTTACATTTATTGAACACCTACCAAGTTCAAAACCTTGTGCTAGATCTAGGAAATACAAAAAGGGTCTTTGTTCTCATGGATTTTGTACCCAAGTGGGAGAGATAAACTGGGAAGACAAATAATGGCAATATAAATTGGACTGTGATAGGAGGGCAAGGGGGGGGGCACAAAAGTTCAGATAACTGAGAGATTACTTCTGGCAGGAAGTGAGGAAGAAGACATCTCTCTTTTATTCTTTATCTGTTCTTTCTTTCCCCTACCATCTCCTTTTCAACAAATTTAAGGGAATAACAGAAATTTATGAAAGGAGCGTAGAGCTGTCCCTGCCCCGCTGGGATTCAGGGAGGAGGTTGACTGCAACTGAACACAGGCTTCATCCAGAGGATGATGGGGGTACATTGTTTGCTACTAACTGTAGGTGAATGGCCTGTAGTCTGGAAGACACAAATCTGACAAGCAAGTCTGCAGGGCCCAAATATAGGGAGAAGTAAAAGTTCAAGAGTCCCATTAAAATAATTTACATTTGACCTGCAGAATTATCTGATTTTGTTATTTTCTCAAAAGTTTTCACTCTGATTCCAGTTCAGGTAGAAGTTTTCTACCCCTGGGTTCAATAAGTTACACAAATGAATTTGCCAGATCCTTGGTTCAGGGGCTTTGGGGTCCAGGTCCCAAAGACACGGTCTTTCTTTTTACGGGTCTAGCACGAATCCCATCCCCATCATAACCATGTCACCCCTTAATATACCACATAGGCCCCCTATTGCCACTATCATAAGGTTATAGGTTCTTAGGATCACAAAATTAGAGCTAGAAGGAATCTTAAAGAGAATCTAGTCCAACTCTCATTTTACATGTGAGGAAACTCAGGTCCAGCAAGGTTATGACTTGCTCAACATCAAATATAAACTTTTCTGCTCAGCATTTAAAGCCCTTCCTTCCTTCCGCCTTTTCCAATCCTCTTACATGCTATATCCTGATACATACTCCTATAGTCCAGATAACAGCCTATACAATGCTCCATCTTCCCTGTCCTTTATACTTACTGTCTTCTATTCCTGAAATGCACTTCCACCTTCCCTCCACCTCTTCAAATACTTGACTTTTTTCACGACAGCAGCTCAAATATACTTTCTAAATCAGGCCTGAACAACATACAGCCCTAGGGTCACTTGTAGCCCGACAAAAGGTTTCTGGTGGCCTGAAAAAAATGTAGAGGATATAAAAGAATGTAAAGATGTAGGTAGTGCTTTGTCTATCCCCCACTTAACCCACCTTTTACTAGTCACTATAGATAATTTAGTGAATGGGTTGCCACTGCACAGTCTCTCTTTTGTCATGTGACCCTCAACAGCCAACCATCATCAATCTGTCTCTAGTTTGAAAGGAGTGATTTCATGATAAAAATCTTAAGTAATGATTGTAATTAATTTATATTAATTGAAATTTTCCTTTTTAAAAATATGGTTTATTTGCAAAATAGTTCAATTATTAATTATACCTTTGCTTGGAAAGTGAGGCACTAAAAACCTATCTGTGCCCGGAAGAAGTTTAGCCTATTTTAATTTTGGCCCCTACCTATTGCCAAGTTGTGCTGGTCTATTCTCAGTGAAACCTAGCCTCATTCTTCCAGGTGCTAATGTGCTTTCCTCCCCAGACACCTTATATTTATTTTGGATATATTCTACATATACTTATCTAAATTTGAGGAAATGCTGCTGGGCTCACAGGCTCTGGGGTACTGTGCTCAATCCATATTCTGTACCTAGGCATGTGATTTAGACTAGCTTTAGTTTAGGGAAGCCTAGCCTCTAAAGAGTAGGGGACTAGGCTCCTTGATCTCATATTTATCTGTCTGTTAAACCCCAGTTCTATCCCTATGCCCTGCTGGAGAAGGAAATACCAAATCATTCCTGTATCTTTTCCAAGAAAACCCCCAAAGGGGTCACAAAGGGTCTGCCATGACTGAGAATGACTAAACAACAGTACCAGTGCCCCTGGGAAAATTTTACTTATTGCATGGGTCAGAGATTCTTAATTTTTTTTGTTTTGTTTTGGAAGCTTTTGACAATTTTGTGGAGTCTATGGATCCCTTCTCCAAATAATGTTTCTAAATGCATAAAATAAAACATGTAGGACTACAAAGGAAATTAGTTATACTGAAATAGAATTCTTGATCATCTATCTATCTTTATACTATCTATCTATCCATCTATCAACTTATCTGTCTGCTATCTAGAAGTTCATGGACCCCAAGTTAAGAACCTTAAAATCCAGGATTTCTCCAAAAGAAGGAGTAGAAAGATACTTAAATTACAACATGAATCAGATATGATACTGGTATTTTATTCTGTCAAACAAAAGAAATGCTAAACATAAAGGCCTCAACAACTTGCATTAATAAAACAATTGAAAACAGCATTAAGCAATTTAAGCTATAACTATTGTTACAATCAGACGGGAGTTTGAAACTTAAATCTCATCAAAATATAAAGCTGCATAGAGTGGCCTCAGAGTCAGGAAAACCCAGATTCAAATCTTGTCTCTGATACTTCCTGGCTGTGTGAGTCTAAGAAAAGTTCAACTTCACAATGTCCCAGTCAGTTTTCTAAGAATTTTTATTGAAAAAAGGAAATTTCCTCATTGGATGTTCCCTACTAATGAAATCACAGTCAGAAAGAAAGAAAGAAAGAAAGAAAGAAAGAAAGAAAGAAAGAAAGAAAGAAAGAAAGAAAGAGAGAAAGAAAGAAAGAAATTCTTTGTGTTAATGTTATGTGCTTTGTACTGATTTACTTATATGACTTTATCTTATAGCTCAGTAGAACATATATCCCCAAAGGGGAAAGATCATCTTATTTTGGACTTTGTCAAATACTCAGAATCTAGTATAGTGCCTTACATGCAAATAGGTGCTAAGTAATTGCTAAATTGAATAAAAGTATCCTGATTTTAATTGATTAGGCTTGAAGCTGGGCATGGAAGTGGTAAAATGCTGAGATAATAAAGAAATAATTGCCTTCTTTTATAAGAGTGCAAACCATATCTTAGTTTTGTATCTTCTCTGAAAGAATCTCAATCGGTTTTAAAACACCTTCAAGAGGACAGATATATCAGAAATGAGCAGCAGAGATGTTTGTGACATATATAAAGTCAACAAGACAGTTATGATGAAGCTGGGTTAAATTGAATTCTGCAAACAATGTTGACATTTGCTGTACGTTAGTAATACAAAAATGAAAGATTGATACAGTTCCTACTCTCAAAAATCTTAAAAAGACTAGGATGGGAGAAAACATGGAGTATTGCTGAATTTAGATTCAGAGAACCTGAGTTCAAATCCTAGTTCTGCTATTTACTTTGTGCTCTTTGAGCAAGTCAATAAATTTCTCTGGGCTTCAGTTTCTGCATCTATAAAATAATAGAGTTAGACTGGATAACTTCCAAGGTCTCATCCACCTCTCAATTTAGGATGAACACAAAGAAGTATTACATAAAATGCAAAACAGAATCCGATTCACTTAACTCACGTATAGCTTTTCTGCATTGACTATAAAGAAACAGAATATGAGCTGATACTAGAGATTGTTAATAGGAATTGTTTCTGCAGTAGTGGTGATGGATTGCAGAGAGCTAATCACAATCCCCTGGGAACCAATAGCTCCTATTTTGTGTTCACATTTTAACTTGGAATCAAGATTGTATGACTAGTCTGTGACCATGGAAGTAGACTGACCATGCATGATACTGAGACTCATTTTTTCCTGTCTTCCTCTGTAGACAACTTGGTTATTTCAAAGGGAGGCAATTATATTTACCATACTAGTCATTGTAGTCTCAGCTTCTGACCTAATAGCTAGGCATTCATTGAAACTGAATTGCAAACTGTGTTGTATAATTGGCTTCCTCACATGTCACATGAGGAAGAGAACAAACACCTCTTTTTTTTTTGCCAAATAGTATTTATTTTTTTCCAATTACATGTAAAGATAGCTTTCAACATTCATTTTTTATAGGATTTTGAATTTCAAATTTTTGTCCCTCCCTCCCCACCCCCAAGATGACAAACAATCTGATATAGATTATACATGTGCAATCATGTAAACATAGTTCCACATTATTCATGAGAAAACAAGCACCTTTGCTTTACTTAGCTAAGGAGAGTTCTAGAAATCCAAAGATTAATTCTCTTTTGTCCTTTTTCTCTTGCCTTGGAGAAATTGCTCTCCTGATTGATGACTGCCTCTCCCTGACCACTATTTCAGGAAGAACTCCAGCCATGCTTCACTTCACTCCTCCATGGTCTCACCAGACCTCTTGCCCTAAAAGAATGCTCATTCCTCCCTTTTACCTAACTTCAGTTTAGGAACCATAAGCCATGATCAAATCAACTTTGCCATCATGCCTCAATGGAAATATCAACAATCTGCTTCTCCATATGGGCCCACTCACTCTTCCTGTAATTTCCTGGAATAAAGAGCCTTCTCCATGGCTACTGCTTTTCTTTGTATGTTGTCTCCACCATTAGAAAGTAAGCTTCTTGAGGGCAGGAATTATCTTTGTTTTTTGTATTTGTATCCCTAGCTTTTGACACATGGTAAATGCTTGATAAATGCATTTTTATTCATCCATTTCTATATGAAGTCATATTAATTTACTTGGAGAAACAGTAACTAAGACTATGGGGAGAAGGAGAGGGAATTAATAGAAATAGAGAGAATAGGCATTTAAGATAATTGCAAGAACAAATATCATGGGACATAGGATCATAAATTGTGAACTGAAAGAGATCTTAGAAGTCATCTAGTCCAACCCATTTTGCTGATGGGACAACTAAGGTCTAGAGAATCTAAGTAACTTTGTTCAAGGCCACACTGAGAGTAAGTGGCAGAACTGGTTCAAACATAAGTCCTGTACTGCATGCAGATCCAGTGGTCTCTCTCCTGTACCATGCTGACTCTTCCAGTAAGTAATTTAATTCTCCTGGCTTCACGTCAACCCCATCACACATGGCACATCAAGCAAATGTCCATCTCACCCCTTTCACTTAAGCATTGGCAGAAGCAGACTTCTCTGAAAATCAGGAATGGATCACAGAAGGAAATGGATTTGAGGGATTTCTCTTCTCTTGTGCACAGGATAGTAATGGGATTGCCATCTAATCCACTTGGACCACTTGGTCCAGCTTTCTCTGAGGATAGATGGAGAGGGAAGTGAAGATTTTCAAATAGAGGCAGTAAGGAAAGCAATGACTAAAAATCTTTCTGGATTCAGAGAGAAAACTCTTATGACATTTAGCCATTTGTGTATAATTTAAAATCAATCCATGTCCCATGAAATATTAATGTTCCATGTAAAATAAATTGAACTGTTAAATTTTCAAACCAGGAAGCTCCTACCCCAAATCCATTGGCTTACTCTTTTGTCAGTAGACTAGAATTGTCATCTGGCTTCACTTTTAAAATTTGCTATAGAGCAAGAGTTCTGGAGATTTCTGTTTTCAAACTTTATGCCAGTGGAGCTGTAATCTTCCCATGCCCTTTACTATTATTGGGCTCATGCCCAATATTATCTGAGTTGCTGTAGTGATAGGTACTGCTGTAACACCAGGGTATTTGAGGGCTTTCTGTTTTCATATGCTTGACTTGTATAGTGTATAATATGCCACTGCAGCATCAAGAGATTTCTCTATGGTTCTTATCAACTCTGAAATTTCATGAAAAGAAGGATAGATAAAGAGAAAGAGAGATGTAAATAATTTATAGTTGGGAACCAAATAATACCTTCTTGTGATACTTGGGCAGCAGGACTGCACAAGAAATGGAAGCAGCAGTAATGATAGTAGAAATGGAATATTTAGAAGACACAGGAAATGTTTTTGATAATTCAGGTGTCACATTTTCTCTGTGAAGCTATGACAAACCAGAAGCTTTTTGGAAATATCCAAGGTATGTGGATTGTGAATCTAGTTTTCAAACAGCTATTTATAGTTTCTCTATGGCAGTGGTTTTGATTTGGGGAATTAAAAATTTCAGTATTGTAAGAGAAAAATAGACAATGAGGTGTCATTAAAAACTTGGATACCTCAGTAATGTGTCATAGTATATGTCTGGTATGGGTACAAAAGACCAAACATAAATAGCTTTCCCACTAATTTACATGACTCTTTGCTTCTGATCTTATAGTTTAGAAGAGATCTAGCTTTTTCATTAATATAAAAACCATCCTGTTTCAACTACTTAGTATGTTATAAAAGTTAGAGCAAGAAGGTACCTGAGAAGTCATCTAGTCCAACCCTCTGAATTTTCATATGAGGAAACTTGGGCTCAGAGAGAAGTGGTTTGTCCATGATCAGTTAATAAATAGATCTTCCTCACTGACCTAAGATCTTTAAGGAAAAATGCCAAAAATTGCTGGATGGTTGTAGTAGCTGAACCCACAAGTTACCATAAGTACTATATATCCTACTTAGTCTGCATTGTTGAGATTCTTGCTACTTTATTATTTTTAAAGCTTCTGTGCCACTCTAGAAGCAGCTAGGTGGCTCATTGGATAGAACACCAGATCTGGAGTCAGGTTTGAGTTCAAATCTGGCCTCAGATACTTGGTAGCTATGTGATCCTGGGCAAGTTATTTAATCCTGTTTGCCTCAGTTTCCTCATCTGTCAAATGAACTAGAGAAGGAAATGGCAAACTACTCCAGTGTCTGTGCCAAGAAAACCCCAAATGAGGTCTCAAAGAGTCAAACATGACTGAAATGACTGAACAATAATTCTAGTGGGGGCAGAAGCACAGAGGTGGGGTTAAGAGCAATGGAATACCAAAGTGTTAAATGTCCCTGATGCAACAAAAATAGTGGATGACACTCCTGTCCTTGAAGAAGTTTGGAATCTAAATGAAAAGACAAGACAAACATACAAAAGAACCTAAACAAGCTAAAGCTAATTATGATTTTAGAGACCTAAATATAGAAATGCTGATTGACTGTTGAATTGAATAATGACTGATGAGGTCAAACTGAAACAGAGCAAGAAAGGAAGTATGTTTTAAGCTGGATTTTTTTTTCTTAAGCAATTGGGGTTAAGAAACTTGCTCAAGGTTACACGACTAGTCATTATTTGTGTGTGGGTGCTCATTTTCTGAGGCTGGATTTGATCTCAGGCCCGCGCTCTTACTCACTGCGCCACCTAACCTCCCCTTTAGGGCAATTGGGGTTAAGTAACTTGCCCAAGGTTACACGGCTAGGTTTTTTTGTTTGTTTGTTTGTTTGTTTGTGTGTGTTAAGTGCCTGAGGCCGGATCCGAACTCAGGTCCTTCCGACTCCAGGGCCGGCGCTCTATTCACTGTGCCACCTAGCCGCCCGTTAAGCTGGATTTTTAAATGAGAGATAGATAATATAACCAAAGGGGAGGGCATATGGATGACATACATGTATGACAATTGCAAAAAATGAGAAGGCATTGATGGGTTTCCATCTGTGAATGAATGAATGAATGAATGAAAAAGCCTTTAATGAGTGCTTACTGTGTGCCAAGCACAGTGTCAATTAAAGTAATACACTATTTAATAGCTAGGATTTATACAGTGCTTTAAGGTTTGCAAAACACTTTTCAAATATGATCTCATTTTATCCTCACAACAACCTTAGTTAATAGTTAAGAAACATTTACTAAATGACTACTATGTGTCAAGCACTGTGCTAAAGTGCTGGGGATAAAAATATGAAAAATAAAGACAGTCTCTGGTTGCAAGGAGGTTACAGTATAATGGGGAAGACAACACAAAAAAAAAAGTTGAAAACATGGAAGGGGGAAGGGAACCATGATGGAGAGAAGTCAATGAAATAAAAAAATCCAAAATGAGAGCAGCCAGAATAGCCAAAAATGTCCAACATGAGTATAGTTGGGTGGGAAATGAGGAGATATCTGAGGAGAAAACAAGTGCTATTATTTTCTCCAGTTTACAGATGGGGAAACAGAGGCAGACAGGTTAAGTGACTTGTCCAAGGTCATACAGTTGAGTATCTAAGGATGGATTTGAATTCGGGTCTTCTTGACTCTTGACTCCAGGTTGAGTACTTCATACACTGCACTATCAAACTAGTGATCATATATACATTGATATATGTATGGTCTTGAAATAACTAGTACAGTCTTACCTGGGGATTGATGGTTTGGGGAGTATAAGAAGGAAACAAACATTTATTAAGTGCCTACTATGTTCCAGAGGCTGTGCTAAGCTCTTTATAAATGTTATCTCATCTGATTCTCATAACAACACTGAGAAATAGGTACTATCATTATTCCTATTTTAGAGCGGAGGTAGACAGAAGCTTGGTGACTTTTTGAAGTCACACAGCTAGCATCTGAGGTCAAATTTGAATTCAGGTCTTCCGGACTCCAAGCCCCTCACTCTATCAACTGCACCACCTAGCAATCTCTGTAGGTTGACATAATTTCTTCCTCCGCCAATTCATTAGTTATATTGCTGCTAGATGAATCCACCTAAAATAACAATATGTTATCCTGTTGGGGATAAATCACTGGATTTGGAGTAAGAAAGTCATCTCCTTTGACCCTCACAATAACCTTGTGAAATAGGTACCATAGGAATTTTGTGCCCATTTTATAGATGAAGAAATCCAGGCTCAGAAATATTAAATGACTTGTTGAAAATTGCAGCCAAGTGGCAGAACAGTAATTCAAACCCAGGTCTTCTTACTCAAAATCCAGTGACTTACCTGTGTGCCCTTCAGCAACCTCTTTGGGACACAATTTCCTTATCGGTACAATGAGGGCGTTGGAGGAGATGATCTCTAAGGCCCCTTTCAGGTTTAAGTATCTGTTCCTATGACTCAACACAATAAGCATTTATTAAATAAAAGCTTTGCGTGTGGAGGTGGTGATAGTTGGGCTGTCTTGAACAGGCTGTGTGGTGTAATGGACAGCATGCTGGCCTTGGAGCCCATGTCACCTGGGTTCCAATTCTGCTTCCTTTATCTACTAGCTGTGTAGAGATTGGCAATTCACTTTACCTCTGCTGCTTCATCTACCTCTCAGGACTATTGTGAAACTCAAGTGTGATCATGTATGTAAAGCATTTTGCAGCTATTAAAACAGGATGTAAATGTAAGATATTATTAGTACATAAAAGAGGACTAGGTGGAGATGAGGAGGGAGTGTTTTTCCAGGTCGAAGGAACAGTACTTACAAAAAACAGCCAATAGTATGGTTTGATGGTAATGCAGAATACTTGAAGGAAAGTCATGTGAGAAAAGAATGGAAAGGAAGATATATTTGCCAGCTTGTGGAAGGTTTTAGGTACAAGGCTAAAGAGTCTGCATTTATCCTGAAAGCAGCAGGGAGCCGCTCTGGAAGGGCTTGAGCCACTGAAGTGGTTGGATGAGAGGCTCAGACAAATGAATGAAGCACCTTGTTTGTGGTAACACAGGTATACAGCAGCAGTCAGGATCGAAACTTAGCCTTTCCAGTTCAGTGCACTGTCCACTATAGCACCATTATCTCTTTAGGCATACAGTGCTCCATAGAGCTTCACAGAATAAATGGAGGCTGAAAGAGTTCAGGCCTCGCAAAGTGGCAAAGTCTTGTTTTCTAAGTCTGGGAGTTGTTGTATGGCCTGAAATAATTGATGTGACGCCTGCGTGCCTCAATTTCCTCATCTTTAAAATGGGGATGGTTGATAAATGGTTATAAAATGTCTAAATATCAAGCTGCTGAATAATAGCGAAGATAAATATTTGCGGGAACTGGTAAGTTGTAATTAGCGCCTCTACCTAGGAAGAATAATAAATACCACACTACTTTACAAGAGCCCGCCCCTCTTCCTAGGGGTGAAAAGGTTGACGTATGAGAGGCTCCTGCATGGCATCATGGGATTTGTAGTAAAAGTTGCCCTCGCGAACCCTGTTGTCGCTCCCTAACGCCGGCATAGTACCCTGTACCGACAGGAGGGAGCCCACTTCCCTCTGGGAAATGTAGTCAAATGGCAACCAATGACCGCCGGCTCTGGTGATCCTGGGAACTACCATTCCCAGGGGGCTCGGTGCAGCGCCTTCTTTTTGAGGTTGAGCCGGGAGAACCTTGGTTTCTGCTTCGTTCCTTGTGGGTCCTGTGAGCGATTGCCACGTGGGAGAGGGTGTCGGAGGGGAAGGCAGAGAGGCTGTTCCAGCTGATACTTCTTCGGAGGCTGCGTGGGGGCCAGCGCTGCATTCACCGAAGTGTTCGGAGACTCTGCGTGTGGCGCCATGACGGTGAGTCGGGCTCCTCTCCCTCCACCCCCACCGGGCCCATCCTGTCCTGTCTTAGCCCTGGGCGCATCAGTCTGGGCTGCGGCCACGGCCTCGGTCTCGGCCTAGGTCTCCTTCGTCCGTTACCTGTCTGTGGTGGCTGTTTTCCCGGGGGAGGAGGTGTGTGTGGAGGTGAAGGGTGCTGAAGCCAGCTCGTCCAGGCTAACCGATTGTTAAATTTACAGTACGAGCATTTGTACCTGGGAAATCGGCCAACTCCACCAATCCAGGCTTGGTTTACTGGTCTGTTTATTGTCTAGATTTAAGAAAGTGATGGAGAAAATGCCAGTAATTCAGATTACGCTTCGAAGATTGCGGTGAATTTTCGGAGAGCCGGTTGTTAAACACTTAATAACACACCCTTCCTGCTCCATCTCGCTCCCTGTCTCCCTCTAACTCCTCCCCTCCCCCCACTGTCTCTGTCTGTCTGTCTTGGCTCTCTCCCTCCTCTCCCTCTTCCTCCCTCCTCTGATGGGGCCCAACTTGGGGTATACCAGAATCATCCAACCAGTCCTTTCCCTTTTACATTTGGGCTAACTGTATCCCCCAAAGTGAAGCCCGTGTCCAGTTAATCAATAAACATTTATTAGACTCCTGCTGTGTGCTAAGCGCGGGGTACTGTGCTTTCTTTTTGGATTCCCCAGTTTGCAGACCATCTTCCCCTTCATGGACTTTTCTCAAACACTTAGAATGTAATATTGTGTATCACAATCATCTGTGTTTGTTTCTTATCCTTCTTGTGTCTCCTCTGGCATCTAGCCTGGTGTTCTCCAGGCCGGAGGCTGAATTTATTGATTCTTCATAGGATTTAGTACTAGAAGGGACCTTTGGAAATCATCCAGCTCTGTCCCTTTATCTTTACAGATGAGAAAAGTGAATTCCAGATGGAATAAGGAATCCTTTAAAGTTTATGGGGCTCATAAGAATAGGAGAGATTCACATTCAGGTTTTCTGACTCCACATTCAATCAGTACTCTCACAGCCCGCAGCTGTTTGGTAGTTATTGTTATTCTTTGAGGAAAGCCACCTCACTTGTTTAAATCAAGAGTCTGCTTCATGACACATTCAGTTCTGGGAAGCTCCATTAGACAGGTTTTTCCTTTATAATAAGCCAGATGCCTGGAAACCCAGACTAATCCTCATAATGACAGCCATCTCATTGTTTCTCCTCTGGACTTCAAGAGCTGTCAGGTTTTATGTTGTGAGAATCCTAATTTGCTTTCGGTTTGATTTGTTAATCTAATGGAAAGTGCTCAACATTAGGACCTCCCCCTCTGGTTCTACAAGGGCAACAAACAGCAGTAACCCCTAGATGAAAGATGGGAATTTATTTTTAAAATATCTCTGATTATCAGATGGGAAATTTTTCCTCCACCTAGTGCAGAAGATTTCTTCAATAATGTTTTCGATAATAACTTCAATAGCAAAAATAATTTAAATAAAAGGCTCTTTTACTTTGACCTGGATGGCATCACTGATGCAAGTTTCATTCAAAGTGTTTTATAAGGTCATAGCATTTTAATCTAGTTCAATACTCATTTTATAGAAGAGAATTAAAGTACGCAGATATTATGACTTGTTAAACTAGTAATTAAAGAGGTAGGGCTAAAATTTGATTGTAGGTATTCTGACCCCAGATCCAGTGCCCTTTACAGTTACAGTCTTTAAAATCAATTGCTTGTTTCCCTTTTTGTATTGAAGAGATGTGCCTCTTTATTTTATTTTATTTCTTTTTGCTTTTTTTTTTTTGGAGGGCAATTGGGGTTAAGTAACCTGCCCAAGGTCACACGGCTAGGTTTTTGTTTGTGTGTGCGTTAAGTGTCTGAGGCCGGATCCGAACTCAGGTCCTTCTGACTCCGGGGCCGACGCTCTACTCACTGCGCCACCTAGCCGCCCCGAGATGTGCCTCTTTAACAGAATTTTTGACAGAACTTTTCCTATCCATAATAGAGGTATGATAGAGCTAGATGTCACCTTAAAGCATAAAGAACCCTGGGCCAGGAATCAGAAAATTTGATTTCAAGTCCCCGCTCCACTTCTACTAGCCATATGGCTTTGGCAAAGCATTTAAACTAGTTTATTAATTAAATTCATCAAAATTTTATTTTATTTATTTAGTTTATTAATTAAATTTTTATTTAATTTAATTTACTTTTTATTTTATTTATTTAGTTTATTAATTAAATTTTTATTTAATTTAATTAAATTTTTATTTTATTTTATTTATTTAGTTTATTAATTAAATTCATCAAACTTTTATTTTATATTATTATTATTATTTGATATGGTCTTGGGGAGAGAGGAAGTTTAGATAAGACAATCCCCATCCTTACGGAATTTATAGTCAGGGAATAACAAATATAAATATAAATATAAACTATAAATATAAATAAAAATATAAAGTTTAATATGATGAATACATTAGAGGTACAAACAATGTCATGTGAGAACCAAGGGGAAAGACTTATTGGTAGAATAATGGAAGGCTTTATAGAACAGGTAGCATTTGAGTTGAACTTTAAAGAACGGGTAGGTTCAGTAGATTAACATGGGTAGGAAATATATTGGAGGTCTGGTGAACAGTGTAAGTAAAACCCTGAATGCAGAAGACTACAGGTTAAATTTTGGAGGTATAATCTTCCAGTTTGACTCAAGTTTAGTATGTATGTGTGAAGGGAAATAATAATACAAGATAAAGTTGAAAAGTTAGGTAGGTTGTCTCCAAGGATGCTTTGAATACCAGACAAAGAAGATTGAACTTAACTAGTCAGATATTTAACAAATAGTTAAGTCAGGGGAAGATCAGATTTAGGGGGGCAAATTAATAAATAAGTTTGATTTTGGACAAGTTGAAATTTGAAAGGCTGCTGAAACAGAAGATTGTGTATGAAGCTGTGTGAATCTCTTACATAAATATAGTTTCTTTTTAAAAAAAAGTATATCAGGGCAGGTAGGTGGTGCAGTTTATAGAGCACCGGCCCTGGAGTCAGGAGGACCTGAGTTCAAATCCATCCTCAGATACTTAACACAAAAACTAGCTGTGTGACCTTGGGCAAGTCACTTAACCCCAACTGCCCTCCAAAAAGCAAAAAAAAAAAAAAATCCCCAAAAAAGTATATGTAAAAAAAAGGTATATGTAAAATTCAACATAGTAGTATCAGTACTACACTGCTTGTCTGTGTCCTGCTTCTGACCTTCTGATCTTCCTATACTTTTTTTTTAAGAAATAAATTTATTCTGATTGTTGAACAGAGAGCAATTATGCAGATTTTCCTTTTCAAGTGCTACTCCATTTCTTGTTTGCTCTGGGTGATGATAATAATGGCTAACATTAATATAATGCATTAGGTTTGTAAAGTGCTTTACATTAGCTCATTTGATCCTTGACAGCAGTCCTGTGAAGTAGGCACTAGTATTAACTCCATGTTATAGAAGAGGAAATTAAGAGAGGTTAAGTAATTTTCTCAGGTCCACATAGTTAAGTTTGGAGCAGGATTCAAACTTGACTTCTCTATCCACTAGGCCACCCAGCTGTCTAGGATGAATGGGTCAGGCTATTTCCATAGCTTTTTGTTTTTTGTTTTTTTTTTTACTTTTTAGAGGAGAGACTCACTGTTTCTATTTCACTTGTGGGTGACTCCATTTTATCTTTCCTTACCCCATAGTTACTATTATTAAGCATAAAAGCTAAAATAATTTATTTGGATGTCAAACATTGATAAAGAGAAACCACATTTAATGACAGTATTTTCACCAGTCTCTTCCTTGAGCTTTGATTCCACATTTCCAGTTGCCTATTAGATATTTCAAATTGGATGTCCCATAGATGTTTCAAAATCAGTATGCCTCATGTGATAGACCCAACATCTACCAGGGTTCCACACTCTTCCTTCCATAAAACTTTTTTTTTTTTTTGCTTTTTTGGAGGGCAAACGGGGTTAAGTAACTTGCCCGAGGTCACACAGCTAGACTCTAGGGTCAATGCTCTATTTACTGTGCCACCTATGAGGCTGCTCAAGGAAGGCAGGGGCCGTTCAAGTCCCAGGGCTAGCTTTGTTGTCTTTTAAGGAAAACTAAACCCTGTTGGGGGCAGTGGGGAACTTCTGTGGATCCTAGTCCTTTCACACCCCAAACCTTCCCATCTTCCAGACTTTCCCATTTCTGTGGAAGGCACCACCATCCTCCAGGTTCAAATTGCTGGCATTGTCCATTATTCACTCTTCCTCACCCCACATTCGGTCTTTGTACCTCCACAATATCTCTCGAATCAAACCTTTTTCCTCAAACAATTAACACCTTAGTTCAGATCTATTCTCCTCTCCCCTAGCTTATTGCAGTAGCCTCCTAATTAGTTTCTCTTTCTTAAGTGTCTCTCCACTCCATTCCATCCCCGACTGCTGCCAAAGGGATTTTTCTTTTTTGTTCTTTGGATTGGGGATGGCAGGGCAATTGGGGTTAAGTGACTTGCCAAGGTCACACAGCTAGACCGTGACTCCACAGTTGGTGCTCTATTCACTGTGCTACCTAGCCAATTCCTCCATTTAGTTAACACCTGTGGTTCCTTATTGCTTTTAGAGTCAAATCTAAACTCTGTATAGGCCTTCACGATCTGGTGCCACTGTAACTTTATCAGACATTCCTCTTCCTCCCACATTTTGTGATCCAGTCTAACTGGCCTCTCTTTGTTCTTCACACAGGATGCACTATTGGCCATGGCTGTGCTTTTGTGTTAGTTGTACTCATCCCTGGAATGCACTTCCCCTCTGCCTCAGAGAATCCCCCTCTTTTCCTTCAAGACTCAGTCCAAACTTTACCTTCTACATAAAATTTTTTCCTAATTCCTCCAGCTGCTCAACCCGTGCCCCCATCCCCCATTCTCTTGTATTTAACTGCTTGGTTTTTATTCTGTACTTATTTATGTACTTGTTGTTTTCTCCTTCAAAATGTCAACTTCTTGAGAGTATAGGTTGTTTAATTCTTTGTATTTGTGTCCCTAGTGCCTGGCACATATTAGCAGCTTAAATGCTCGATTGATTGTTGATTGATCATTTTGGCATTATTTTACAAGTAATTATTGATTTATTGATTCATACTCTCATATTGAAGGTAATTGAATAAGCATTTATTGTGTGCCAGGCAATGTGCAGGTACTGGGGACCAAAAAAACTAGTACTTGCCTTTAAGCTGTTTATATTCTAGGCTTAATATATGTTTATTGATTGATTAACTAGACTGAGGGAAACAACAGGTATATAGATAAGTTAATACAAAATTTAAAAATAATGTTGAGGTGTAGATATCATTAGCAACTTGGGGAATCAAGAAGGACCTGTTTTACTAGGTGTTTAATAAATGTTTATTGATTGGTTTATATTACAGTGGATTTTGAAATGAGTTTTGAATGAGGCATATAGTCCTGTTCTTATTTTCATTTCTGTCAATTTGATCTTAAGGTTAACTTGAAAAGATAAGTGTCCTTAAACAGCTCAGTTATCTATGAACTTCATTCTGTAGTTTGTAGGAGGTTCACTGAAGGATAGAGTAATTCCCTTAAAGTCTGTTTCTGTTTTCAAAAGGAACGAAAGGGTACAGCTAAAGTCGACTTTTTGAAGAAGATTGAAAGAGAAATCCAGCAGAAATGGGATGCTGAGAAAGTATTTGAGGCCGATGCATCTGATCCTGGGAGCCTGACCAGGTAGCAAGTTCTGGTTAAACTGCAAATAATGTTTCCCAAACCGATATACTTGATGTCTTATGGGCCTTTCTGTGGGAAGGGTGGAGGTAAGTCAGTAAGGCTCAGAAAGAGATGAGACCCTTGTTTAGAGACACATTGTTTGTGATCACGTGAACCCTTTAGTCATATGACAACACAGCTTTTTTTATGAAAGCATTTGAAAAAAATGTTTCTTCGTTAATATTTTCTCTGGTTTGGCCTGCTAAAAATGAAATAATTTTTAAGATGGAATCAAATTGTATAATAATTGTCAGCAAAAACCCCAAATATTAATATTCTCTACTATATATATTTGCTTAGTATAACAGATTAAAGTGTTGATTATTGTACTTAAGTAGTCTGGTATAAAGGATAGAAAGCTGGACTTGGAAGCAGGAAGACCTGAGTTCAGAGCCTACCTCTGAATCAGGTGGCCCTGGGTCTCAGACAGTTCAAACTACTAAGCCATTAATAGGTTGTGATCTCATTTGGTATAGAGATTCCTATACTTGGACTCAAACTACTAAGCCATTAATGGGTTGTGATCTCATTTGGTATAGAGATTCCTATACTTGGACTCCCTCCTCTCAAATCACAGATCTTTTTTTGTGTTGGGGTTTTGTTTTGGAGACTGTTGTTTTGGTACCCAGTTCTGATTTCCTTGGTGTAAGGAACTCCCACTGGGGAAATTCTCTTCATTAATACTGATGGGCAATTTTTATGTTATTTAATAGTCTTAGAGAATTTCTTGGGGTGTTGAGATGCTAGATGACTTGTCTGATGATAGTAACATGTGCCAAAGGCAAGACTGGAACCTGGGTCTTACTGACTACAAGGCTGGCCTTCTTTTATGTCGTACTGCTTCTATTTCTGTTACACGTAAGGAGGATAGGTAAATGAAGTAATATGTTTAGATCTAGAATTTTGGGGATTCTCTGGGAGAAGTGGTGAATTCTCTCTTTCTCTTTCTCTTTCCATCTCAACCTCTCTCCTTCTCTTTCTCCTTCCCTTCTGCCTCTTCACTTTACCCACCTCCTTCTCTATAGATATTACATATGTGTATGTGTGTGAAGCATTTTGACTAACTTTATGTGTATTTTATGAAGCCCCATTTAATAATCATTGTGACTCAGTTTTTCTGGCATTCTAATAATATTCATGTATTTGAAATTTACTTTGTTAAAATGTTTTGGCTTCTATTAAGTCAGACTTTCTAGGAAGAGATTTATTTCCTATTTGTTCTCTAGAGTGTATTACTTAAATTTTAAATCAAAAACAATATTCTTTTCTAGAGAACTTTATAATCTAATTTATTATCCTTGGATTAACTGATAATTTTAGATAAATTCTGGAGAAACATTCCCTCACTTTCAATATAAAATGAGTTTAAAAGTTTATTTTTCTCCTTCTGTTTATGTGGTGGGTTATTTTTTTTTCATCTTTACAGGAAAGACAAGTATTTTGTAACTTTCCCATATCCCTACATGAATGGACGTCTTCACTTGGGTCATACATTTTCCTTATCTAAATGTGAGGTAAGTGTATACCTCTTTTTGAATGTCAATAGTTCTTTTTCCTTTTATTCTTTTGATTAGCTACTTGGGAGGAAATAGTATCTGGGCAAATTTATTTCCAAGTAAGAAGAGCTAGGATCAAAGTAGATGACATGATATGCTGTATGTAAGGTGCTGTGCAAATATTAAAGCACTATGTAAATGTCAGCTATTATTATTAGAAGAACTCTTTCATTTTAAATATCTTTGTCTTGTTTTATTAAGGAAACCCATGTGCCTTGTCATTTGTTTGACTGAATTTTCAAGTTTATGTTCTGTGTGAGAGTGCGGAAAGAAAAAAACATTATTGACATCTGTTCAGTTTTGATAATTAACTGTGTAGAATCCAGATGATATTTACAAAGGAAGGTGTAAGGATGCAGTAGAACAAGTGTTCTTATTGAGGATTCACCTTTTTGCATATTTTTATAGGTTGTAACTTGAATTTTATTTTCTTATTGTAGTTTTCAGTAGGATATCAGAGGCTAAAAGGGAAGAAATGCTTGTTTCCCTTTGGTCTACACTGTACTGGAATGCCAATTAAGGTAAGGTTATATGTGGAGCTGGATTGGGCTCTTCTGAACTTAGAGTAAAAAGTGATTAATATAGTTAAATAAAAAGTGAGATTTCCAAGAATTATGAAATTATAGGATTGATTTGAGTTGGTTAGTCTTTGAAGGTCTTTCTGAACCCCTTTGTTACACTAGTCTTTAACAAGCAGAACTCAATATGAGCAACATGATTTGCAAATAATCTTTATACCTTTTGGCATAAAATACCAGTGTCATGTCTAAGTATTTGTGCGTCATCACTATTGATCTTTTACATTAAGTAATAATTGCTTTAAAATAACATTAGAAGAAAGTGCATAATAATCTTTAGGTACACCAAATTATGTATATATATATATATATATATATATATATATATATGAAGTGTGACTTTAATAATACAATGGAAATCAGAGGGAAAGAAAAAACCTGAGCTAGAAGGGACCTTAGAGATCATCTGATATGCACCTTACCCCAACACCTTCCATTTGTAGAAGGGGAAACATGGCCAGAGTGGTAAATTGACTTGCCCTGTGTCTCAGAGCAAAGTCAGTGACTATTTAGAATTAGACATCAGGCCTCCTGTTACCTAGTCCATCATACTTCACTTCAAGGATCTGTGTTTTTGTTGGTGTGGGGATTGTCTTTGTGCTATAGATCACCACCCTTTTAAGATTTCTTGGTGATCTTGGCATGGCCTTTGAAGACCCAGGGATACTTCCACACCATGAGGACCATCAAGGAGGACTAGAGGAGAGGCTAGTCCATCACAACATAAATAATCTTGGTGTTACTACATTTCAGTTACATTAGAAAATTTCGTATTCCTTTTATGATTTTAAGTTGGAAATAATTCCCAAAGAGGCAAGATTTTAGGGCATAACAGTTAGGAAATTCGATAGTAGCTAGCCATGTAAAACTTAGTGCTCTCCACTTAAATTATTTGAGCCACTTAAATTTACATGATTGAGTATAAAAGACTGTTAAATATGAATGTTCCAGAATGAAAATGGGCATAAAAACAACATAAATCTGAATTCTTATCTGAATTTTGAAGTTCAATATTATTTGTTTTGAGGCATGTGCAGATAAGTTGAAAAGAGAAATAGAATTGTATGGTTGCCCTCCTGAATTCCCAGACGAGGAAGAAGAGGAGGATGTTACGGCAAAAAAAGAAGAGATCATTATCAAGGATAAGGCAAAAGGGAAAAAGGTACAGTAAGTTGGGTCTCTGGTTCTGTTGATAGACTGCATTAAATTGACTAGCATGTTAGTTTATGTCTCCAAGATATAAAGAGCTGTTCACATTTAGATTGCATTTTAAGGTTTGCAGAGTATGTTACATATATCATCTTAATTGATTAAATGCACATTGAGTCTGACTACTTTTCCTTATAATCTAAGTTTTTTAAAAACACTCAGATCCTTTTCCCCTCAATCCCAAGATATTTTAAAATTGATTTTCCTAGTTAGGCTGTGGTTGGGGGACAGGGTGGTAATTGGTGGCCTTTCAGTTATTTGACAAATATAAAAGTAGACCAGAGAGAGAGCTTCTATGAATGATTACTTATAACTAAAAAAGGACGATGACATTGGAAGATGGAACAGTAGATGCTGGTGCTCTGAGATTATGCTGTATATCTGTGACTGGTAGTATTTTATTGTTGGTGATGGAAATTCTTTGTTGGTGCCTCCAACTGTATAAATGTAATGCTCAATGCTAAGTTTCTTGACCAGGAGAGTGTAACAGCCCAAATTGGTCCACCTAATTCCTTTGTTCTGACATATCAGCAACTTTTTTGGGAGGGGAGACCTTTTAAAATTAAAAACTAATACTTAACTCTTTTAAATAATTATAATTCTGAAACATTAGTGATCCTAATTGTTGGCATGAACAGGTTAGACTTTTCAGGCTTCCCTTTTTGGACAGTACAGGAAGTATTTTTTAAAAATATAACTATATAGATCTTACTTTTCATGCAATTTATTTAGTCATCCAGTACTTGGACATAGATCAACTTATATTTATTCTTCCAACAGTTGAAACTCTAAATATTATATGAAACTTTGATGATATTCATCAGTCCTCTGCAGGCATTTCATTAATGGCATATGTCATATCTTTTTTTTTCATTGCCCTGGTTATAGGAGAATTACCTCATAGCCCAAGTTCTCTCATCTGGTACTGTTTAGAGGGACTGCAAAGTTTGGGTTGCATTTGTCATATTTTTGGTGCTAGATTATCACTTTCATGAATGCAAGGACCATGTTTTAATAATCTTACATTCCCCCTTAGTACCTACCATGGTGATTTGCACATCCTAGATGCTTTTAAAATGAACATTGAATGAATGGTGATAATTTTCTTGTTTAATTACTTTGGAAAGAAAGAATTTGAAAAAAAAATCACCTGTTTTAAAAAGGAGACAATATTAGGAGATGAGAAAATCAATGGAAAGGAGTTACCAGGTATATTCAGTTGGTTGGATGTCTAACCTTCATTACCAGAGAAACCATTGAAATCAGAATTAAGGGTGTCAGTTTGGGGGCAGAGCCAAGATGGCATAGTAGAAACATCACTTCCAAGGTGCTCTGCCCCACACCACTTCCAAACAATGTAAAAGGTGGACTCTGAACAACTTCTGGAGCCCCAGCACCCACAGAACAACACAGGGAAGCTAACCTCCTGCTGAGGACAGCCCAGCAGTCCTGCAGGGAGCGGCCAGCACAGCACAGCGCAATGCTCTGGGAGCTGAGCCCAGGCCCGCGTGAGCCTTGGTTTTAGTCCCAGGGCGACCTGGCCAGCAGCCAGCTGGAGGGACCACAGAACACCAGCAGCTATGGCAATTCCAGAATTATCAGCACAGATATGCCTAGGACAAAGTGAGAGGTTAGTGCCCTATGGACGTTGGCTTCCTCCCCTGGGGGCGAAAAGCTGCTGAGGAAATGCAGCACAGAGGCCATTTTGCAGTGTCAGTGTCAGCTCCAGCTCCTGGTCTGTGAACTGTAGGGAGATCCAGCAACCAGTCTGGGGGTTAATCGCTCTTACTTTAACCTTCTTGGATCTGGATTGTGGTCTTGGGGGGAGGTCTGGGGTGGGTATCCAACTTGCCAGAGTGGGTGGAGGCTTTACAGAGGCCACCCAACCTCTGGAAGTTGTGAAGACCCCAACGTTCGGGACGGAAGCTCTCCTGTCTGGTGGCAGAGTCCTACTGTGGCAACAAGCCCAAAAATCAAGTAATTAAGTGGCAACATGCCTAGGCAAAGGAAACAAAATAAACAGAAAAATTCAACATTAGACTCCTATTTTGGGGGCAAAGAGGATCAAAGCATGGAACAGGAGGAGGACTGTGAGGTCAGAACTCCTGTACCAAAAGTCCCAAATGAAAATACAAGCTGGCTACAGGCCATAGAATACCTTAACAAGCAGATAGGAGAAGTGGGGGAAAAATTGGGAAGAGAAATGAGAAAGATGCAAGAAAAGTATGAAATGACAGTCAACAGCCTGACTGAGGAAATAACACCTTAAAAAATAGACTAACTCAAATGGCAAAAGAGGCTCAGAAAGGCAATGAGGAGAAGGATGCCTTAAAAAGTCGAATTTGCCAGATGGAAAAAGAATCTCAAAAGCTCACTGAGGAGATTCATTCCTTCAGAGTTAGACTGAAGCAAATGGAAGCTAGTGACTTTATGAGAAATCAAGATACTATTAAACAGATCCAAACAAATGAAAGAATAGAAGGCAATGTGAAATATCTCATAGGAAAAACCACTGACCTGGAAAATAGATCCAGGAGAGATAATTTAAAAATTATTGGACTACCTGAAAGCCATGATCAAAGAAAGAATCTAGAAATCATCCTTCAAGAAATTCTCAAGGAAAATTGCCCTGATGTTTTAGACCCGGGGGGGGAAATAGAGATTGAAAGAATCCATGGATCGCCTCCTGAAAAAGATCCCAAAAGGAAAACTAGGAATATTATAGCCAGGTTCCAGAATTCCCAGATCAAGGAGAAAATACTACAAGCAGCCAGGAAGAAATAATTTCAATATTGTGGAAACACAGTCAGAATAGCCCAGGACCTGGCAGCTTCTACACTGAGGGATCAAAGGGCATGGAATATGATATTCCAGAGGGCAAAAGAGCTGGGATTGAAACCACGAATCACCTACCCAGCAAAACTGAGTATCTTGTTTCAGGGAAAAATATGGTCATTCAGTGGAAGAGAGGACTTTCAAGCATTCTTGAGGAAAAAACCAGAGTTGAATAGAAAATTTGACATTCAGATACAAGAAGCAAGAGATGCCTGAGAAGGTAATCAAGGAAAAGAAATCAAAAGGAACTTATCAAAGTTGAACTATTTACATTCCTACATGGAAAAACAATAACTGTGTCCAATGAAACCTTTCTCATTATGAAAATAATTGAAGAAGGGTATATGGGCATATGAATACATATGTGAATGTGTGTATAAATGTTTACAGGTATACATGGATAGAGGGCACAGGTTAAATTTGGTGGGAAGGGATGATACTTACGGGGTGAAATTATGAGGTGAGAGAGGAAAGTCGCATGAGGAGATGGGGAGTGACAGGGTAGGGCAAACTATCTCATGTAGAAGAAGCAAGGGGAAATGGCTGTAAGGGCGGGGGAAGAATAGGAAGGCAAAAAGGCAAAACCATATTCTCATTGAATTTGGCTCAGGGAGAGAATCACATACATACTAAATGGGATATCTCACCCTGCAGCAGAGTAGGGGGAAGGGGGATGAGAGGGGGGATGATGGAGGGGAGAGCATTCTGAGGGGAGGGGAGGTTGGAAGTACCCACTATCAAAGAGGGACAGACAGGATCAAAGTAGGGAATGGACCAGGTGGGAGGTGGGATGGCTGGGAGGGAAATATAAGCAGTCTTTTACAATATATCTACTATGGTAATGTTTTGCATAGCTATACATGTACAACACATACTGAATTGCTTATCTTCCCAGAGGGAGTGGGTGACAAGGGAGGAAGGGACTGGATCTGAAATTCGAGGTTTTAAAATTAAATGTTTCAAATGTATATAAATACTATTATTAATACTATTTTGCATGTAATTGGGAGATTAAGATGTGCAGGCATTGGGGCACAGAGATTCACCTTGCCCTAATGGAAAAGTCGAAGTGGGTATGGGAGAAGATATGGGAGAGAGCAGATTGGATGAGGGGATATCTTGTGGGACCACTATTCTGGGGTGGTGGGTTGGGAAAAAATGGGGAAAAAGTTGTAACTCAGAATCTGGTGGAAATGAATGATATAAACCAGAAGTTAATAAAGCATTTGTTAAAATAAAAAAATTTTTTAAAAAGTGTCAGTTTGCTTATTTTAGCTATTAGGAGATGTAAAGGAGTTCATCATTTGATGGTAGTAGTCTGAAGACTGATACTTCTGAAGAGAAGACTATTGAAAAATATAACTGTTCTTTCATGGTGTTGCTGATTTTTGGTTGTTGTTCCTAGAGTAAAGCTGCTGCCAAGACTGGGTCCTCCAAGTACCAGTGGGGAATCATGAAATCTCTTGGCCTGTCTGATGAAGAAATAGTGAATTTTTCTGAAGCTGAACATTGGCTTGATTATTTCCCACCACTGGCTGTTCAGGATCTAAAGAGAATGGGCCTGAAGGTATTTTCCCCCTGAATCTAGAAATGCTACTTTTAGTAAAGAAATGCATGTTGCTGGTGGTATATAATATTCAGTTCAACTGTTTATTTAGAAATAAAAGGATATTAATGAATGTGAGCTCTTACTGTCAAGAGATTAGAAGCTTATTATATATAAGCTTCTATATATTGTATATATATGGCTATATATACAATATATATTTCTATATTAGATATAATTAATAGTTGCATAGTTTAATAAAGTAGAGAAGTAGTATTGGCATGTACATTTATATGATTATAAGAAAGAATGAATACGATCACCTGCTCAAAGAATATAAAGAGGTCAAAATTATACTTTCATTAATTTTTTGGAAGACTACTCCTGTGTAAAGTTTATTTAAATGCTCTTAAGTATATTACAATCTTTGTGTCTTTATAGTCATTATGGAAATGTATAGATATGAGTAGATGTTAGAATACTAAATTTCCATAGCATTTCTGAAAACAATATTTTTCCCTCTTTATTAAAGAACAAGCATATTGTTAGGTGAGAAAATAAAATTTCACGAGATGAAATGAAGTCATTGCTATGGTGGCAGACACATTCATAGATCCTTTATACCTTAATATTCTTGGATTTCATTTTTTTCTCACAGATAGACTGGCGACGGTCTTTCATTACTACTGATGTTAATCCTTACTATGATTCCTTTGTTAAGTGGCAGTTTTTGACACTAAGGGAAAGGAACAAAATAAAGTTTGGGAAGCGGTGAGTATGGTGTTCATCATAATAATATCTGTGATATTTAAAAATAAGTGTCACGTGTATCACAGCTTTTTTCTTTACTGTTTGCAGTCTCCTTTCTAACTTTATGCTTTTCCCTCTTCAGCCCCATTCTTTTCTACCCACTCCTATTGTGCATCCCTACTGCTAACGTCTTTGTTTTTCTGAGACATCTAATCTTTTTCCTGAATGTTCCTGCCATGCAAGATATTAAACCAGGGTTATTGGAAATCCTAGTTTTTAGGATCTTAACTAAAAATTGTGATCAATATCTACAGCCAGGAAGATGAACAAATGTATTTTAGTTTGCATTTTTATTACCAAAGTTAGTTGCTTGAGATTCTTCCCTTGGCCTGTAACTGGCCCTTAAATCCCCTGGGTTCCCCTAACATGGAGGACTAAAACTCCTTCTGAATAGTTTCTCTGTTATCACCTTCTAAGATCTTTCAGAAATTTTCTGCTTATAGGTTGACTCCTTGATCTCAATTCTTGTGTCTCAGACTGAAAGTAGGAAAAAATGCAGTTTCTCTTTTTTCTTTCTGGGAATAAAAAATGGCTTACCTTTTCTAGGTTCAGTTTCTCTGTCTATAAAATGAAAGATTGAACTAGATGTTCTTTAATGTTGTTTCTGCCTTTGATATTCATTAATGATAATAGTAGTAGCTGACCCTCATATGATAACTTAAGGTTGGCACAGCACTTTAGATATACATCTTATCAAAAACCCATAGCAACCCTATGAGGTAGGTAATATTATTATTCCCATTTTGTAATGAGAAAAGTTGAGGCCAAGAGTTTAAATGACTTGCTAAGTGTCAGATAACTAGTAGGTATCTGAAGCACTATTCAAATTAAGGTCTTCCTGACTCCAAATCCAGGTCTGGGTCTATTATACCAGCTTTGTGTTGTGGTGAGAAGGGAAGCAAGAAGCTGATATTAATGCTTTGAAGGTACATATGGAACAGAGAATTTTCAAAGAGCACCTTGAACTCAGGAGGAAAGATGGAAAGGAAAGGGGGAGAAGCAGTGAGGGGGGGATAGATGTGGATAGAGAGGGGTGGAGGAGAAGCATATGCATCAGTAGAGCTGATCCATGTGGTCTAGAAAGATGAAGACGGTAACTAGGGAAGGTGCAGAAACAGGGAGAAGGGTAAGGGGAAATATAGTGGCTCAGGACCTGGATTCAAATTCAAATTCTGCTTTTTGCTTCCTGAATAACCTTAAGCAAGTCATTGAATTTCTTTAGGCCTTAGTTTCTTCATTTACTGAATTAGTTTAAAGAAGGTGATCTCTATGGCTCTTTTCAGTTTGTGAATTCTGTGAGCCTGTAAATGAAAACTCTACATTTTATGAGTATCTTTTAAATTTCAGAAGTCTTCAATTTCATCAAAGAAGCCTCATTAAGTTTTTATAATTGTAATATCTCTGATGAAGACAGAAGCCTTAATTCAGTATTCATGATTATAGAATTGTACTCAAAGTATAATTAATGAATGCAAGCTTCAGCTCACTATTTGGTAGTTAGAAGTAACATCCAGAGTAAAGTCTGACTATTGAAATGTAGTTTGTCATTTTTGCCCAACAGTATTTTTTTCTGTTGTGTGTTTTGTAGGTATACAATTTATTCTCCAAAAGATGGACAGCCTTGTATGGACCACGATAGACAAACTGGCGAGGTAATTATTTTGAGCATAGAATAGTTGTAAGCCTAATCACAAGGCTTTCCAAACAAAAACCTGAAACACCTGGATGGTGAAGGTCTTTAATGCCTTACCATCTTTATCCTCCTGGTGGTATGGCATGATAAAAGTGACTTTGGGTCACTTCATTCTAATCTGAGGTATCAGGTAGGATCAATTTTCCACAATTGTCACTCCATCTCCTTTAGAGAATAATCGGTTGAGGGTAAGAATGAGACAGATGGGTAGCTAGTTGAAGTAGTACGGGGACACTCTTAATATTTATATATACTCTCTTGCTTATTTTCATAACTGATAGTGCTTTATTTTCAAAGCCCTACAACCATTTAAGACGATGGCCTGCCTGTAGGACCTGTCAATAGGAATATTCACATGATGAGATGACGAGATGAGAAAATTAAGGTACCTAACTAAGGGCATATACCATATCATTGTCAGTACTAGAATCTGAACATTTAACCCTCTTTTGATGCCATCATTACACAGTACTGCCTTTGATATTGTAACTTATTGGCTTCTATGATAATGACTGACAACAGCGTAATTTTTTTAAAAAGCTTTTCAATTCTGATGTAACTGCTAATATGCATATATGTATGTATATATACATATATACATACACATTTAAGTTCCCTCAATTTTCCATATATTATTATATATACAAGGTAGAATATTTAACTTAATCTGTTCCTTCAGGTATGATCAGCAGACTGCTTATAGAATCTTCTTTAGAAGAATAAGTTGTTTAAACTGTGCAGAGAATTTATTTAGGGTGTTTTGAGTCAGAGGTCAGAAGGTCGGACTTGTCAAGGTCATACTATATGCCGGGAACTGTGCTAGACTCTACCAACCAAAAGTGCTATTTGGGGTCTTTACATTCAGTTGGGAGAAATTGCATGTACACATGTAAGCAAGTATTAAATCCATCTAAAATCGAAGGAAATGGTTTTTATGGAGAAAGGCCCTAGTATCCACTGGGGAAAATTAGCAATGGCTTCATGTAGGAGGGCAGTGCTTGACCTGAGTTTGAAGGGAACTGGAAAGTCTTCCTGGTGGAGGTGAGACTGGAATACATTTCAGGATTGTCATGGAGGAGAGCCTATGAAAAGGGGCAGAGGTGGGAGATGGACTGTTGAGAGTGAGAAGCAGCCCATGAGAAGGCCAGTTTCCCTGGACTTTGCAGTGTTTGAAGGTTAGTCATGTGTCTTAAAGCCAGAAAGGTAGGTTGGTTCCAGGTTGTAAATAGCTTTAAATTCCAGACATAGAGTTTAATATCTGATTCTAGAGGTAATGGAGAACCACTGTAGTTTACTGAATAGGAAGTGACATGGTCAGACTTGTGCTTTAGCAATATCACTTTGGCAGCTGTGTAGAATGGAGTTCTGTGTTTACTAAACATCTTCTGTTTTCCTGTAATTCTTTTGTTCATTTAGGGTGTTGGACCTCAAGAATATACATTAGTAAAAATGAAAGTGATTGAGCCTTACCCCTCTAAACTAAGGTAGGATTATTAAGAAGTAATAAATGTTTGTCTTTTCTGAGTGTCCTAGAAGTTTTGGTTAAATATTCAGTATATTCCATGTTTAATAATTCATTTTTCTTCACAGTGGCCTGAAAGGGAAAAACATCTTTTTAGTAGCTGCTACTCTTAGACCCGAGACCATGTTTGGACAGACTAACTGCTGGATTCGCCCAGATATGAAATACATTGGATTTGAGACTGCAAATGGTGATATTTTCATCTGTACCCAAAGAGCTGCTAGGAACATGTCTTACCAGGGCTTTACCAAGGACAATGGAGTGGTGCCTGTTGTCAAGGAATTGATGGGAGAGGTGAATATGGGACAAGATCTTTTCTAGCTAAGTGCTGTATTTTGTAGAAAATGTGTAGCTGTGAGGGATAATATTTGTAGTACTATATACTTAAGCTCATTAAATATTTGCTGAATGGTGAATGGAAAAAAGATATCCTTTAAGAGATTTAACATTTGCATTAGCTATTATGTCAATATTTGAATAGTCTGAGCTGCCATCATTGGTATAGAAGCATGAATTTTCTTTTTTAACATGAAAATTTATTTACTCTGACAATGGCATCATACAGTTTTTTTTTTTTTTGTCTTTCCTTCTTAACTTAGTACAAGGCCAGAATAGGAACACTATTGACTTTCACAACCTTGGAGTAGATTCTGGAGTTGTCACTGATACATTGTGACCAGATCCAGAAACCAAAATTTCATCTGTTTCCTGAAAAAAGTTCAGATTTCCATAAAGATCATTCCCATTATCAAAACAGTGATTTCTTTTTTCTTTTTTTTTTCCCCCTCTGGCCTTTCTTAATTAACTGGAGTCTTAATGTAGTTCTTGATAATAGAATCAGACTGCTTTGCTTCCACACCAAAACTTTTCCCAAAACAGTCCCCTTTGCATGGGATGCTCTTCTACATGGTGTAACCTTCAGGGAAATACCCAAATGGGCTTTCTTGTCTTGTTTGTCTTGCCCCTTTTGATCTTTTTCTATTCTCCTATGGCTGCAGAGCTTTCTCTGTTGTTGAAATGCCATATGAAAAACATGGCCTTTACTTGCCGTTCTTGAGATCTGAGAGAAAAATACAAGCTTCTTGTTCTTAGTTGTGTTTTTGATGTTAAATAGCCAGGCTTGGTGCCTGTCGTCTTGGTGCCTGTCGTCTTTGCATCAGCGCTTTAGCACCAGCGTTTTATGTGTGTTCCTCTTTTTACTAGGTGTTTAGCCTTTATAGCTACAACCATTTTATTTTTATTTTAGTCTTTAAAATTTTCTATTGCTCTTTTACATCACTTTCTTTTCCAAAAATAAACCTCTCCTACCCATCCAAGAGTTGTTTCCTTGCAACAAAGAGTAAAAAAAAGTAGTTCTTGTAACTACCAACACATAATCTGTGTCTGACAGTGTATATGCATCATTCCATCCCCATAGTTCTACCTTTGCAAGGGAAGGAAGGAAGTAATTTTTTTATCTTTTCTTTTTTCTTTCTTTTTTTTTTTTTGGAGGGCAATTGGGGTTAAGTAACTTGCCCAAGGTCACACGGCTAGGTTTTTATTTGTGTGTGCGTTAAGTGTCTGAGGCTGGATCTGAACTCAGGTCCTTCTGACTTCAGGGCCGGTGCTCTACTCACTGCGCCACCTAGCCGCCCCGAAACTAGGTTTAATAGAACATTGTTTACTATTTTATTATCAGAAAGAAAGCATTTCTTTTGCTTTTCATATTACTTGTTTATCTTGTGCAGGAACTTATGGGTGCAGCCCTTTCTGCACCTTTAACATGCTTCAAGGTGATCTATACACTTCCTATGCTCACCATTAAAGAGGACAAAGGTAAAAAGAGTTCATGCTTGCCCAGTACTTTGTAATATATATTCTGGTTGTGGTATTTTGCTATTAGTTAACTGTGTTGGTTTTTTTCTTTCATAAGGCACTGGTGTTGTCACAAGTGTTCCCTCTGATTCTCCAGATGACACAGCTGCTTTCAGAGACTTGAAGAAAAAGCAGGTCAGTATCTTTCTCTTTTGCTGAAGTTAAGGCTTATGTTTCATTTTTGATATCTTGTTTTATAGAGGCTAGTAAATGGTCATCAAGGGGACCAATAAGTACTTCAAGTTCAAGATGCCAGTCATTACATATAACCTTATCATTAACAATTCTAAATGGAATGCTACCCAAAATGCTTTTTTCCCTCTTTTTAAACGAGCTTTATTGATGTTCTTTGTTTTTTAACATGCCAATTATTTCTGGATATACCCTATTCCCAAGCCCCTATCTGTGAATTGAACTTTGTAACAAAGAAAAATAGTTAAGCAAAACCAACTGATACAGTGACCCAGTCTGAAAATATATTTGATATTGTATCCCTGGAGGCAAAGTCAAGATGACAATGAGAGTTAGCAGTTTTTTGCCTTAGCTCCTTGATGTCCTGCCCTACAACATCCAATAAAGAGTGTTGGACTGACTTCTGATTGGGAAAATTGAAGAGAAAAGCATTGTGCCCTTCTTAGTTTGCTAACTTCACTGAAGAGAGATATGCTTTATTAGCTATTCTCTTGGATTAAGATCGGCTATTACAGTTGTTCAGTTTGGCTTCCTTTTAATGTTTTTTAAAAAAATTTATATCCATAGTGTATATGTTTTTAAAGAGTACTCTTTTTTGTTTTTATCTTTATCGTTGTATTTATCTTTCATATAGAAATCTGAGCATCTTTTCTAAAAATTATAATCTTGAGGATTTTCATAGTAAATTCTTTTTTTATCTTTTTGGAGGAGGGCAGTGTTGGTCATTTATGATTACATTGTGTATTGACAGTACCTAGTTAGAGAATTCATTGTTGTTTTAAGAATAGCTTTGTTTAAATTGATGTGTCTCGAGCTTGTTGGACCCCTTTTTGAGTTTTTTAGTGTTTATGTTTGTTTTTTGTGTTGTTTTCCTTAGGAATATTGGACTTTTGAAATATCCTCCTAATTGGTTTTCTTGCTTCAAGTTTTCACTTCATCCACTGTATAGTTAGTTGCCAAGTGATTTTTCTAAAGTGCTGATCTGCTCATGTTTCTTTCCCCTCTACACAATAAATTCCAGTGGTTTCCTGTTCCCTCTAGGGTCAGATATAAAATCCTCTGTTGTACATTCACTGACCCTTTGCAGCTTGACCCTTCCTTTCCTGCCTTCTTAGGCTTTATCCCCCCACAGTTTTTTCTACAATCCAACTACATTGGCCTGCTTCTTATTTCTCCCAACACTTAACTGCCTGTCTCTAGACCTTTGTATTGGCCATCCCCTATGCCTCATATGCCTTCCCTCCTCAGTTCTGCCTCATAGGATCTCTGGCTTCCTTCAGGACTCAGCTCAAGTACTACCTTTTGCAGAAGGCCTTTTCCGGTCTCCTCTTTTGCTGGTGCCTAATATTTACTTTATATGTGTTTTATATCTGTATCTATATCTACATATCTATATATTAGTAGTTCTCAAAGACCTTTTCAGAGGATCCATGAATTCAAAACTTTTCATAATAATTTTTTTTTTAAAGCAATTGGGGTTAAGTAACTTGCTCAAGGTTACACGGCTAGTCATTATTTATGTGTGGGTGCTCATTTTCTGAGGCCAGATTCGATCTTGGGTCATCCCAACTCCGAGGCCGGCGCTCTTACTCACTGCACCACCTAGCTGCCCCTCATAATAATTTTAAGGCATTTTAATTTCTAATAGTATAAATATCAATAGACATAGCCCATATAAACAGAAGCTCTTGGGGCAGGGGAAGAGTCCTCACTAATTTTTAAGAGCATCTGAGATCAAAGTGTTAGAGAATCACTGCTCTCTGTACACATTCTCTCTCCCTTTAGAACAGAAGCTCCTTGAGAGCAGACTCTTCACTTTTTCTTTGTATTCCCAGTGCTTAGCACTGTGCCTGGTACTAGTCTAGTAAGTACTTAATAAATTCTGTTGAGTGAGTGATTAGGAAATCATGAGCAAAAAAAATAGTAAAACATCTACAATTTTACTTTTCTCACTTAAGTTCATTGTACAAACTATAAAATGTAGTATGGCATAGAATATATATTTTTTAACTTTAAATTTTTTTTTGTAGGCATTAAGAGCAAAGTATGGAATCAAAGATGAAATGATCATGCCTTTTGAGCCGGTAAGTGCATAAATGTAGACTAGTCAGGCCTTGTATGTTGTAGATAAGAAACTCATATTTCTCTTTGACCCAAAAAGGCAGTGATGGGAGGAGTGTCTAAAGAGAAGAGAAGAATTTGCTAATGGTTTCCTCTAGTTTCAGTGGTGCTACAGACTGGGAGGAAAGAGAAATGTACAAGTTAAAGAATTTCTTATGACTGATTGGTTTTTAGCACTTGGGATCTACAATTCTGAAATGATAGCTCTCTGTCTAACTTGTTTTATGTAACCCTTTCTTACAAGAATAGTCAGTGTCCTGATTTAAAAAGCCAAAATTATGCCATTTTACTTATTAATGCTTCAAGAAAAATAACAAAACCATACCCTGCTTCATTTTGTATTTTTGTGTGTGTGATTAAGTTTACAGACTGGTGACTGTACACGCAAGAATTTTCTTTTCTTTCTTCCTTTCTTTCTTTCCTTCTTTCTTTCTTTCTTTCTTTCTTTCTTTCTTTCTTTCTTTCTTTCTTTCAAGCAATTGGGGTTAAGTAACTTGCTCAAGGTTACACGGCTAGTCATTATTTATGCGTGGGTGCTCATTTTCTGAGGCCGGATCTGATCTCGGGTCATCCCAACTCCGAGGCCGGTGCTCTTACTCACTGCGCCACCTAGCCGCCCCTTTAGGACAGTTGGGGTTAAGTAACTTGCCCAAGGTTACACGGCTAGGTTTTTGTTTGTGTGGATTAAGTGTTGGAGGCCGGCTCTGAACTCAGGTCCTTCTGACTCCAGGGCCGGCACTCTATTCACTGCGCCACCTAGCCGCCCCAGAATTTTATTTTCTACAGCTAAATTTCATGAGGAAACTCAGAAGTCTTTTATTTATTACAAACCAAAACAAGATCAGATCTACGATGTTAGTTTCTGACATTCTTTTGCTAGGATTTTAAGAGGAGCTGCAGGGTCAGGTAGAATAGTATCATGGAGCTCTGCTGGTAGTTGTGGTGGTAAAGCAGGCAAAATGGCTTCTGGAGTTATTTACCGTATATTATAAAGTCATCTATTTTTGTAGTAGTAAAGATGATCTGAAATTACTTCATCTCACTGAATGCATCAAAAAATTATGCCTCACAAAAACTCTTCCTGTATTCATACGTTTTGAGCAAATTCCCTATTTTTTCCAGGTGCCAGTTATTGAAATCCCAGGCTTTGGGAACCTTTCTGCTCCAAGCATTTGTGACAAATTGAAAATCCAGAGCCAAAATGACCGAGAGAAACTTGCAGAGGCTAAGGAGCAACTGTATCTGAAAGGATTTTATGAAGGTGTAAGTAATAATTTTCATTTTCCATGTTTAGATTTTTTTCCATGTCTGATGGTATTTTAATTAGATGAAAGAAACTGAGGGAGTCCCTTTGAGTTAATGTTTTCTTCTTTAACAAAATTATAAAATATTAGAGCTGGAAAAGACCTTAGAAATCATTTAATGCAATTCATTTTTTTTCGAATGAGGACGCTACAGCTTAGTGAGTTAGATGGATTTGCTCACATCACTATTAAGTAGCAGAGCCAGGGTGGAAATCTCTCAGTCATAGGATCAAACATCTATCCTTGAAATGCTATCTACACCCAGACAAAGAACTGTGGATTCTGAACGCATTGATTGAAGCATACTACTTTCACTTGTTTTTTGTTTTTTTCTCTCGTGGTTTTTCCCTTTTGTTCTTATTCTTCTTTCACAACATGACTAATGTAGAACTATATTTAATATGATTGTACGTGTATCAGATTGCTTGCTGTCTTGGGAAGGGGGGCGGGAGGGAAGGAGAAAAATTTGAAAATCAAAGTCTTATAAAGATGAATGTTGAAAACTATCTTTACATATAATTGGGAAAAAATAAAATACTATTATGTAGAAAAATTTTTAAAAATAAAAATAAAAAACTAGGTCCTGCCCTCCAACAGCTTACATTCTTTCTGTGGAAACAGCACGTACATATAAAGATAAGGGAATGAAAAGTAATTGGACAGAGGACACACTGGCAGTGAAGTGAATGGGGAAAGGCCATGTGTAGATGGAGGTACTTGAACTGAGACTTGAAGGAGGTTAGGGATTCAGAGAGGCAGAAGTGAAGAGGAAGGGTGTGAAAGCATGAGGGCAGTCTGTGCGAAGGCCTGGAGATGAATGGGAACTGAAATACTGTAAAGGGAATGTCTTATACAGGGAGCAGTATTTAGATGATTTAGGAGTACGTGCAGGGAAATAATAGTGCCACAAGTCTGAAGAGGGAGACTGGAGCCAGATTATGAAGAGTATTTCTATTCTGAACCAGAGGACTTTGAGTTTTAGAGACAATAGGGAGCCACTGAGAGTTTTTTGAGCAGGGAAGTAACATAGTTGGACCAGTACTTTAGGTGTATCAATTTGGTAGTTGTGTGAAGAGGAAAGATTTGAGTCAAGGAGACTGATTAGGAGAAGGTTGTAATAAAACAAGTGAGGACTGAATGAGAGGAGACTGTTGGAATATTTAAGTTAACTAAAATTATATCATGTCTAACTCTTATCATAACCTTGAGTAACGTTTTTCTTAGTACTTTGGCAAATTTTTGTGTAGAGAATTTGTGGTGCATCTGTTTTCTTCTACTTTTCCTACATGACCAGCCTGTTTCCTTTTCTGGTCATACATGTCCTCAGTGACATCCTTTCTGCCTCTTCTTCTATAGAAGTCATTATTAGTTCTGGTCTGCTTACAACCCTCAGTTGTAAGACAGTTTTTGACCTGTGAAACAGATCAAGAGATATAATTTGTTAATGATGCATTGAAATAAAATGAGCTTTTCGATATAATATGTCGAGCACAAAATCTCAGGGTTGGAAAGAAGGGACCTTAGAAGCATAAGTATCTTAATAAATTAACTTTTGGTTTTGTTTTTTCCTTCTCTTTAGATAATGGTGGTAGATGGATACAAAGGGCAGAGGGTCCAAGATGTCAAGAAAACTATTCAAAAAAAGATGATTGATAATGTAAGTGAGAAGTGATCCTGGGAAGCTTTGTCTAGCTGCGTTACAGGTGTTTGCTTTTGTTATGTGTAATTAGTGCTGATTTTTTCAGTAGGCCATAGAATCATGTTAAAGATGTCACATTCATTTTTTTTTTTTTTTGCTTTTTTGGAGGGCGATTGGGGTTAAGTAACTTGCCCAAGGTCACACGGCTAGGTTTTTGTTTGTGTGTGCGTTAGGTGTCTGAGGCCGGATCCGAACTCAGGTCCTTTTGGCTCCAGGGGCAGCGCTCTACTCACTGTGCCACCTAGCCACCCCCAGTAGCAGCGATTTTAGATCAGCAACACCCTGCCCCTCGTACTTCTTCATTTTATCCCCCTGCACATTTTCATCTCTCACTGAACCTCACTATGATATCTGATCAGAAAATATATCTATGAATTGTAGTATTGAATTTTATTTGAAAAAAAAAAAAACTGTCCTGACCAAATCAGTCTGGGGACAGAATACTTAGGTAAGAGTTTTCACTTGGTGGGAAAGCACATGACCAAACCTTTAATGGATGTTCTTTATCACAGATGTAGCTTCTGGAAAATAGATTCTAACCAGGCCCTAATCTTTGAGCAGCTGTTAGAAAGCTTGCTTTAAGCTTCTCCAGGGGTAGGTCCACACATTTAATCTCCTGTTTTCTTTCTGTTCTTCTTTGGGGAGGATCAGCTGA
Source organism: Gymnobelideus leadbeateri (assembly GCA_011680675.1). NCBI lineage: Eukaryota > Metazoa > Chordata > Mammalia > Diprotodontia > Petauridae > Gymnobelideus > Gymnobelideus leadbeateri. The sequence goes on from WOXC01010950.1 coordinate 294,673, forward strand.
GATGAAGATCCCTTTGCTTTGAGTGCTCTTGGGGATTAAAGCTTGGATAAGAAATGTTGTGTGCTTCACAGCTATAATAGGAAGCCTAATCTTCCAATCCAGGGGATTGGTGAAAACTGTTCTTGCTTCATTCAGAGATGACAAGGAATATCCTAGAAATAGGGGAAGAAAGGAGAGAACAAATGGTCTGTAATGAACCTGCTTTAGATTTTTGCTTGTTCTTGAGCCTGAATTGTGAGATGGAAGACCAGGTGATATCCCCTTCCTATAAAGGGGATTGGGCTAGCATAGTGGGAATCATAATGGAACAGTTTATGTGAAAGTTGAACTTTGTTCTGAGGCAGAACTCTAACTTTACAGTGATAGCCCATATATACATCTTTTCTGTCAGGGAGAAGCACTTATTTACATGGAACCAGAGAAGCAAGTGATCTCTAGATCTTCTGATGAATGTGTTGTGGCTCTGTGTGACCAGTGGTGAGTTCTCTTTCTAAGGACAAAGAAATACCATTCAGTCATGGGGGTCATCCCTTTGACTCTTACTCTTGAAATCAATTTACTGACCTGCAGGTACTTGGATTATGGTGAAGAAAACTGGAAGAATCAGACCTCCCAGTGCTTACGAGATTTAGAGACGTAAGTCCTAAAAGAAAATAGATGAAGATGGAAAAAGGAGAGGGGAGGGATGGAGGGAGGAAGGGTTCAAAGGTGAAGAGAAACAGACTCCTTATTTATCTTACTTAGCTTCTGTGATGAGACCAGGAGGAATTTTGAAGCTACTTTAAGTTGGTTACAGGAACATGCTTGCTCAAGAACGTACGGTTTAGGTAGGTATCTTATACAACTCCCCTTTTTGACCCGTGGCTTTGACAGGGATGCAAATGGTTGGAAATCACTTACATGTTCAGCCACCTAATAATAGGCCTTTCTAAACCAGAAGGATGAGAGGAAATTGGGCCATTATTAATACTGACAGTATTTAGTTCCAGCAGATGGACCTTCTTTTAACCCTTTAGATTGTAACTTAACTTTCATGAGCGGACCTTCATATGGAAAGAGATTCTAAAACACTTGAAATTCTCTATTTAAAAGTATGTTCAAGATACTGTGTGTAATTTCCTAGGCAATATGTTTCTTAGATTACTTGGTTACTTATTCTTGCATTATCATCTCTTCTTTGTTCCTCTTGTAGGTACTCGCTTGCCTTGGGATGAACAGTGGCTGATTGAATCGCTCTCTGATTCCACTATTTATATGGCATTTTACACAGTTGTACACTTGCTGCAAGGGGGAAATTTGCATGGGCAGGCAGAATCTCCATTAGGCATCAGGTTAGTTAGCCTAGTTCCCGGTTATTTGGGAACAGGGAACATTTTGTATGTATGTGTAAATAATAGTATTTTTAATACTCAAAGCGAAATGTGTTTTGTTTAGGGGGCTTAGCGTATTAATGCTGGACTTATAGAGAATGCTCAGGTGACATTAGCCCTTTGTCCACTTAGAACTTTCGAGACAGGTTGATCCACTAACCTTAATTTTCCTAGCTAGCAACAATTACAAGTATGTGCCACCTCACCTAGCAAAGATTTTTATTGAATTGATATTGAAATATGATTATTGTATGAAACCAGTTGCTTAATAAAACAACAAAACTATCTATGTCTGGGCCAGAGAGGCAGCATGGCATAGTGACTAGATAGACTGGCCTATCTATCGATGGTCTTGGTGTCAGGAGAACCTGGGTTCAAGAATTAACTTACATATATGAATTCTTTGACTCTGGCAAGTCATTTAACTTCTGAGTTCACCAGTCAACTTTCTAGATTATAAATTGCAGAGAAAATGCCAGCCTACATTGTTGGAGGGAGTTTTCCTTTGTCAGTTAAGTTACAGGTCTGGTTTCCTCCCAAGTCTCTGCAAAAAAAAATATCTGGGGCACAAGGTTCATTTAATGGTGTTTTTTGTTTTTTCAGTATTGGAATGAGGAGAAAGAAAAAAAAATAACCTTTTATTTCTTTCTGTTTTCTTTCTATCTTTCTTCTGTCCTTAAGCATTATTATGAGGGACATTTCCTATATTTGTTTCATCTACACTGAAATAGAGATTCCTATTTCATGCTTCAGTTGAATTGTTTCCTTGAAATTGTACTCTATATACTTCTGCAGTGTTTTTCTTTTATAATCTTTTGCTTAAGAATTCTTCACTTCCTTAGTTGCCTGAAAAGTTCCAGGATGCTCCTTACCAAGGTACAATTGTTGTTCCATAGAGCACAAGAGATGACCAAAGACGTTTGGGATTATATATTCTTCAAGGAGGCTCCATTCCCTAAAACCATGATCCCAAAGGAAAAATTAGATAAGTTGAAGGAAGAGTTTGAGTTCTGGTATCCAGTGGATCTCCGAGTATCTGGCAAGGATCTTGTTCCAAATCATCTTTCATACTATCTCTATAATCATGTGGCCATGTGGCCGGGACAAAGGTGAGTATTCTAAAGGCTATGGTATTTGGTAGCAAAGGAAATTCCATAAAGTTAGGCAGTTACAGTGATTTGGGATCTAGTTGTTCTGTTGGTGAGCTCTGAGTGACTTACCTTTGCTTTAGGTTTATTTTGAATTTTTTCCTCATGTCAATAAAGACTTTGATTCTTCTATATTTTAAAGGTTGTGTCTGAAAGTTGAAATCTGTGAACTGTCTAGGGCAAAGGTTTACCTCTATATTTTTGTTTGCAACATCAACATTTGTCCCCATACTACCCTTTAAAGTTCTTTGGAACATGGAAAAGTTGTACTCTCTAAGATGGAGAAATAATATTCTTAAGTGATAAGTTTAATGATGATGTGTACTACCCATTGAGAGAGCTTTAACAAGTGAATCACAATATTGTTGTTTGCCACCTAAATGATTTTTTATCTTAAAAATACAAATTTAAGAAGCCTGTTTCCATATCTTGCGTCAAGCCACATAGATACCTAAATCCACAGTGAATGTCACTTTAGGATAGGTAACTATTATGCCAGTGATTGACATGGCCTTTTGGGTTACTTGTTTGACTTTGCTAATTATAAAACCAAAAGGCATTACTGATTAGATTAGTATTAGGAGTCAAATAATTTTTGATCATTAGCACTAATTAGGATTTTATTTTATTTATTTATTTTTTTTGGAGGGCAATTGGGGTTAAGTAACTTGCCCAAGGTCACATGGCTAGGTTTTTGTTTGTGTGTGTGTTAAGTGTCTGAGGCCGGATCCGAACTCAGGTCCTTCTGACTCCAGGGCCGGCTCTCTACTCACTGTGCCACCTAGCCGCCCCCATTAATTAGGATTTTAAAGGTCACTTGGTCCAACCTCTTGTGTTTCAGTTGAAGAAACTGAGGCACAGAGAAGAGACTTGACCCAGAGTCACACAAGTAGAACCAGAATTCAGATTTTAGATGTGATTAGTAAATGTTAGGCCTAAGACAAGGACTACCCTTTGTCTGCCCCATCCAGTCTCTTGCTACTGTTCTTGTCTAGTCAAAATAAAGAATTTCCGTGTGATTTCATGTCTTTTGAACGAAATTAGTTTTCTTTGTTCAAGAATAAAAGGCCAATAATATAGATTTTTGAATAGGGAAAATTGTGTAGGATTCAAATGAATGTACTGTTCTGCGTCTGTTTCACTAGTTTCATTTTCTGAATTGTGTTTAAAATTATTTTAAAGGAATTGGATAACTAATAGGTATTTTTCACTAAGTGTTTGAACCCTCCATTTTTCTAAGATTTCAAATCAAAGCCATTATCTTCTTTAAAAAAGTAACAAAAAGGTAACAATGTTCCTTAAATGCAGTGAGAAATGGCCAAGAGCTGTGAGAGCAAATGGACACCTCCTCCTGAATTCTGAAAAGGTAAAAGTCTGTGTGGTGCTCTTGATTTAAGATTGTGGGGCCAATATATATTTTCTATTTTAGATATGTATTTTTTTATGTTTTACAAAACTGTGCCCTTTAGGGTTAAGTAGCCCAAAGTATTAGATATTAAGTTGAAAATGTCTTCATTAAAATGTAAGGCAATGCTGCAAAATAGATTAAATTATCTTTAAAAATGAGTTAGTGAGGTAGAGAATAAGAATTTGAGAAGTATGGGGAATATTGCTATATAATTGTTATTATTAGTACAGGAAAGAAAAGGATGATTAAGATTGTGCTTAGTAGGGTCATAGTTAAAGATCTTAACTTATATAATGCTCTTATTTTTATGTTAGGAAAGACTAGCTAGTAATTTAAAGAAATTTCACATACAAATCTGAACTATTTAAAGGTAAAATTTTATATATGAAAAAATACTATTTTCCATTCCTAGTATCGGCCAGGTAGTCATTAAAACTTGACTGCTTCTCATTTCTGATGCCTACTGGCAAAATTACCCATTTTTAGTGTCTCAGATAACTTACTACGGTTACAAGTTACACAGTCGTTGCTTGTTTGCATTGTTGAAGGTCATTTCCTCATTAGGAGGGCCCTACCTCAGTGTAGAGTAAGCTAGCTGGTATAGTGCAGGGGCTTCTTCAACTTTTCTCCACTTGACCCACAGTTTAAGAAGTACTGGATAGAGGCACTGGACTTGGAATCAGAAAGACTCATCTTCATGAGTTCAGATCCAGCCTGAGACACTTAGTAGCTATGTGACCCTGGGCAAATCACTTAACCCTGTTTGCTTCAGTTTCCTCATCTGTAAAATGAACTGGAGAAGGGAATGGTAAACCATTTCAGCATCTTTGCCAAGAAAACCCCCCAGATAGGTCACAAGGAGTCAGACACAACTGAAACAACTTAACAGCAACAGCCTTAATGAAATTACAAATCTAGATTTAAGGGAAAGTGGACACAGTTTCAAATCCTGGTCCTGCCATTTATAATTTTTGTGACCTGCTATTTCTGAGAATTTGAATCCCTATCTCCTTTTCCCTAGGTCCAGCATTCTTTTCTTTTAAATCCTTGAAATTAAAAAATTCTGAATTTAAAAACCAAGTAAAATAATATTTCTCTATACATTTTAGAGCAGAAAAAAAGGCGATTGTTGATGAAATTCTCAATTTCTCTTATGGAAAATTTTCCTTCATTTTATAATACAAATTCAGCATATAACTTTCAAGTCTCTCTTGCTTGTCTAACCTTTTCTTTATTCTTTTCTGTGCATTAAAAAAATGGTTTAATGACCCTTTTTTAATGGTCTTTCCTTTTTTGGGTAGCTTCCCTATCCCATTCTTCCTTCATTGAAAAAAAGAAACATCTTTGTAATAGATATGCATAGTTAAGGTAAACAGATTCTGAGATTGGCCATGGCCAAACATGTATGTCTTTTTTCTCATCTTGAGTCCAGTCACCTTTTACAGAACTGCGGAGCATGCTTCATCATTGGCAGTTTGGAGTTGTGGTTGGTCATTGCATTGATCAGAGTTCTTCACACTGTTGTTTTTATTGTATAAGTTGTTCTCCTGGTTCTTTTCACTTTGCTCTACCTCAGTTTATACAAGTCTTCCCAGATTTTTTGCACAGTAATATTTCCCTGCATATATGTACTGTAATTAATTTGTTCATCCACTCCCTAATTGATGGGTACCTCTTCAGTTTCCAGTTTTTTGCCTCTGCAAATACAACATTTACAATTACAATTATAATATTTTTGTAAATAGGGGTCCTTTTCCTCTTTCTTTGACCTCTTTGCAGTTTAGTGCATTTAGGGGGCATCACTTGTCTTTCTCTTAGGAAACATTTTAAAAAACAATAACTCATTTTTTATTGTTATATTTCGTTTTGCCATAAGATATTTCTCATCACACCTCCCTCCTGCACAAAATATAGTCTGAAAAAAACAGTTAAGCAGAGCTATCTTAGGACCAACTTGGCGTCTGTCTAGTATATTGCCTACCTTACTAGTCAGTGCTTATCTATTTCTTTTCCATTTCAGATGTCTAAATCTACAGGCAACTTTCTTACCCTGACCAAAGCTATTGACAAGTTTTCAGCTGATGGTAAGAACTATTATCATTACTTACTTTATTCTGAATTTAACAAATACCAAATAAATTAAGCATTGCCACACATATATAGTAGAGGATTGTACCTTAAACTAAAGCTCTCTTAGTGAGAGTTAGTGAGTGTCTGTACACCTTGCTTTTCTTTTCAAGTGTATAATGAGCTCAGCCTGTAGCTTTCAAAGCTCTCCTCCTTGTCTATGCTTCTCTCTCTTCTTCCTTTTGTTTTCTTCTCTGTATGTTTAAAAAAGATGCAAGTCTTTTTCATCTGATACCTTTTTATCGTTTCCTCCCTAAATGTCCTTGCGATGACATTTCTTACTAGGCTCCCTTGCTAAATTTTCTTTAAACTAGTTTTTTTCTTCCCACTGCTTCTTTCTTTTCTCCTAAAAGCATTTGATTCAATAGAGCATATTACAACCTTAAAGGCTCCTCCAGCAAGTTGTCTCCCATACATATGGCAAAATCATAAATACTTCTTTGACACAAAAAACAACTTGTTTGATGATTCCTAGAATATCAATATCAAATGTAACATGAAGCAGGGAGATGTTTGCTCAACAAAATTGTTTCCTTTCCACTTAAGTAGGAGATCTAATGCAGAGTCCATTTGGAAAGAAGGTTCCTTGCAGACAGCGAGTTACTCTAGATGTTCCTGTTAACAAATGAATTTTTCATGATCACACCAAGCCACTGAATGATGGAGTGTGATTTACCTATTTATGTAGGATAAAACAAGTGGATATGGAATGCCTATTGTCTAGACTGAATTACAGTTGAAAGTACAATCTATAGAGCTCTTCTGTCAGAGTTTGTGTGTGTGTGTGTGTGTCTCTCCATCTGTCATATGTGATATATATTATATATACACACATGCAAATATATATATACACACATATACACATATGTGTGTTTGTGTATCTGTATATATGTATGTACACATATACACATCTATATATCTGTAATCTCTTGGATGGATATTACATATGGATAAAGAGTTGTGCCCAGAATTAAATTTAAGAAAAGGAAGGAGAACTGTTATTCCTTTAGAGCAATTTCAAGGTTTTTTAAATGACCTCAAGCTTTTCTTTGAAACAAAGGACCATCTTTTTAATACTAGTTTGCTTTTGGAGTTTTCTTATGGCTTCAAGTCATGAAACAATGACGCTTCCAAATATTTGACATTGAAAATCACTTGAAGGTCAGCAGAGAAGCTGATGGGGGTGAAGACTGCATGGGGGCAGGTAAACATTATGGGGGCATGAAGACTGCAACTCATTATAAAGGAGGCCTTTTTTTTTTTTTTAATCAAATGCTTTATTAATTTCTAGTTTACATCATTCATTTCCGCAAGATTTTGAGTTAAAAATTTTCTCCCCGTTTTTCCCCTACCCACCACCCCAAAATGGCGATCCCACTGGATATCCCCTCCTCCAGTCTGCTCTCTCCCATAACTTCCCCCATACCCCCTCTGACTTTCCAGTAGGGCACAGTGGATCTCTGCCCCAGTGCCTGTATGTCTTATTTCCCAGTTACATGTAAAATAATATTAATAATAGTATATATATATATTTTAAACATTTGATTTTAAAACTTTGAATTCCAGATTCATTCCCTTCCTCCCTTGTCACCCATCCTTACTGGGAAGATAAGCAGTTCAGTATAGGTTGTACATGTGTAGCTATACAAAACATTTCCATAGTGGATATATTGTAAAAGACTGACTATATTTCCCTCCTATCCCACCTCCCACTTGTTCTGTTCTCTACTTTGATCTAAAGGAGGACTTCTAAAACAGAAGTACAAAGGATACTATCAAAGAAATATATGAGGAAAAAAAATAGACTGGTCACATATAAAAAATGAGGCATCTAATGGATGCCCTGGGTGCTCTGCTGATACCCTGGCAAGAAAAATCCCACTGTTTGTGATGGGTAGGAAGACATAAATGAGAATGGTAAAGGGTGAGAGGGCATGGATTGGCTGCAGCCTGCATCTTTGGAGGGAATACCCACAGTAGTAATTCCACAGATCCATATGAGTGGTAACCTTAGGGACTCAAAAGATATATATTCCTTTTAAATTTTTTATCCTGAACTTAAGCATCAAAGGAAATGAACATTTCTATATACACTGTAGAACTGAAGGAGAGGATTGTGGATGAAACTCTGTTTTGTAGACTTACTTTTATTTTTAAGCATGTAATTCAACATGTAATGTTCAAGCTGAAATGATGTTCTTTGATTCTTTTTTCTGTCTTTCCTTAATGTCCTTTTCCCGGTCTCCTTTTTCCTCCTATCTCTCTCTTAATGAATTCCTAACATTTCTTAACAAATATGTACAGTCAAGCAAATCAAATTCACACATCAACCATGTTCAGAAGTATCTCATTTTGCATCTTGAATTCACTACTTTTCTCTCAGGAGGTGAGAACTGTGATAGGTCACTTCATTGATCAGAGCTCTTAAGTCCTTTAAAGTTGTTTGTCTTTAGTATTACTATTACTGTTTAAATTATTTTCACATCATTATGCACTAATTTATACGAGTCTTCACAGGTTTCTCTGAAACCATTCCTTTGGTCATTTCTTATGGTGCAATAATATTCCATGAAATGAATATACCATAATTCGTTCAGCCATTTCCCAGCTGATGGGTGCTTCCTTAGTTTCAAGTTCTTTACCAGTACAAAAAAAGTTGCTATGAATATCTTTGTGCATATGGATCCTTTTCCTTTCATTGATTTCTTTGGCTGTATTGCTATATCAAAGGGTATGCACAGTTCAGTGACTTTTGAGGCATGGTAAAAAATTCTTTAGAAGAACTGGCTATCTTACTGTTCACTACTGTTTCCCTTAGTTAAGTGAGAGTTCTAATGCTGGGTGTGTATGTGAGTATGTATTTGTATTAGCTTAAAGACACTTTCCTGCTTAGGTAACCCACTCATCATATCATCTATCCTTTGTCTCTTTTCATACCATCAATTTCCAAGATGCTTCTGTTTGTTCTTTCTTGTAAACCAAGATTTTATTAAGGGCAATTTTAGCTAAAAATTGATTCCTTGAGATGGTATGAAATATGGATGGTTTCTGTTCACATTCATTCATGTTAATTTAGTATCCATGCTTTTTCACTTCAGTGCTTTGTACAAAATGAGTACCCGTTAAATGTGTATTGAGTTGAAATTTCATGATATAATTTTTCTGTCTTATGAAGGAGAGGAAACAAGGAAAGACCGAGGAGAATGTTTCATTTTATCATTTTTCTTTGCTTCATTCAAGAAATTTTGGCTCATAGTCACAATGCCTGAGAAATGTATTTGCTTTTAAGTTTGTACAAATTTACATAGATGGCACAGATAATTTGTAAAACAGCATAATTGGGATCTTCCATCAACACTTATCATTTATTTTTATGTTTTTTTTATAAAATAAAGAAGCAGTGTCCTATAAAATATGTAGAACCAATCTCAAAATCAGGAAGGTCTGGATGGGTTTAAGTTCTGTCTCTGAATCTCACTGGCTGTAGTTCCCTGGCAAAGCTCAAGTTATTTAACCTTTCAGTATTCTAGGCAACTATCTGAGTGGCAGAGAAGGTGGCAGAGAAGGTGCCAGTCTTCATTAGGAGAATGTTTTCCTCACTGAAAGTTCCCTCCCTAACTGATGAAATCATGGTGTCAGACCTATTCCATCTCATGCTAGGAATATTTTTATAGAAATAGTTTTTTTTGTCTTGTTAATAACAGCCGTCATATATAGTCCTAGATATAGGTTAAAATGAACAGTTTTATCTAATTGTACAATATTGTTTTTCAGAAAGAGCTTCCAGCATTTTCAAAAGTGAATCTATTTCCTTCATCCTCCTCAGCATTTATTGTTTTAACTATCTGACAATATAACAGATGTAAGGGGGTGGCGAGGTAGCACAGTGAATAGAGCACTGGCCGTGGAGTCAGAAGGACCTGAGTTCAAATTTGGCCTGAGGCACTTAACACTTACTAGCCATGTGACCTTGGGCAAGTCACTTAACCCCAATTGCCCTGCCTTCCCCCCTCCAAAAAAAAAGCAAATATATAACAGGTACACTGGTGTCTCAAAGTTGTCTTTTTTTCATTTTTCTAATTACTAAAGGGTTATTTCTATTTCTTATTTCAAAATGTATCTGTTCATTTTCTCTGACCGTTTATTTAAGACTTTACTCTTATACATTTATGTCAAGTCTTTATAGCTTTTATCAGAAATGTTTATAGAAAAGATTTTTTTCCTGTCTTTTTTTAACCTTTTGTTATGCAAGAGTTTTAAAAATTTATATATACTCAAATACAAACAGTTGTCATTTCTACCATTACTCCCACCTGAGCCTAGCAAAATATATATACCCTTTTACTCAGTTTTTATGCAAACTTTGTCTGTAACCCAGGGCAGGTGTTCAATAAGTGTTCAGCTGGAGAGTTAGTCAGTTTTTTTTTTTTTTTTCAGGAATGCGCCTGGCCCTGGCTGATGCTGGTGACACTGTTGAAGATGCTAATTTTGTGGAAGCTATGGCAGATGCGGGTATTCTCCGCCTTTACACCTGGGTGGAGTGGGTGAAGGAAATGCTTGCCAATTGGGGCAGCTTAAGAAGTGGTCCTGCTAGCACTTTTAATGATCAAGTCTTTGCCAGGTAACATATGGAACCAAAACACGTTGTACTTTACTTAGTTCTCATGTGTTTTTAAGCTTATTTACATTTAATATTGCTCTAAAACATAGGAAGGTAGGGGAGGAACTATTGCAGAAAAGACAAATGACAGGAGTTAAGGTGAAATAAATGGAAAAAACTCCCAACACATACTGTTGTCGAGGAATGGGAGCCATAAGTAGTGTCAGGCAAACGGCCAAATTTAAGGATGAATAGATTGCCAGGAGACTACATGGCAGCAGACTTTAATGAATATAAAGGAGGTGTTATTATTTTTAAACAATTAGTAATGTTTGTATTTTGACATTGCTGTTTATTAGTAAATATAATAGTTCATATATTATAATTGTTTTATGCCCTTTAATCACATTTTGTATTTAATGTTCAATAGTGAAATGAATGCGGGAATTGTGAAAACAGAGCAAAATTATGAGAAGATGATGTTTAAGGAAGCTTTGAGAACGGGATGTTTTGAATTTCAGGTAGACACGCGTACTGCTGTAGCTGAATGCTGTAGATGTACCATCTGGTAGATAAACCGTTTAGGCTCAGACTGCTGTTTCCTTTGCGTCTCTTTATACGTCTTATGTGCATGTGTGTATGTCCCCTGTTAAGTGTACGTCTGGTAAATCAGACATAGTTTTCTATCAAATCTACCATCTCTACTGACTCCTAAATGTATTGTGATTTTAATAAGTGACCTTTATGATATTTCTGCAGTAGTGAAGTTAGGCAGAGGACATAAAGAAATTGAGTAAATCTGAAAAAAAAACTAGATACGATTTCATTGAAAACTTTTCCAAGTAAGGAAAAATTAAGACAGTTCCATAGGTTTTTGTATGTCATCAAAGCTAATTTTGCAACCAAGCATTTTCTGAAGCTTTCCATAAGGTGTCAGTATCTCACCAAGACTGAGAGTTGTGCCTGAAAACCAAATGGAGCTTAATTTGAAAAGCTGCTTTAGAATGTATCACTTTGGTCTTTATTTGAATGACTTGCCTTTCTGACATATGATTAAATGGGTCAAGTGCTAAGCATAATAGTACATCATATATTTATTGCTTTTTATCTTTCCCAAGTACCATTTAACAGCAGTACCTGATAGATAGCTAAAATTGTGCCATTGTCTTTTATGCCTCAACAATTAGACATCTTATACCTTATTATTTTCCTTCCGTCAGTGTAATGTAAAACTGACACATCCCTTTTACATCGATTCATAATCATTTACTTATAGGGCTTAAAGATGAGTAAAGCCCATTTAATAATCCCAGAAGGAAGGACTTTTAATGTTTAACATTTCATGCATTAAGTTCCATTTTTGCCTTCATCTCAAGAAGTGTGACTATCTTATTTTAAAGGTGTTTTAACAGTTGGAATGGCAAATTTTGCTTCTTTCAGGCAGCAAAAGATAAGTACCGTGAATTAGCTATAGAAGGGATGCACAGAGATCTGGTGTTCCAGTTTATTGAAGTTCAAACTCTCCTCTTGGCTCCAATCTGTCCACATGTATGTGAACATGTCTGGACGCTTCTGGAAAAGGTACTCTCATAACTAACTTAAAGTATGCATTGAAGATCTACTGGGAGGTTTTCATTATTAAACAGTATGTCATATTAAAAACAATAAGAAAATCAGTTGTTTACAAAATCAGTGTCAGAGTCAACAATATAGCTATTTCTAAGTTGGGTTGTTGATAAGTGTTTAGACATACAGCCTTCCTTTATACACTTAGGACATATTTTAAGTTTATGTGCTCATCCTTATATTGTTTTAACACCTAATTTCTAACCATATTAGAATATGTTCTAATGTAACCACTTAAATAGTAAAATTTTAGATTTATACAGTTAACCTGACAGGTTAAGATATATATCTAATTGTTATGGACCACTTATATGAATTAAACGTCAGCACAAATTTCTTGTTTTTTGTAAAAACTTCTTGTATATATAAGAATGCATATACAGAGCTAGGTAGTGCAGTGAATAGAGCCCTGGCCCTGGAGTCAGGAGGACCTGAGTTCAAATCTGGCCTCAGACACTTAACATAGAACTAGTCGTGTGACCTTGGGCCAGTTACTTAACCCCAATTGTCCTACCTTCCCCTCTCCAAAAAGCAAAGAAAAAAAAAAGAATGCATATGCAAGTACATATTAGCATTCATAAAGATTAGTTATCTTTTTTCTAGTTATTTTTCTTAGAGTTGCAAATAAAAGGACTATCTGGTTTAATGGTTCCTTCATTATCCTACTAGGTATTCTTACATATTTTTCAGTACATGGACAGTAGAAAATGTGCTAATAATTATGTACCTCTAGCAGTCATACATTAAGAATTAGGTGTATTAATATGATAAAATGAGGTCTTGTATAATTTATATAATAGCTATTAAATTTAGGCAAATTGAAATTATGTAATTTTCTTTGAAAGTGAGCATATGTGTGTGGGCATTAATACAGTTGTAAAAAATGACTGTTAATTAGAAATATAGAGTAACTTCACAGCTTGATTTTGGCGTGTTTCAGATTAAGATCTGAAGAAGTTTGTTGGTTTGAATCAAAATAGGATTTGAAGACTTATCCATGAAGATAATCTTGCTATGAAACTGGTAGATTCTGGTTGACAGGTGTTAGCTAATTTCATGGACTTCTGAACTTTTTTTCTTTAAATAAAAGCCTGACTCAATCATGAAGGCTGTCTGGCCAGTGGCGGGTCCCATTGATGAAGTCTTGATACGTTCCTCACAGTACCTTATGGAGGTAGCTCATGATCTGAGACTGCGGCTTAAGAACTACATGATGCCAGCCAAAGGAAAGGTAAAGTAACTAATCTGGAAAAAAATATTGGGAGAGCTCTATTGTAAAAATGGAAGCGTGCTGAATGTTTGTCTCTTAACTGTAAAAGGGAAGGGGGCGGGATAGTCCATTTCTTTTAAGTGAGACGTGATTGACTGTTTGACTGTTCTTCTCCATGTGTAGAAGGTTGACAAGCAGCCACCACAGAAGCCTTCCCATTGCACCATTTATGTGGCAAAGAATTACCCACCTTGGCAGCACACCACTCTGTCAGTTCTGCGGCATCACTTCGAGGTGATGTTTTTTGACATGTTCATTTCTCCATTGTCACATTTGTTTTCCTGGTGATCACTTTTTGCTCTTATTATGTACTGGGGGCTGGGGAGAGGGTGTGTGTGTGTGTGTGTGTGTGTGTGTGTGTGTGTGTGTGTGACAAAAATCAAAAATCCTCTTTGATCCACTTCTTGGAGAATGGGCTTTCCTTTACTTTGGCAGCTCTCCATTTGATGCCAGTTTAAAAGATTCTGACTTAGGACTTTGTAAACTTTCAACCAAGATTTCAGCAGTTTTGTAGATAGTAATTAAGAGACTTCTTTTTTTCCTTCATGAGTTCTTAGTTTAAACTATGAAGAAAGAAATAATGAGCTTTTCCTTTTGAGTTCTTTGTTATGACTAGTATGTTGAAAGCTCATACAATCTCACAACCTTATTATGCTTGAAGGATTATAACTTCTGGTCTTGGGTATGTTAAAAAGAAATGCGTAATTTTGTAATTACCTGCAGGAATGGAGGGCTGTAAAATGTGTTTGGCTCTTGTCAAGTAAATAGCTATTAAATATGACAGCTCTTTCAAATACTTTTCATTAACATTTTAAAGGAAACTTAATACTTAAGGCCTATACTAAATTTTCCTGAGGGGAAAAAAAATCGCCCACAACTTTTTTTGCTCATCAGAATGTAGGAGCAAAATATGGTGGAAGTGGTATGAAAATATATTTTTGCCTTTTTCATAAGAGCAGTAGCAGCCACAGAAACACCCAGGTGCACTTTAAAAAGAGGTGCTGTGCTGGGAAGGTGGGGAACTTGCCAAAATATGACCTAGGTGATCAAAGAAGAATGGATTCTCAGCTTGGATTTTCCAGATCTTTATTGGATTTTCATTCCAATACTTTTCACAGATTTTTAGGTTTAATTAGCAAAGCCGCAGGGTAAAAACGTTTAAATTGAGTCAGACAAGGTTGCTGAAAAGTGAACAGCAGGCATGTGGTGTGTTCCCTATAAAGTTTGTCCTGGGGGAGAACTACCCTTCTTTTTCATCTGTACTCTAAATAGGACTAGAATGTACTTTTCAGGTCCTCAGATTTTGAAATTTGTTTCTTAAATACACTCTGAAGATAGAAAAAGTAGATTGTATTTCTGTGGGAACATATTTTTTCCAATAAGTACCCACAAAAAAGTCACTAAAAGTAGCACATACTGTCTTATATATTCAAAATACATCATCTAGCCTTCCAAAGCTTATGTACCAAGCCAGTGTGCATTGGGCAGCTCTCTAATTATATAGAAATAAGATTGTCTGGATGGCTGGGCTTCATTTGGTATAGGCAGCTTCATTCCATATTTGGATTTTAACAAATATCTTAACTTGATTTGAAAAGTTACATTGCTATAAGGATAAAGTTATTTAGTAATGATACTAATATCCATCTATATCTATATCTGTTGGTTGGTTAGTTGTTGTCCTTCGTTCTCAAAGAGATCCAAAATGACATCACTATGTTGGAGTCAAGATAGCATCTGACTGGCTGATCAGACCAATACAAGCTCAGAAGACTCTGCCATCAGTTGGACACAGTCCATGTGAACATTTAGAGTAGAGATATCTCTGTATATCTATATCTAAATCTTTAAGGTTTACAAAGCACTTTACATGTTAACTCATTTTTATTGAGTCATTAGTCTTCAGAGTATATTTTTTCAATTTATTTTTTTTTCAAATGTATAAAAATTCACCTTTTCTCCTTTCCAACTATGCCCTCCATAGGAAAAGAAAAAAAAAAAACAAAACTCCTGTAACAAATATGCATAGTCAGGCAAAACAAATTTTCATTGACCATGACCAAAAACATGTCTCATTCTGTACTCAAGATTAAGATTTTCTGAAGATGAGTAGCATGTTTCTTTGTAAGGCCTTTGAAATCTTGGATGGTCAATTGTGATGATCAGGGTGGGGAGGGAGGGAAGAAAGTACAGGCATTTATTACCTACTGTTTTCCAGGTACTGTTCTAAGCACTTTACAAATATTATTTCATTTGATCCTCGCAACAACTCTGGGAGGTAGATGCTATTATTATTACTATTTACATATAAGAAAACAGGCAGATGGAGGTTGGGTGACTTGTCCAGGGTCACACAGCTAGTAAGTATCTTGAAGCTAGATTTGAACTTAGTGTATTATCTGCTGTACCACCTAGCTGATGAGGGTTCTTAAGTCTATCAAAGTTGTTTTTCTTTAATGTTGTAATTGTATAAATTGTTCTGCTGGTTATGTCTCAAAAGTTCATTGATATAGCTGTTTTCTTGCAACCCCCCTAGCATATTTGTCCTTTTCCTTTTTTTGTCAGCTTTAGTTTGTATATTGTAAGGTACTGTCTCAAAGTTCTTGTGGCACTTTTTTTGGTAACAAGTAAAAGAACAGAAGCCTTCCCTCATCTTCTTACCCTTTCCAGAATTCATTTTAGTGTCAGATCCATTAATAAGTAAAGGAAAACTTTGGGTTTTTTTTAGTATTTTTAAAATTTGGAGTCAAAAATAACTACAGCTAACATTATTACTTTGTTTGTAATTTCAGGAAAATAATTCTACTCACCTTTTGCAAAAACAAAAAAAAAACAAATCTCCCCTCATACCTGAACTCTGTCCTCTCCCCATCTCCTTTCACTATTTTTCCCTAAGCATTGGTTGAGATGAGGGATCAGGGATTTTTGCTTAAATTTACACAGAGTTTAAAGTGTAGTCTTCAGAATGTATGATTTTTGTGAACATTACTCAGTACTTCTGCAGTGCCTTTGTTCATCTCTTACATACATATGAAGATCAAGGACTTATGTTGTCATTATTTCATTTTTAAGAAAATCTGTTTTCTCCTGCTTTTTGGAGAAAAACTTCAAAAATTACTTTAGAATCTAGAGAGATTGTTGACATTGTATGTATCAAAGTGTAGTAAGCCCTCATACAAATGTATATCAGTCCTATTTAAGTACATCTTTCAATCTTTGAGCTCATGGAAATGATTCTACTTAAACACATAAGTAATTAAAGAATTTTTTCAGTGTATGCTGTAGCTTTCCACCAAGGTCCCATTCTGATGTGCCACCATAGCACAGAAGCAGCCTAGTGTTCTTGAAAGCTGTGGTCATGGAACACAACTCTTAACAGGTCCTGTTAAGCTGGGAAAGACCCAAAGTGTAGATAGTTATTGTGAGAGAATGTGGTACTGTTGTCTGAACCCCATCCTTAGCTAGGGTCAGAGAAGCTTTTCACTAATTTGGCTTCCAGGTCAAGAATTCTTTTGTTCAGAAGCAACTAAGAAAGACTGTCTGCTATTAATACTATAGGGGAGCACTATATATGCAACATGATTTTTCCCTCTTTTCCCCCTGCTCCGCAGCCTTCTTCCTCATGTTAGAGAACATGAACTTTCTGAGTTTTGAGAAAAGAGGTATTTCTTCTTATTTGCACTCTCAGATTCTGCTACAGAGTTCAGTCTACACTTGATTTTGGGACTGAAGGTCATTTAGCTGGTGCTAGACAGTTCTTTGCAGCTCTCACAGGGCTGCTAGGGACGGCAGCTGAACACCAAGAGACCTCCCGGGGCTCCCCGCTGTCTTTGATATGCCCTGTGTGTAGAGCTTTAAAAGTGATCCCTCTTCTCCTCTTCTTTGAGTAGAACTCAATATCTGGAGAATGTAAGCCTATCTTTAGAATACTGTACTTCAGAAACATACTCATTCTTCTTCTGATATACCTTGAGCACTGAGCAAGTCATAACCCACAGCGCTCCAGGCAACTCTCAGACATGGTACGTTCCAGAATGACTGCCAGGCTGCATTGGTAGAAGAGGTTTCCTTACTGGGGAGTTCCCTACTCTGATGAAGTTGCTCTCCCTGACAGAAGAAAAAGCAAATAAGAAATGAAAATATTGCCAAACTTTTATGTTGCAGAAATTCTGAATGCCATTTATTTCAGTATAGATAGAATTGAGGGTCTTTGGCAACATAAACATTATTGATAAATAGTATCTATGAAAAATTAAAATTTACTTTTTATTTTCCCTTTTTATAATGATTTAGGCTAATAAAGGCCAGTTGCCAGATAATAAGATAATTGCCAATGAACTGGGCAGCTTACCAGAGCTGAAGAAGTACATGAAGAAGGTGATGCCATTTGTTGCCATGATTAAGGTAAGCAGTGGGAGAGATGTAGCAGTATGCCATGTGAGAGATGACTAGAAAGAGTAGTAAAGATGGAGGGTGGGAAGGCCATGCAGAGGAGAACAGTCTCAAGAGAAATAGCCACTAGGCAATTTTCTTTCCTTTCTTTTTCTGATAGGGGAAACAGTCTTTGTATAACTGAATTGAAATGTTTTCACTAGAGGTTGTTTTAACAGTTGATCAAAATAGGTGGCACAGTGGATAGAATACTGAATTTCAGAAAGTAGGTATCTGCGCAGCAAGGTTTTTGGTTCCCAGTTCAGGAAAGTTAACCTGACAGATTGTTGGTTATATTGTGTTTGCCCTGCAGTTGTATGGATTTATGTGAGTACTCAGTTTGGCTACTTTTTTGCCCCTTTAAGTGTTACAGTTTATATAATCTGGAAGTTCTTTTTATTTTTCAGTGACTCTGAACTCCATTATATACAGTACTTTCCTAAGAATGAGGAAAGCCATGCTTCACACTGTGACAGATTCTAGACATTCTAAGAAACTTGGAAAAAGGATTCCACAGCAGCCCAGGCATGAATGTAGTTCAAGTAGTGGCCTACTATGGCTCCCAAGAAGGCCTTTGGATGCCTCAGGCTTCTATTTATATACTTAAGAGGTGCCTTCTTAGCATTCATGTTTAAGAAGGAACAACTAGTTACAGTTTCTCATTTATTTGAGTCAGACAGTAACAAATCATTTTCAGGTCTGGATTTTCCTACACTCAGAACTAGGTGGATTCTGTAAGACGCTATGATTCAAACTGTATATGCTACATGGTCAGTGCCTGTTTGTGATAAGGAATCATGAAGGGATAATTTTAGACAACTAACTGGCTAGACTGACTATAAGTTATTATTGTCCAAGCAGATATTCTGGGTTTGAACATGTAATCAGCCTAAATCGTGAGAAGCCCTATTTACTTTGTAGATTTGAAAGCCTTTTGCCTCCCAGTTTTTCTCCTGCTAACTTTGTTTCATCTGATTTGATTATTGTGAGCCAGAAACCTCATTAAAATGCAGATCTAGAGAATGAAAGCCATGAATGAAACTTGTCATGTGCATGTTCTTTTCTGGTTTTTTTTTTTAATCAGCTGAGAGAGTGGCTGTCAGATATACATTTCAGGATATTCACAACATCACTTTTTCTTTAATTGTTAGGAAAATTTGGAGAAAACAGGCCCTCAAGTTCTAGATTTGCAGCTGGAATTTGATGAGCAGAGAGTGCTTATGGAGAACATAGTCTACCTAACCAATTCCCTTGAGGTAAGATTGGCTGAGGAAGAACTTGTAATGATTGGCTTAGAAGGTTAAAAAGGCAACCACAGTTCTCTGTAAGTCAGAATGTAAGTCCATTCACTTCACCTCGCAAGCAGGGGGACTTCCTCACTTTCTCCTGACCTGGTGAGTATGAAGGTAAATGCTCTGGATATTTATCTGGATAAATGCTCTGTCATCCCTTGCCCTCATCATGAAACTAGCTCATCTTCTGTTCCTATAAAACATATTTCTGAAGATACTATTTATTCCCAAGTCTTTTAAGTTCCTCATTGATTATGTTTCAGTTTGCTCACAACCAAAATTCCTTTCCCATTAGTCTCTATGTGATATTCTTATGCATTTACTTGGAGACTGTTATATTATGTGTTTGAGCTCATATTGCAATATTGGTAGAATATTGGTCTTAAAAATAGAGTTTGTTTTCTGGGAAGAAGAAAAAGGCAACACAATACTATTTTCTCTATGTCTAGTAAGCATTATTTTGTCAGCTTGATCTTCTATGCTCAGGCCTTTTGCCAAATATTTATTTAATATCTTTAGTTGTACATGTATGTTTTTACATACATGTGATCATTTTAGGAAGGGGTACAGCCAGAAGGAAAGAACAGGAACCAAATCACTGCAGAGACAAAAAAACAATGTCATCTGATCTCATTCGAATACTGTTTAAAATGTTGAATTATGCTAAGGTGCTTTATGACCCAGATAATTTTTTCATTATTTGCTATATCAAATAAAATAGTACCCTAGAGCAAAATTTGTGCATTACATCCAATTGGCATTCCTTACTCAGTGGCTGCCATATTCCCATATTTTTTTGTCTGGTACTCTCTTCCAGTGATTAAAAATAATTTTGCATCAACTTTCTCCTTCTGTTTGGTGGGCAGATGCCACTTTTCCTTATGTAAAACGGTAAACAAACTATCTCATCCACATTACTGAAGGGAGCATTTAAGTATAAATATTAAGGAATTATTGATTCCAGATTTGACAACATTTGTATGAATAGAATAAAAATGTACACACCATATCATACTAAATAGAGGTTTGTCTTTTGTTCCATGGAAAAATGAGCTGGAGATAAAACTGGTGTTAATTGTCCATAATAATTATTCCTCTGTTTTTCTCACTCTTTAGTTAGATCACATTGAAGTAAAATTTGCTTCTGAAGCAGATGATAGGATCAGAGAAGATTGCTGTCCTGGAAAGCCACTCACTGTTTTTAGAACAGAAGTAAGTTGTAATCATCTTTTGGAATCATGTCATTTCTGAGTTGGGATGGACCTTGGAGATCATCTTAGTGCACTATCCTCCTTCTATGTAGGAGAAAACAGGTCCATGGAGGGGGAGTGACTTGCTTGAGATTATCTAATTAATTCATTAATGATAGAAAACAGACTAGAACTGCCCGGGGCTTCTGACTTCCAGGTCACTGTTTGATTTCCTATGACAATAGCTTCCATTCACTTATATAATATATAGATTACAGTTAACATTTTTAGTGTTAACATTTTTTAACTAAAAAGTATGTTTAGAACAAGGTTTTTCCAAGAATATTGTGAAAATTGAACTAAAAGCTTAGGCAAGTTTTTCTGAGAGTTGGAACCACTGGTTGTTTAGATTAGTCTGGGAATGGCAACTAATCAGAGCTTTCTGAGGGGCTCTTGTGTAAACCACATTGATAGAGTCTCTTTAGGTCTCAGTCATAGGAATCCTTTTCAGGCTTTGGCAGTCTGTGCTAAAGAAATGAAATGAGGTTTGAGGACTGCATTTTTCTGTTAATCCTAAAAGAAGTTATCCAGATTCATACTATTTGGCTGAGTCTAGAGGGCTGCGATTATCAAGATTTGTGAAGTATCCCAATTTTCTTAGTAAATGAAGTACTTGACTAAAGAATTTTTCCCTATTTCTTTTGCCACATTTACAGGAAAACTTTTAAGTGCTTTATTTTTTGTTTTGTTTTTTTTAAAACAATTGGGGTTAAGTAACTTGCCCAAGGTTACATGGCGAGTTGTTTTTGTGTGGGTGTTAAGTATCTGATAGGCCAGAACTGAACCTGGGTCCCGACTCCCGGCCCAACTCCAGGCCGGTGCTCTTACTCACTGCACCAGCTAGTCGCCCCAAGTGCTTTACTTTTTAAAAAAAGTGTTTACATTTTCATTTGGATTGAAGGAAAGATTCATTGAATCCTGTTTACAGTCTCCTAATTGCACCAATCACTAATTCATGTATTTATGGAACTACAGTGTTTTTGTTTGTTTTGTTTTTCAATCAACAAACTTTTTTCCTTTCATCTTCTTCCCTGGGGAAAAAAAAACCCTAATAAATAAGCATAGTTTAGCAAAACAAATTCATTTATAAACCATGTCCATAAGTTTGTCTCTTTATTTTGAGTTTATCACCTCTCTGTCAGGAGGCATGCTTTATGAAATCATGGTTGGTCACTGTGTTGATCTGAGTTCTCCTTGACTTTATAGTGCTTATAGCTCTACAGTATTGTTATTATCTAAAATTTAGACTCTAAATTGTTCACCTAGTAGTTCATTTAGGTCTTAACTATGTTTCTATGAGACTGTCCCTTGCATTGTTTTTTATTGCAAAATGGTTTTCCATTATATCCATATATTATTATTTGTTTAGCCATTGCCCAATTATTAGGCACCCTTTCCTTAGTTTCCAGTTCTTTGTCACTTTAGAAAGAGCTGCTTATAAATATTTTTGTACATATGGGTCCTTTTTCTCTTTCTTTGATCTCTTTGGGATATAGGCTTAGTAGTGGTATTGCTACAAAGAATATGAACAGTTTAGTAACTTTTGGGTATAGTTCACAATTGCCTTTCAAATGACCAATTCCTAGCTTCACCAGCACTGTATTAGTGTGCCTTCCCCTTCTCCCCTAATCCCCTTCAATAATTGTTATTTTCTTTTTCTGTCATCTTTGCCAGTCATGATAAATGTGAGGTAGAATCTTACAGTTGCTTTAATTTTTATTTCTGTAATTATTAGTTATTTGGAACCTTATATCATTTGGTGATTGATAGCTTGGATAGCAACTTTTTTTTTTTTTGCTTTTTTTTGGAGGGCAGTTGGGGTTAAGTAACTTGCCCAAGGTCACACGGCTAGGTTTTTGTTTGTGTGTTCGTTGTGTCTGAGGCTAGATCTGAACTCAGGTCCTTCTGACTCCAGGGCCGATGCGCCACTCACTGCGCCACCTAGCTGCCCCGGATAGCAACTTTTGAAAAATATGTTGTTATCCTTTGACCATTTATCATTTGGGAAATGATTTTGCTATAAATTTGAATAAGAAACTTAATATTTCTTGGAAATGAGACCTTTATCAGAGAAACTTGCTGCAAGTATTTTTTTTTCCAGTTAACTGTTTCCATTCTAATTTTAACTGCACTGTACAAAATTTTAATTTTATGTAATTAACGTTGTCCATTTTGTTTTCTCTGATCCTCTCTATTCCATGTTTGGTCATGAACTTATTTCCTCTTCATAGATTGAAAAGAAAATTTCTTCCTTGTTCCTTTAATTTGTTCCTTATGTGTCTCTTTATATATGTCATTTATGCATTGGGAGCTTATCCTTATATATGGCTGGTGTTAGGTATTAGTCTGAACCTAATTTCTGTTAGACTTCTTTACAGTTTTCCCAGCAGTTTTTGTGGAATAGTGAATCCTTACCTCAGGAGCAGTCTTTGGGTTTATCAAACCCTAGGCTGCCACACTGATTTGGGGTTGTTTCTTTGTGTACCTAATTTGTTCCATTGATTGGTCTTCCTATATTTAACCATTACCAAGTCATTTTGATGTTTATTGCTTTATAGTATAGTTTAAGATCTAGTTCTGCTAATATAGTGGGGGGGTTTTTGAAGCCATTGTTGTAGGTCCATTTAAAAGAATCTGCTATGTTGATTCCTTCAGCGTACTATGAAATAAATAAATATTTTTGTATTAAAAATAAATTTGTTTCTATCTTTTAGTTTTATGTCATTATATTTTCTACTGTATTCTCTCTGAGTTACTTATAATAAAGTTTGAAGAAAGGAAGAAAAAAAAAGTTCTGCAAAACTAAATAACATTTTTAATAAGTCTTTTATTATATGCAGGATCCTACACCCTTAGTTTCTCATTCCTGCAAAGTAATAGGGGGAGATGTCTTCTCATATCTCATCATTGGGGTCAAACTTGATCAATATATGAATTACATGAACTACTTTTCAGTGGACCACCCTGTATTTCTTTTATTTTAAAAAAATAAATTATTTTCCTCTTTTTTTTTTTTAATAGCCTGGTGTCTCAGTATTTTTGGTAAATCCCCAACCATCCAATGGTCACTTCTCAACCAAAATTGAAGTCAGGCAAGGAGACAACAGAGATTCATTAATCAGGCGCTTAATGAAGATGGACAGAGGAATCAAGGGTGAGCCATTGCTTTGAAATACAGAGTTGGCATTTATTTTAGCAGTAAATTATAGGTTTGATCCATTTCAGGGAAGCATTAGGAAAAGAAGCAGCTGACTGATTTAGAGAGGTAGAACAATGTTATGAGAAAATGACTTTCCTGGGAGTTGAGAGAACTGAGTTTGAGTTGGGGCTCTGTCATTGTGTATATATGATAGTGGACAATTTCTTCCCCCTCATGAGTCTCAAATTCGTACTTTATGAAAAGAGGCATGGGTTGTTTTTGTAATTCTGTGACATTTTAGTAGACTTGTTACTTGTAAAAAACAAATTACAACATATTCCTGTTTGGTAATGGTTTTTTTTTGTTTGTTTTTTTGTTTTTTTCTTTTTGGAGGG
Source organism: Gymnobelideus leadbeateri (assembly GCA_011680675.1). Classification (NCBI taxonomy): domain Eukaryota; kingdom Metazoa; phylum Chordata; class Mammalia; order Diprotodontia; family Petauridae; genus Gymnobelideus; species Gymnobelideus leadbeateri. The sequence goes on from WOXC01010950.1 coordinate 318,729, forward strand.
CAATTGGGGTTAAGTAACTTGCCCAAGGTCACACAGCTAGGTTTTTGATTGTGTGTGTTAAGTGCCTGAGGCCGGATCCGAACTCAGGTCCTTCTGACTCCAGGGCCAGCGCTCTATTCACTGTGCCACCTAGCCACCCCTGGTAATGGTTTTTAAATCAACATTATATAGCATTAGAGAGACATGGTGGTATGGGAGATAGAAAGCAGACCTTTGAGTCAGGAAAGTATGGGTTCATTTTTTACCTCTTACATACACTGGTTATGTGACCAGCTATGGGCAAGTCACAGCAAACCTCTCAGTGCCTCCAAAAGAGGTTATGGATGAGCCAGTTCTCTGTATTGGTGTTGGGAGTTTCTACTTTGAGACTCCCATACACCAGTGAAATTAAAAGTCTGGTCCAAAAAAATCCCAACTTCAAAATGGAATGTAGTGCCAGCATCTCTGTCAAAGTACTTAGATACTGACCTGACAAGATATTCCAGAATTGTACTTACCTCTGGTAATTTAAGCTTTTGGAATAGTTTTTGTCTCCCATGTTTAACTAGTCATGTATAAAACTTTCTTTTTTCTTTTTACATTTTTCTTCATATCTTTGGTTTTTATATCATTTGCATTTCTAATTGTGGTTTTCCCTTCCTTACCAAGAACCCTCCTTTATAATAAAAAAGAGGAGAAAAAAATTTCAGCAAAACTAACCAATGCATAAACTGTCTGACAATATGTATAATATTTCAAACCCCTAGTCCCCCACCTTTGCAAAGAAAGTAAAAAGGTGCATTTCCATGGCAATGTTTTCAAAAAGTATTCTAATTTATGTTTAATGATGATAAAAATTTAGGACAGCAGATAGAAATGTTACTGGAAGCATGAGATTGATGCCTTCCAGCCACAGAAGAGATCATCTCTTGAGACCTTTCTGGCAGACTATTAGAATGCTTTGATTTTTGAGGATGATTGCCTCTAGGGGATATGAAAGAGTTGAAACTTGATAGCACAATTTTTAGTCTCTTTTATAATAGTAGGCAAATATGCCAATTAGTACCCATTGTATTGAGGATGATTATAATTCAGGTCCAGGAGAAGCTGGACTAAAGCTATCATTTCATTCCACAAAGGCCATTTGATGAAAATGGTCTCCCCACATAAGATACGAACCAGTAACTTACAGGTGAAAAGCTCTGTATCACATTATCTATCTCCCAAGACTTTAAATCATGCCATCCTTTTTTTTCCCTCTTCAAACACCTTAATTTGTTGTAGAGTTTCAGATTTAAATTTTAGTTTTTTCAATGATAAGAGAAAACTGACATAAGAAGTTGAAATATCTCAAAAAACAACAAAAATTGTTTGGTAGTTATGAAAGACAGAGTCAGACTCAGAGCAAAATGTATTTTGCCCCTTAGAAATCTGATTGAATATGGAGATTGCTTGGGAGCAGTTTACTTTAGAATTCCTTGGTATAGTGAGCTCTGAGATGAAAGGTGGGGCACATAAATATCTCTTGTGACTTAACCAGTGCTTTTTTGGTGAAATGTCTTTGTGTTACCTTCTGAGTTCAATTGTGTTGGCTGTTCAAGCTCATTTTTCCCCTTTCCATATAAAATCCTAGTCATATATAAAGGTTGTTTTTGCTTGTTATTGCCCATTTTAGTTTGTTAGGTCAGTGTTCTACTGATGAATTGATTCTCTCATTTCCCCAGAGAATCTCAGTAGTCTTTCAGCTGGGCTTTTGCCTTGGATACCACAGGTTGCTGGTGATTGCCACATTTAGCTTGCTGTCCTTCATCCCTTGCTTCCTGAACAATAAGCCTTGTGCCTGGTTGTCTTACACTCCAGGCATAACCTGCAGTTGAATTCATGATTGCTTTTATCTGTCAGGCCTCTTAAACTAAGCTTAGTACTGTCAAGGTAGCATATGGAAGAATTTTTCCATGGACCTCCTGGGGAGAGGGTATAGAAAGGGGTGTGGCAATTCAAAGAACATCTGTACTTTTTGGAGACTTAAATTCATAGGGTGGCATGTAGAATGAGATATAAAACCTAAGCCTCAGCATTTATAGCCACATATTATGAGCTCTTAAACCATATAAAATGAAACAGTTTTGTGTTGGGAAGCCTCAGCATTGCTAGAATAATAAATGAGTTACGTTTGGGCTGGGTTGTTTGTTGGCAAGGCTGATGGAATATAAATTTATTCAAAGGACAAGTGCTTTGCTTGCCAGGATTCATCTTATCAGGTTGAGAAAGAGTAAATCAAGAAATCCGAAAGCAGAGAGCTCTGGAACTCATCCAAAGGTTTAAAATTGTTAAAGCTGCTCCCTTTTCCTGTACCTCCTCCTTCCTCTCTTGCCATTCATCTTTGAGCAAAACAAGAGTCTGGTATTGCTGTTCCTCTCAGTAGTAATACTTTGATCCCCAAAAAGTGCTTTGAGAATAGTTGGACAGTTCTCTTAGACCTGCTGCTACATTCAGGGAAGCAAAAAAAGGAAGAGATGTTTCACAACAATGAAAAAAGGGTTAACACAAACATATGAAAGTGATGTGAGAGGCTACATTGAATGTGACTCTAAAGTCTCCATAGACCTTTTTTTCTTCTCCTTTATATTTCTTGTTCCAGGAGATGTCAGTATTACACAGATTCACTGGCAGCTTTTATCTGGTGAAAGCTGATAGTCCTATGATTTGGTACCCTGTTGGATTTTTGTTTTCTGAGACTGAGGTTGCTTTAATAATCTAAGTGGGGGGTTTTTGTTTAGCTGGGCATTAACAACTAGTGTCTCTTAAGAGTGTGATGCTTCATCATAGGCTTAGTCAGTATTATATTCACATTTGTAATCTCTTCCGCTATAGACCTTTCCAAGGTAAAACTGATGAGATTTGATGATCCTGTGTTGGGACCTCGTCGTGTTCCTGTCCTGGGAAAAGAACATGTGGAGAAGACCCCCATTTCTGATCATGCTGTATTTCATGTGGACCTCACGAGCAAGAAAATTCACCTCACTGAAAATGGATTAAGGGCAGATATTGGTGATTCCATCATCTATCTGGTTCATTAAATTGCAGACAGATTTGGCTATTATTGATCCTGGCTTGAGGGGATATCATTAACCTGTTTGTGCATACAGATTGGCCTTGAGAACCTCAGAATGGACCAAAACAGCTGTCATTTCTAACCATTGAATTTTGCTTGTAAATCTTGCACTAAGTCATCTTTGAGACTTGGATATAATAAAACTTTTTTCCCCCACTTTTGGATCTAAGTTGAGAACTAATATTGAAGTCTCAGAAACTTCCTATCTTTTCATTATTCATACTGAGCCATTAATATGATACTTTTATGAGGTTGTACTTTGTACTGTTTATAAAGGTCTACGGAGTATCTAATAGCTATTAAAAATGTATAAATTTTTGAAATAAGACACATGTAAGCACAGAATCAGAGGCAAAGGTTTTGGCAACTTTAGCCTGCATAGTTTCAGATGCTTCTTCAAAAAAAAAAAGTTAGACTGTTTGAAGTTTTTATAAGCCTCTACTTGAAGGGAGAAAAATCTTATGATGGCATAAAGAACAAGTATAAAAATCTAAAGTTGAGTCTGATCAGATGTTTGATAGAAAGAACTTTGCAGAATGCCTGACAACCAAATGCAGATAGCATTTTCATTCAGTCCACACATTTATAATTTTAACAAAGATCAGAAATTGGTGACTTCTCTTATAGAAGGATGGATTTGGATGGAACCACGGTGCTTTGTGAAATTTCAGAGAGAACTTCCCTGTTCTAGAGTACCTATTTAGATTTAACAACAGTCATTTTTTCAGATCAGTGCCAAATTTCCAGCAATTTATTGCATCTAGGATTAGATTGACACTAAATTTAGTATTTTTAAAAGAAATTTAATACCAGAAATTTTTTTAACCAAATTTATCTTTCATCAAATGATATTTAAATAAAGTTAGATGTTGACTATACTATGTGGGCTTAACATAGTCCTTGGTAGAAAGATTTCATATTGCCTGTGCCTCATTTCTTTCCAAGAAGAAATATTAACTAATACATTAAGTTGGAATCTTTCCACTTCTTTCAACTTTCAATATGAGTATTCTAAAATAATTAAAGAAACTAAAACTAAAATCTAGGGATGCCTCCAGTCCCCCACCTCATCCCACCCTACCCTACCTGGCTCATTCTTTACTATGGAGCCATGTACTCTTTCTTTCATGAGCTATTTGTTTCTCAGTTTTATAACTCCAGTTCACTGTGCCAAGTTGATTGCCTGATCATAGAATTTTAAGACTGGAAGAGACCTTTAAAGATAACTAATATAGTTCAGACCCTCCATTCAACTCTTATAAATAGTCGCTAGTCTTAATGATACCAGAACTCAAGATGTATCATCATCAGCTATGTACTGTGGTTTCCTGCTTTTAATCTGTTCATTTTTGACTAATATATGTCACTTCCCCTGGCCAGGTTCAGGCTGTTACTCCACCCAAGTTGCCTTTGCTGTGCATTGAGTAATAATAGTTGATATTTACATAGTACTTTAAAGTTTGGCAAGTATTTATGCAGATATATGTGTATATATTTATCACCTTGCTTGAGCCTCAGAACCACATTTTAAGATCTTTCTGATAAGAAAATGGAGCTTAGAGAGGTTAAGGGACTTCATAGTCACATAGACAATAGGGAATAATGATGATAATAAGAATAACTAGCATTTATATAGTGCCTACTTTGTGCCACACTCTGTGCTGAAAGCTTCACAAACATCTCAACTGATCCTCACAATTCATTAGTGACCAAGGGCTCCCTGATTCTCACTGAAGCCCTTTTGTCACTGTGTTGCCTCAAGTAGTTTTTTTATGTGGATACACTCAATATTTTACCTTCAGTTTGTTAGGCATTTATTTTAAAAGTAAATGTTTTATTGGTGTTTTCTAAGAAAACACCATCACTACCTAATAATGAATCTCCTAGCCCTTACCTTAACAGAGAAATACAGCTAAGGCAAACAACCAGCATATTGGCTGTGTTGAACAGCATCAACCTCATCCCACATCTCTCCACCATGAGCAGGGAAGTGTGTCTTGCTGTCAGTCCCTCACAGTCCAGATTGGTCATCACACTGATCTAAGTTCTGATGACTTTCCAAGTTTTCCTTTCACCATCATCATGATCACTGTGTACCTCATTCTTCTGGTTCTGCTTATTTTACTTCATATAAATTTTCCCAAGTTTCTCTGAAATCATCACTTCTGTCATTTCTTGTGGAACAACAAAATTCCATTATATTCATATACTGTAATTTCTTCAACCATTTCCGGGGTTGATGAGACACCCCACCTCCCCTGAATCAGGTATTTATTAAGTGCCAACTATGTGCCTGGGTACTCCAGGAGCATAAAAACACAAGGTGTATGTAATCCTTGTCTTTAGGAAGTCTGCCATCTTGGTACAAACATGCATACCTAAAACAATGGACAATCAAGATCATACTTGCTCAAGTGCCAACATGTGTGACATAAGAGAAACACTTATGGGAGATCAATCAGAGTAACTGGGGAAAGTTTCATTGAGTAGAAGATGACTTATTGATCTGGTAGGCCAATAAGTATGTATATAGCACAAATAGAAGTGATAGGGGGAAAGGGAAGGAGAGGACAGTGAGTCTCAGCCATGGGGGAATGGCATCATCCAAAGCTTGGAGGTAGAAATATGCATGGCTTTTTAGGAACTAGTGACAGGTATGACCAGGAACAACAGCAGCATTCTAAAATGTAGCCATTATGTAGCACTGAACAGCACAATGCCATCTGTCCTACCCTAAGAAGAACTTAGATCTTTCCATCTGCCTTACAGATGAACTCTTTTCTCTGTGTTCTCTCTCCTAAATAGAGTATGCGTTTCTTGAGAGGAAAGACTGAACTTCCTTTCTGTTTGTGTCACCTGGATCATGCTTAGCACATAGTAAACTTTTAGTAAATGCTTTCCCATTTTATTCCCTCATGTCTCTTTTTAAATGAAATTTTATCTTTATTTTTAGTTCACAACATTCATTTCCACAAGATTTTGAGTTACAATTTTTCTCCCCATATTTCCCTTACCCACCACCCCAGAACAGCGATCCCACTGAATACCCCCTCCTCCAATCTGTTCTCCTATATCCTCCCCCATTTCCCATCCAACTTTCCAGTAGCGCAAGATGGATCTCCATACCCCAGTGCCTGTATATTTATTTCCCAGTGCATATAAAAAAATAATAATGATAATTCTTTTAAACATTTGATTTTAAAATTTTGAATTACATATTTTTTCCCTTCCCTTATCTCTCACCCTTACTGGGAAGATAAGCAATTCAATATAGGTTGTACATGTGTAGTTACCTTAAACATTTCCATAGTGGATATGTTGTGAAACTATCTTTCCTTCCATCCTATCCTGGCCCCCTCTTGTTCTATTTTCTACTTTGACCCTGTCCCTTTTCAAAAGTGTGTGCTTCTAACTCCCCTCACACCAATCTGTCCTCTCTTCTATCATCCCTTCTCTTATCCCCTTCCCCCCTACTTTCCTGTAGGGTAAGATACCCAATTGAGTGTGTATGTTACTTCCTCCTTAAGGCAAATTCAATGAGAGGAAGGTTGATCCATTGCCTTTTGCCTTTCTGTTCTTCCATTGTAACAGTTTTCCCTTGCCTCTTTAAATGAGATAATTTACCCTATTCTATCTCTCCCTGTCTCCTCTCATTATATTCCTCTCTCCACCTTTTAATCTTATTTTTTAAATATTATCTCTTCTATTCAATTGATCCTGTGCCCTTTATGTATACCTGTACACATATATTCACATATGTATTCATACACATATATCCTTCTATATAGACATATATATGTATGTATACATACATACATATACATTTATATTCTTTTCAACTATCCTTATACTGAGAAAAGTTTCATAAGTCACAATTATTGTTTTTCCCTGCAGGAATGTAAATAGTTCAACTTTGTTAAGTTCCTTATGATTTCCCTGTTTACCTTCTCATGCTTCTCTTGCTGCTTGTATTTGAATGTCAATTTTTCTATTCAACTCTGGGTTGTTTTTTTTTTTTTATCAAGAATGCTTGAAAGTCCTGTATGTCATTGAATGACCATATTTTCCCCTGAAACATGATACTCAGTTTTGCTGGGTAGGTGATTCTTGGTTTTAATCCTAGCTCCTTTGACCTCTGGAATATCATATTCCAAGCCCTTTGATCCCTTAATGTAGAAGCTGCTAGATCTTATGTTATCCTGATTGTGTTTCCAAAATATTAAAATTGTTTCTCCTTGGTTGCTTGTAATATTTTCTCCTTGATCTGGTAACTCTGGAACCTGGCTATAATATTCCTAGGAGTTTTCTTTTTGGGAGCTTTTTCAAGAGGTGAGCAAGTGAATTCTTTCAATTTCTATTTTGCCCTCTGCTTCTAAAATATTAGGGCAGTTTTCCTTGAGAATTTCTTGAAGGATGATTTCTAGGTTCTTTTTTTAATGATGGCTTTCAAGTAGTCCAATAATTTTTAAATTATCTCTCCTGGATCTATTTTCCAGGTCAGTGATTTTTCCAATGAGATATTTCACATTTTTTTCATTTGTTTGGATCTGTTTAATAGTATCTTGATTTCTCATAAAGTCATTAGCTTCCATTTGCTATAAGCTAATTCTGAAGGAATTATTTTCTTCAGTGAGCTTTTGAAATTCTTTTTCCATCTGGCAAATTAAGCTTTTTTAAAGCATTCTTCTCCTCATTAGCTTTTTGGGCCTCTTTTGCCATTTGAGTTAGTCTATTTTTTTTTTTTTGGGAGGGCAATTGGGGTTAAGTAACTTGCCCAAGGTCACACGGCTAGGTTTTTGTGTTTTAAGTGTCTGAGGCTGGATCCGAACTCAGGTCCTTCTGACTCCAGGGCCAACGCTCTACTCACTGCACCACCTAGCCGCCCCTTGAGTTAGTCTATTTTTTAAGGTGTTATTTGCTTTAGTCAGATTGTTGACTCGCTTTTTGTGATTTTCTTGCCTCTTGCTCATTTTTCTTCCCAATTTTTCCTCCACTTCTCTTATTTGGTTTTCAAAGTCCTTCTTGAGCTCCTCTGTGGCCTGTAACCAGTTCATATTTTTCTTGGAAGCTTTTGGTGCAGGAATTCTGACTTTGTTGTCTTCCTTCCATTCCATGCTTTGATCCTTTTTGTCCCCAAAAAAGGAATCTAAGGTTTGACTTCTATGCTTCCTTTGCTTGCTCATGTTGCCACTCAGTTACTTGACTTTTGTACTTTTTGCCAATGTAGAACTCTGCTTCCAGAGAGGAGAACTTTGTCCAAAATCACTGGCGTTTTTGTAGCTGCTGGAGCTATTAGTTGGGTGCCCTCTCAGAAGCCTCCACAGGCTCTGGCACCTGGTCACACACCCCAGGACTTCCACCCAAGATAGTGATCCAGATCCAAGCAGGTTAAAGGAAGAGTGATTACCCCTCAGAACTGGTTGCTTGGTCCCCCTACAATCTGTAGGCCAGGAGCTCTGAAGCAGCCACACCCAGGGCCACCACTCCTCTACCACTTCTTGCCCCAGGTGGCAAGGGTCAGACCTTGCCATCCCCCCCCCCCCCCGCCTCGCCCCAGTTCCAACAGAGTTCTACAGTGACCTTTTACTTTTGCTTTGGCCTTTATGGGTTGATAATTCTGGAAACCACAACAGTTGCTGGTGATCCACTCTCCTGAAGTCCCTCCAGCCTCTGCTGGTCGGAGCCACCCTGGGGCTAAAACCACAGGCTCACTGGGGGCTGGGCTCAGTTCCCAGGGTGTTACAATGGACCCTTCCTGCCAGCCTGCCAGGCTGCCTTCAGCAGGAGATTTGTTTCTCTCTGTCACTTTTGTGGGTTCTATAGCTCTGAACTTTGTTTAGAGTTATATTTTATAGGTATTTGAGGTAGTTATTGGGGGAGCTCATGGAGTTTTCCTGCTTTTACCCTGCCATCTTGGCTTTGCCCCTTCCTCATGTCTTAACATGGATCAGTTGTGTCTCTTTGAGTTTGTTCATGTTAAGGAAGGTCTCATTGCTGATGACTCTAAATATCTAAGGTCTTTTAAAAATATGGCTCTGGACATGGTTCTCCATATTAGATTTTTAAGTGACTGAAGAATTATTTCAGCTCTTGGCTTCCTACAATAGTGTTGATTGCATAATAATGAATAGCTTTAAGTATCAATCAACAAGTATTTGTCAAGTGCTCACTGTGTTCCCAGAAGCCTGTGAAACATTATTTGGTATAAAAAAAAAAATTGGTGGATGCCTAGGTAGAAGGAGTTGACAATGCAGTTGAAGTGTAACACAAAAATGAACACATTTTGTAGTGCTGCACTTAAACACCAAAGGTGCAAGACTTAGATGAATCTTGTTTTGTTTACATTTGAGGTATCTTCATAGGGAAACTTTTCCCTCCACTCCCCTTTCCCTTTCTTTTGATTTCCATGTAGATTTTACTTTTAAAGTTGTAGAATAAATATTGTGGCTCTTAGCACAACACAGTAAGCTATTTTAGGACCTGGTGGTGATTATGAAATAAATGCTGCTAAGTATACTCTTGTTTACTTTTGTACTATGACTTAGTTTATTGAAAACTATAGTTTTTTGGAGTTTTATACCCAACTATGAATTAATAAAAACTTGACTTGTACCATGTGAAAAATTAGTTCTTAGAAAAATAATGAAGAAAGGAACTTAGGATACAAGATAGGTAGAAACTTAGGGCTCCAAATTTCAAAGTGTACACTATGGAATGAAAAGGACAACTGATACTGATTGGTACTAGCCACACTGACTTAAGACTGAGACTTGATACTGAAATGATACTACCTCATACTGTAAGAATATATGTGCATATTTTCTTACAGAATATATAGAATATAAAATATATTTACAGTAGGTTAACTTCTGTGTTTATAGTGGTTCATAGTTCCCTGTTTAAAGAAATAAGATTTTTTTGATCTATCATTATGACCTCATTTTCCAGAATATTGAGGTGACATTCTTAAGAAGAAAGTTAACTTTGGATCAGTTTGAAGTTCAGAATCATCTAGTTTACTATCAAAGGCCTAACTGGACTCTTTCCTCCCCACTCTTCCCACCCTTCTTTATAAATTGATTTGGAAGTTTTATTTCTCTAACTGTACTATAGATGCTTCTTTAAATGCTGTTCTGACACCACTGATGCTTTCACTCAGGAGATCAGAATATGAGAGTCTTTGTATTTCTGACCCAAGGCAAGGAGTAGGGTGAGTTGGCTTTTATTAACCTTTGTTCTCCATTTGGAATAACAAATCAATCACTTCTTATAAGGGTCTAGGGAAAAGAGATAGATTTCAGTGTATTATACGAAAGGCCCAGGCTTTGAATGAAATTGCTTGCTAACCTTTCTTAAGTGTCCTTGAAGCCAGATCAGCTGATTGGTTGGTCCCTTTAGGCCTAACTGGCTAGTGAAAGGGGATGATTGGATCTGAGTAGAAGGAGACAGATATCTCTCTCATCCAAACTTTGAATTTGGAACCCTTACCCAGCTGTTTTTTTGTACATGATGGAGCATCCTCCCTTTTGAAATAATTTAAATGTTCTGGCTTCAGCTAAAGTATCTAAAATAATGAGGTGTGAGCTGAAGCTAGGAGCTTTTAGCAAAGCAAGTTGTGATTAGATATCCAGGGCATTGGCCTGTGTATTGCATGCTAATCCCAGGCACCCACTTTCAGGGAGTGTTAAATTGGTGTAGAATAAGAAACAGGATGGGAGGAGCACATTAATATGCTAGACTAAGCAAAGGTATCCCAAGCACTCCTCAGCACCTTTACTGACCATGAACATCAGATTTAGATTTCAGCTACCTGGGGTGAAAGCCTTGTCCCTCCTCTGAAAATCCTACAGAAAAAATGAGTGCTAAGATACTGAGGTGACATTTGTTCCAGTTGAAAAGATTACTAAATATTGACCCTTCCCCCACCCTTTTCTCTCAGAAAAATATACTTAGCATCAGATTTGTGTAGAATTGCCATGTGTATCTCTAATTTCCTTGAGCAGCGAGCCATTTAAGTGAAAAATTTGCTGTGGTTGAATGAGAGGAGCATAGCTACCATAATTTAGAAGGTTCTATGGCTATCCGCCTTTCCTTCTGCAGCCAAACTTGTTCCTGTGCTGCAGTGCTGGTGATTTTCACTGAGGTAATTTACTGGCTCAAAAGCTGCATTAGAGGCTATAGCAAAGCACCAGCTCTGAGTAGCAGCAGCTACTCTACCTTTCTGTCTCTTAAGGGATGATTTTACATTTCACTTTCAACACAGGTTTGTGAATAACAACTATCTTAAAAATCAGTGAAGGCCCAGTAAATAAATGCAGTGAGAAGGATCCTCCTAGACTTAGCAATTAGGCACAATTACTTAGTATTTTTGTCAAGAAGTATCTATCTCCTTAGACTTTTGACTTGGTATAGAATGAGGGCAGGCTTGCTAGTATGAATAATATGTATTATTCACATAATGCTGAGAAAGAAGAAAAAAATTATTTCAGGATTCCAAACAGCAAATTGTTCCTCTCAGGGAAAATCCAGTACAGTTGCTCAGCCCTCAAAAAACTCCTTCAGTAAAATAAGTAATTGGAAGCCCTTAAGTGAAGTAAAGTTGTAGCATTCAAATTTAGGAGGCAAATACCTTGGGCTTGCACAGGGAGATGCAAGTAGCTTTTTGGATACCACTTCCCCTTCATCATTTAGCACCTGAGAATCTGACTTTAATGAGAGGATGAGAAACCTTAGTGTTAGATGGCTCATAACTACAGGAAAGACTTGGAAATAGGAGTGTCATAAATAAAGAAACTGAACAATTGATTGAACCATAGTCAAATTTGCCCCTAAGTCTTCCTCTACCTCAACCCCTTAGCAATACTTAGTTTAGTGACATTTCCTATAATGCAACCCATTCTTCCTTAGGAAATAGTGTTGTGTTTTGGAAGGAGCACTGGTCTTGTAGATCTAGGTTAAAATATTGGCTTCCAGACTTACTAGTGAGATGACCATGGGTAAGCCTCTTATCCCCTTAAGCCTCAGATTCTTCATCTGTAAAATGGGGATAAAAATGCTTGCATTATATGTCATAAGGCTGTCGTAAGAGAAGCAGTTTAGAAACCTGGGGCTGGAGAAACATGAGATGTCATTATTATTATTGTTATTATTTTATTTAATCACCACCTTTGACTTTACAGGAACCATATACCAACACAACCTGTGATGACTCAGCCTGGCTGGGGAGTCTATGACAGGACCAGCATCTCAACTATTACACAGACTCCAGGGGATTGGAGCACTAGCCTCTTCAATGTTTGCAGTGACAAAAAAATTTGTATGTTTCTTCCCTACTTTTAAACTATTCTAAGTTGTTTTTAGTTTTCCCTCATGAGGCAGCAGAGTGCAGAGCAGGGGTGGGGAACCTGCAACCTCAAGGCCACATGTGCTCAAGTGCTGCCCTTTGACTAAATCCAAACTTCACAGAACAAATCTCCTTAATAAAAGGAGATGTTTTTTAAAACTTGGACTCAGTCAAAAGGCCATACTCAAGGACCTAGAAGGTCATATGTGGCCTTGAGGCCACAGGTTCCCTACCTATGGTGCAGAGGAACAAGGACTAGAATTAAATGAAATGAAGATAACTGACCTAATTTGTTACTTCTGCCATATTTTCCTCTATTCTAGTATTTCTGTAGCCCAAATCTGTTCATCTCTTTTGAGTTTTTAAAGAAAAACTGCCATTATGGATTCAATTTTTTCTTATCTGCTAATTGAGTTTTTCATTTCTATAGGGAGAGCTCTAAATTCCAACTTAAATTCATTTGTAATTTCTTTTTTTTTTTTTAAGCAATTGGGGTTAAGTAACTTGCTCAAGGTTACACGGCTAGTCATTATTTGTGTGTGGGTGCTCATTTTCTGAGGCCGGATCTGATCTCGGGTCATCCCAACTCCGAGGCCGGCGCTCTTACTCACTGTGCCACCTAGCCGCCCCAAATTTCTTAACAATTTCATTTATCTTTTGAGCCATTCTTCAATTTCTTATTGTTCCAGGTTGTCTTGGGAGTCTACTAGAGTCAGTATTTCATCATGTATTGGTTCACTTTCCTTTGTCTTGTAATATTTGTTAAAAGTATTGCAATCACTTTGACGATTTAGTATTCATCATTCCTTCTAGTTTTAGGATCCTCTGTGTTATATCTGCTTGTGCTATGGATTTTTAATCTTTAAATCTTTGATGCTTCAGCCTTTTTCCCTCATATTTCTTTGTCATTCGCTTTCTGACTCCTCTCTCTTTGTTGGCAGGTATACTCCCAGACTAGGCTGAAAGACTTTTTGGGGACTTAGGATTCATCAGCCTTAGTCTCTCTCCTGAGTAGACTCTGGAGCAATAGGACTGACCCCCAGCTGGGTTTCAGTGCTCTTTCCTTCAGATTCAGTACATTCTTGGACCCTTGCCCCGGTTTCTTATCTCTCCTTTTCTCCAGTTTCTCATTTCACCTCTCTTTGGCTGCACTAATTTCAGTACTTTCTGAATTTTTCCAGGGTGGGGAGGGTGTTTTGGGAAGACTCTCTGAAGCTTTGGGGATTGTTAGGCTGGGGCTGATCCCAGGTAGAAGGCAACCTGCTTTCAATTCCCTTGCCCTTCTTTATGTGGATGGGTAGAATTGGTGGTGGTGTTGTAGAATGAAATGATTGGGAATGGAGTGTGCTGGTCAAATCTCTGAATTAGAAGAGGATCCCAAAATAGATCCTACATACATGTGCACCCTTACTGAAATATGAAAGCTGGTGGGGAGAAGGCTTGGTGCTGCTGAATTACTGCTTTAGGAGATAGTATTCTATGGTGTTAATGCATGAGGATTTTATTTTGTTAGAGTTCTCTTTTTTTGTCCTGTTATTGCTCTTCATCTGATGCATAATTCCTCTTTTTGGAGGTTTTGCTAGTTAATGGGCGCCTAAAGACATATCTGATCCACCATCCTGTTGGTCTAATGATCTTGAAGTTGTTCTAAATTGCTACTGAATGAAAATGAGTCACTTAATCCCTGGCAGGAAGCTTCTTAGTTTTCAGCCCACCAAAAGACCTCACTGGACTCTGGATGACATTATTCAGGTAGCAAGTATATCACCTGACTTTGGAACCCCTTACTATTCCTAGGTTTGGTGTAGTTGTTTGGGGATTAATGAGTTATGTAACTTGGCTTGAGGCCCTATACAGTCCAATATCTATCTACTGCTAGATGACAAAAGAGACTCATAAATTCAGTAGCAAAAATATTTAATTAAGATATGAAACAATTTAAATTACAAGGAAGGGCACCAAATAGCAAAAAAAAAAATATTCACTGTTTCCACATTCCACAAATGGAAGCTAACTCCTTTTCCTCCAGGAGAGTTATGTAATTCTTCAGCAGAATGGGCAGATGCAGTTCCATCAGAACTCATGGCTGCAGTGACAAACACTTAGTACATGCTGTTGTTTGCCTCCTAGCATGCTTTGTAGCAGTGTTTTTCTTGGAGCAGGCTGGAGAATGCCTGGAAATTCTCATCTGTCTTCTGGAGTTATCAGGATCCAGTAACAGCTCCTAGGCTTGGGGATACTATGGCCACGTGAAACCATTTCCCCCTCTCGTCATAGCTACAGCTCACTTCTGTGTCTGTAGTTACCACTGCCTACTCCACCTGTCTTTCCTTTCTCTTTCCAGTTTGTGCTGTCCACTTTTTAAACCATTTGCCTTAGAGCAGCACTCCACACCAACCAGAGCCTGCCTTGTGATGTTCCCACATTCTCCAGCTAGACATATAGTCTTCTGAGAAATTTATTTCAGAGAATAAATCCCAATGAGTGATGTTTTTCACCCCAGGCATTGTGGGCAACGAGACCACTGCACCCTATTCCCCAGAGCTTCCAAGGTCCCCACCCTGGGGGTTTTTGATTCTGCAGAGGCTGTTCAAGGAGAGTCTTCTCTGCCCCTTGCTACCTTTGGACATTTAGCCTTTTAGATTACATGTACCTCTGGTCCTACCAGGAGGCTACCCTATGCTTGACCTGACTTTGCTCCTTTCTTCTCCCTGTAAGCTTTCTGACTGACTTTTGTGCAGTTCCGTGGTAGAAGGAGTCACCTCTTACTGGATTTCTTGATCATTATTTGCTCTGATACACCCTTCAGGGTTTTGCTGGAGTAGATGGTATATGAGAACTCAGTGGTCTTGCTCCCATTCAGATAGCCATCTTTGAAGGAAGTCATGACACTCCCTCTTCATCAGTCCAGAGGAGTCAATAGGTCAATAGCAAGAGTGAAATATGAATAATTATCCCTTCCAGACCTTAAGGGAGGAACAAGTAAAGGAAATCCCAGCCTTGATCACTTCTGTCCTATTTTTCTATGCTTTGGGAGAAAGGGGAAGATGAGAGGACAGGAGGGGTCCTCCACAAACTACAGAATAGTTTGTGCTGCTGATGGACCTGACTTAGGGCTGTCAAAAGAGCCAGTCCACTGCTCTCTCTCTGTCCCTGCCACCTCTGACATTGTTTTGATATCTGTGACTGGAGTAACATTTCCTAGGACCCAGCAATATAGGCCTTTAGCTTTTCCTGAGGCCTTACTCCCATTCAGGTTAGACAAGTTCTTTTCCTTAAGAGGCATTAAAACTCTCTCCTTGAAACTTGATTGACTGAAAGGACTAATTTAGGTTGTTCACATGACTCTGATGCCTTCAGTACAAAATTCTAGGGGGAGTGACACAGCCCCCTTTCTAAAGTTTCTGACCCGGGGTGAGACAGCATGAGCAATGCTGTGAGGTTCTATTCAGTTAAAACAATGTAGAGACCTCACTAAATATCCTTGTTGAAGATTCTTCCTCTATTTTGTTTCATATGAGATCCTTGATTAGAACTCATGGAAAGGAAAGAGGGAATAGCACATTATAATATACTAAATATCACATAACACCCATTATGTATAAGGCACTGTGCTGAGTACTTTACTATTATTATCTTTCTGATCAGGGTGCTAGATTTACCTTTCTCATTTACCTGAAAATTCTAGATTGGCTAAGAGAATAACGGTTTGATTGGATAAAGAGGGGATTTCAAGAAATACATTCTTCTTAAAACTTGACTGACTTGAATGATGGGAAAAAGGCAATCCTAACATCAAGCCGGTTTCTAATATATTAAGTCCTTGATGTTAGCTACCAGAAAAACTCTCATTGCACTAATTGACTACAAAGTCACATCTAACAATATTGTAGGAAAAAAAGGACAAGGTCACTTGCACAGTCATCGCCTGTGTTGTGTAGGTTTTAAGTAATTCAGTGGAATTGGGTTAAAAACAAACATGGTTTTTCTTTTATTTCTGTCTGTTCTGTCTACTTTCAAGTACATTATCTGGCACATAAAGAATTTGTGGAGAGAGAGAGAGAGAGAGAGAGAGAGAGAGAGAGAGAGAGAGAGAGAGAGACTATTTTTGTGATTTTGTTGCATGTCAGACTTCTATCATTGGGCAGTTTTCCATGAGATGCTAAGAATTAGTTACAATTGACCATCCATTAAATAGAGGGTACATTGTGAGTAGAGACGGTTTCTTTTTCTCTTTGACATTTTGCTGCCTTTATTTTATAATTGTGTGTTTTTAATGGTATCATTCTCCTTTTTTGGCTTTTATCTACATTCATAATACACTGAGATTGGCAAATTAGGAGCCACTCTATCCTTTGAAGATATAGTTGCTTGCAAGCTCTATCTCAAAGAGACAAGCAGAGTGATTTCTAGCTATAAAATGGCATGATGGATTTGCAGAATTTGGAAATGCATTTGCACTTGAATAGCAAAACCCCAGGTATTTGAATATCCCCTGGGATTATGAGAATGTTACAAGTCTCCCTACCTTTGGGCTACTACACACAGTGGCCATGGTGTGTATGTAGGCCTTGGTGTCTAATGCATCAAATACAAATAGTGGTGCTAATAGCTGTTACTCATATTTCCATAGCTCTTTAAGGATTACAAACTTTTTTTCTCACAACCTTGTGAGGTAAGTGTTCTTGCTTGGGGGGGAGGGTGTATTACTAACTTCATTTTCCAGATGAGGTTTCAGATGAACTAGTGATTTGCCCAGGGTCACATAATTGGTAAGTCTTCTGACTCCAGGTTCCAGCTTTTCTCACTGTGCAATGATTCTTTTTATTAGTTAACTAGGTTTGTTGCTACATGCAAAACAAATTTGTTGACATAGTATGAAATAAAAACTCTGAAGCAAAAACTAGTCTGTGCAGTATATTTAGCTCTAAGTTCAGGGAATAGTTTCCAAATGTAATTGGATAGATGACAAGTCATTTCAGGCACTGGTCAAAATCAGAACAACTTTTTGAGATGAGAAACAGAACAATGTCAACTTTAGGATTAGCACAGGGAGTTTATATCAATATGACAAAAAGACTTCTGTTAACTTCATAGAAAATGATAGCTGCTAGCCTAACGAACCATCTATATAGTATATATTTAAAACAGATTTTATATGTTAACATGTATTAGAAATACTTATTTAGGGGCGGCTAGGTGGCACAGTGGATAGAGCACTGGCCCTGGAATCAGGAGGACCTGAGTTCAAATCCGGCCTCAGACACTTAACACAAAACTAGCCATGTGACCTTGGGCAAGTCACTTAACCCCAATTGCCCTGCCTTGCCCCTCCAAAAGCAAAAAAAAAATTTTTTTTGAAAAGAAATACTGCTTTAAATGAAATTTTAAATATTCCTTGATGTGTTTTGTTTTATAGAAGATTAAAATAATAATACATTTAATTTGGTGCTTTACATATTTCATCTCAATTGATCCCCACAAAAGCCACTGTGAGGTAAGTTGGAAATAGCATTATCTCCATAAGGTTCTGGGGCATTTAATGACTAACTTCAGCTTAATGATAGTGAGTGGTAATGTTAGGTTTGAACTTGGGTCTTTTGACACCAAAACCAGTAACTCTTTCCACGATAACCACGTTGCTTTGAGTTAACCTCGTCAGTAGTTAAACAAAGGATTTGAATGGGGGTTCTGTTATAGCTGGAAAGACATTTAAAAAAATTTAACTAGGAGTTTAACAGAAAATGTGCCAAGATACCCTTCCTGATTTTGGCTGACCACATGCTAGCTCATCATTGGGTCCTGTGTGCATTATAAGTCCCTGGTTATTTCTTCAAGGAACCCCCTTAATGGCCACTGAACAAACAAGTAGAGTCAGTGACTAAGTGGTGATCAAACATCCATCTCGAGATGACCGGGTCCGGGTTTAGAGGTGACCTTGTGAGTGAGAGAGGTCTGAAGGTCCTGGGTCCATCAAGCAGAACTGACTGGTGGCAGAGAACATTTCAGCATCAGAAAAAATTGACCAAAGACATTCAGAGAAAGAACTATGGAGTCTGAATGCAAGTTGTAGCATACTATTTTCACATTTTTTTGTTTTTTCTTTCTGGTGGTTTTTCCCTTTTGTTTAGATTCTTTCACCACATGACCAATGTGGAAATATATTTAACATGATTGTACATATGTAACCTATCTTGGGGAGGGGGAGTGAAGGTAGGAAGGGAGAAAAATTTGGAATTCAAAATCTTATAAAAATGAATGTTGAAAATTCTCTTTCCATATAATTGGGGAAAAATTATTATCAAGGATAAAAGAAAAAGAAAAAATTGACCACTTGGGTCAATGGAAGAGAGAGTTAGGGACAGACTCATTCCCTTTTTAAAGGCCCACTGAGTCATTAGCTCTTCTTGATTGGTGTCCAATAATGGAGTTGTTTCAACATCTCCAAATACAAGTCCTTTAGCCCTGAATCACACCTGGTGGGAAGCATCCAGGAGCATGTCATGCCCAAATGCCCAAATGCTGAGTGAGCTAGCATTCACAGTCAGGTAGAATCAAGAAGGGTAGCTTTGCATATGCCCTATTCAACCCATTATAACAATATGCATTGTATTTTTCATTTGGTTTTCAGTTTTTATTTGGAGGATAAAAGTAGAGCTCTCGTCTCATTAGGTTCATGTTTAGGGATATATTTTTTGTGAAGCTTTTCTGTATAAATTTACCATTAATTAGTTTTTTTCATTGTGGTTATTATTGGCAGGTTTCTGCGGTCTTTTTTGTACCATGTGTCTTGAGTGTGACATTGCAAGGCATTATGGGGAATGTTTATGTTGGCCATTATTACCCAACTCCTCCCTTGCGTTAAGAGTAGGCACCAGAGAGAGGCATAAAATACGGGTAAGTGTGTGGGAAATGGTGTGTGCTTGGACACTGAGTCTTAAGCATTATTTTTAATACTCCTCTGGAAAGAAGAATAGTGAGAGAATAGCTGTGACTACAAAAATAGACAACTTGAATTCATGAAAATGGAAAAGGCTAATCTGCAACATCCCTATATTGTTAATTAAACTTCTATCTATCCTAGGGTTTTCTAGTAGCTCTATAACTGTTTCTCTGGGATTAGGAAGTCAGTTCACAAATTTTGGGTGGTGGTGGTCATGCATAATTGTCTGAGTTAGACACTTCCTCTTGCCCTGGTAATTCAGTCATCAATTTAAAATAAGAAATAGATGTCAGTAAGCATATTTTTCACAGTGAAGTAGAATTCAGAAAAGGAAATCAGAGGTGTTTTTTAAAAATTCCCTCCATTATAGGAGACTAATTCTCTGAAATGGAAATTAGGATCATAGATTTAGAACCACAAGGGGATCTAAGTAAGTGGTTATCTGTTCCAACTCACTTACTTTGCAGGGGAGGATCTTTAGTCATCCTGATTTATATCTTGCCACTGAACTCAGATAGCTTTGGAGGAAAAAGTGAGGTTGGTGACTTTGCACAGCCTCCCTCACTTAAATCCAGTTCACTTGTAGGATATGATACTGCCTTCATGATGTCATGGTCCTCTTCGAGAAGGAAGGACAAAAGGAACGCATGAATGAACTTATTTTACAGTTCAGGAAACTGAAGCTCAATGAGATGAAGGGACTTGCCCAAGTGGCAGAGTCTGGATTTGAACACGAGTCCTTTGGCTCCAGATCCAGCCCTTTCCCCACTGTATCATACCTAATCCCAAGAAGACAGCATGGCACAGTTAATCAAGCACTAGCCTTAGAATTAGCAGGACTTGGATTTAAGTCTCACCCCTAATACGTACTGGCTGCATGACCCCAGTCAACTCACTTAACCTCTGAGTTCTCTGGAAATACTCTAAAACTCTGAATTACAGAGAAGGTTCAGATCTGGGTCGTGGAGGAAGTTTGCTTACCTAGGCGTTTCCTATACCACTGAAACCACAGGTTCAGGCTCCATTCTAATCCTTACCTTGATAAGATATACATAGAATCTTGCTACTTACTACTGGTGTGACCCTGGGCAAAACGGTCTCAGCTTCAGTGTTTGCTTGTCTGTAAGATGAGAGAATTGGACTAGATTGACCCCAAGGTTCCTTCTGTCTCTAAATCTATGACCCTATGTCTTCTAAAAAAGCCAGTTCCCTATATTAAAAGCCCAATACAGTACAGTTGAGTGATTAGTGTTAGTTCTGTCTTTCTCACCCACCTCCACCCTTGTTACAATTGAATCCCATGTCTTAGAGGTGAATATATATGAATGCCTATCCTGAGTGTCCTGAGTTCTGCCCTAGGGCACTCTCTGTGAAGACTGGTTGGTTGTGAACTGCTGCTGGCCCTTTTCTGTCTGCCAGATGGCTCGGGAACTTAAGATGAGGACAACCCAAATGGATGAAGTCTGGGCAGCATCTTCAACTCTAGTTTTTGGGGCCCCTGGAACTAAAGAATTAGTTGTTTGAAAGAAATATGTTTATCCTTCTCCCAAAGCAGCAAACAACTTAATGTGCAGAAAAAAATTTCTCCACTTTCTTCATAATTATTATACAATGATATAGTATTAAAAATAAAATATTTTTCATATTGTATCTATAGTGTTCTTCCCTATTTCACTAATTTGTCAATCCATGGATGTAAATTTTTAGAAGTGCTTCTACAAATCAGCAGCCTTAGGAGCCCAGTTACTTTTTACTCCTCTTCTTGTAGCCTCCTCCTTCTTTATATGTTGAATATAAACATAGTGTATATGTTACACTAGAATGTAAACTCCTTGAGGGCAGGGATTGTTTTATTGCTTGTTTTTATTTGTATCCCTATCCCTTAGCATAGTAAGTATAAAGAGTGCTTCCTCTAGCATATCTTTCTCTCTCTCTCTCTCTCTCTCTCTCTCTCTCTCTCTCTCTCTCTCTCTCTCACACACACACACACACACATTTATCTATTCTTCCACATTCCCCAGCATCCCTACCACTCTTTCTTCTCAAGGGATATCTGTTAGGCCAAGACTGAGAACCTAAACTTTACTGTGTGACATTCTTCCAGCAAGCTAGTGAAAGAAGTTATTTGGTTAAAGAATTTTGAGGAAGTCCAAGCAAATACAATGGAATAGTATTATTTGTCCCTGCTCCAACTGTCCTGAGGTGAAGCTAGCATTGCCAAGGCTGATACAAAGACTGTCCTAACTCTCTTCTGTCCTTCCATGGAGCAGATGTCTTCTTCAGCAATCCTTGACTCTCTGGGATACCTTTTACATGTTTCTGGCAGCACCTTTGGGTAGATAAAGTCATTGGGAAAAACCAAGCTTTACAATCTTATTCTAGCTAACTCCTGGAATAGCCAAGCATATGGTCTATGGATCCATGCCTCATCATGGTACGGAGAGGATTCTGAGTTCTTGAAGGCTGTCTGGAACAAAAGCACCAGTAGGTTGTACCAAGATAGAAAAACACTGAATATCATACCAGCGTCTTTTACTTTAGTGACCCATCTAGCTATATTCAGAGAGATTTTTTTTCCCAGAAGTTTGAACACCAGGTGGTGGTGTAGGGTTTTTTGTTTGTTTGTTTTTGTTTGTTTGCCCAATACATAATTGCTTCTGACCTTCATGGTTGAAGAGAGTGCCCATACTGATGAAATCACTGAACCTTGAAGTCAATTAGTGGTACAGTCAGATTAAATGAAAATAAACCTTATTTTATTATTTCATGCAAAAACACATCTCACAGCACAAGCTTACAGTTTGGAACAGCATGCATTTTTTTTTTTTTTTGGCACAGGAAACTCTGGGTACTTCTTTAAGACTATCATACCTACTATGTAAGAAGCAGAGTTTTCCACCCATGCACTGTTTTTGGATACAGTTCTCTATCTGCTCAGTGTATTGAGGTGGAAATGTATCCTGTAGTACAATTAGGAGAAGTTTCTTAATTTTCTCACTGTGCAGCAGTATGAGCAATCCCCCGCCCCATTCTGTTGGTACCACAAGCCTAAGTCATAAAACCCTGGGTTTTAAAAATATTCTAGTTGCCATAAAACTATAAAGTAGACAATGGAACACGTATGTCTGTGTGTCTGTGTGTCTGTGTGTGTAACAAGAGGGAGAGTGATTCTGAAGGGAAGTAAGAAGGTTATGGTGACTTTTGCTTTACACTCAAGGAGACAACAGTGACAGCAGGTGGGAAGGAAGAACCACTTGACAAAAAATGATGCCTCCTTCACGAGAAAAAAAAAGATTGTTTAAATCAAAATGTACATTAGACAAAGGACAAATAATAACCCTGGTGTTGAATACAAAATTTTCTCAATTTACTGGAGAAAATCAATAGGAATACCTTGAAGGAGTGACCCATCACTAATCCCCTTCCTTGTAGTTCTTTGCCATTAGGTCCTCTTGGTTTCCAGGGTGTCAAATGCAAAACTGGGTCCTCAGTGTGTCCAGTGTGTTACCTTATAGACTTGCAGAGTGGTCAATGATTCTACTCTCTGGTTTTGGGTGCCAGTGTTAAGAATGGCTGGTGTGTGATACTTGTTCCAATGAGAAGGATGTCAGTACCAAAGACTGAATTCAATAAGGACACCAGTCCCTGCTCCCCACCCTCTCCCCCCACCCAGTCCTGGATCCCATCCTTTGAAACACCTAGAACTTTGCTTTTTGTAAAGCTATGACAGAGAAGGTTTAAGGAGGCTTAGAATTCACTGTGTGTCTCCCCCCGCCCCCCCCCCCCCCCCGCTCATTTCTATGTTGTTTAAGTATTTATTTACAAAACTGTCCACACTGATGACCAGAGGATGCTGCTTATATAACAAAAGGGATTCTTATACTTGTAAATCACCAGTATTTTTCTCTGGTCTCTTAAGTAATATACTGTGTCTGAAAAAGAGCAGAGGCATTCTAGCTCCCATTCTAGCATTCTGTTCCCATACCAAGCAGTTTACTCTTGGAGCAGAAAGTTCCTTTTCCTTTTTCTTTCTTCATCTACTCTCTTCTCTCTCCTCTACTCCCTTAGTCTATAATACTAATAGTAATGATAACAATTGATAATTATAATAATAATAAGCAACAGACCAGAAGAAACGAAACCACCGAACTCCATGACAAACACAATACTTAAGGCTGAGAGCCTGAGCTGACCTCATTTTAAACCCAAGTCCTTGATCCTTTCTCCTTCTTCCTTGGCCTTATGGATTCTGTACTGTGGGGTTGTCAGTAAGAACTGTATCCCTTAGGGGATGGCAAGTATTTACAAGTTTTCTGGCTCTTCTGGGAAAAGATCAGATTCTTTTGTACTTTTGAAAACATTTGGTTCATCAGCTAAACAGTTTTGGGAGACAACCAAAAATCCATGAACCCTCCATTTGAAAGTCATGGGGAGATGTGGAATGATAAAAATACTGCATGTAGGACAGTTAAGAAGAATGATTTCTTGGTGATGTAACAATGAAAGGGTGATGCTAGTGCACAAAGGTGGAGACATTCCTTACTATAACATGGGGACAATAACATATCCTACCTCAGAAGTTTGTTGTGAAGAGAAAATGAGGTTTTATGTATGTATACATGAACATACACATGTATGTGCATATATACTACATATATAGTATGATGTTAACCCTGAAGCACTGTATAAATGTAATCATCATTATGATAATGAGGGGAGAATGAAGAATTACAAAATACACTATATTGCTTAGGGGTTTCAGGACATTTAAAATTAAAGTGCCTAGAAATTAGGTTGTTTCCCTTAGCTTTTCCAATTTACCCTTTTAGTCCTTATAAAGTCAAGTCTTGTCATTTATCTAATAGGTGGCTTACCACAGTCATCTGTGATTGGTAAAATATTCTCATTGTTTTAGATGAGGTTCCAGTGGGGGCAGGCAGGGTTTGGTCAAAAAAAAATTTACTTTTTGCATGGCACCCTGTACTACTTCTGAGGCGAGAAGAAACTTTAATCTCATTTCATCACCACAAAGGAGATGGCGCCAACTCTTACTTATTCAGGGACTGGTTATATATATATAGCTGGTCCTTTTAATGATAGTAGTTCACACAGAAGTCACTGTCAGCAATGTCACTGCCACAGGGATATACTATAATGATCCTCTTTTTGGATGATCCAAACCCCTTGCCTTCCCACTCACCTCCTGGCCAATACTGCTAGTGTATAGGGGTTCTTGCTTGCTGCCATATTCAGCTGACATTAGCCAAGGGAATGGAAAGATTGCAAGACCCACTACTCCATGGGCTCATAACTTATCCAATAGGATAATTAAAATTTTGCATTATAAACTCACTTGCTTCATCTTTAGGAATTTTTTTTCATGTCTTTCTGCTGACTTATTTTGGAATAAAAGGAAATATGTGGCAGTGTATCATGGTGGATAGGGCACTAGACTTCAAGTTAGAATAATCTGGTTCCAAATCCTATGTGAGATGTTTATTAGCCATGTCACTTAGCTTCTAAGATGCCTCAGTTTCATCATCTGTAAAACAATGGTGTTGGACTTGATGGCTTCTAAGGTCCCTTCCCAGTATAAATAAATGATCCTATGGTCTTATGACTTATTCCTGAATAAGAGGGGATGAGAGGCAGAATGGAGACAAAGACCTGAGTTTTTTCTAGTTCTGCCTCTGACATATACTGGCTGTATGACAACCTAGAGCAAGTTAGTCAACTTCTTATACCTCAGGCAACTCTTTAAGACTTTCAGATATACATGAGTTCTTGAATCGGATTGGTGGGTGAATTTCCACACCAGGAGTTCCTGGTGAAATTAAAGGTCTGGACCAAAGAGGGGATGTCCGATTGCAACTGCTTTTCATCTTCCACTTAATTCAAACATTGACCATATCAATTAGTCACATCCTCCTCATGTTTTGTTTTTGCTGGAGATTGTTCATTTCCAGTGCCCTCATTTCTTTGATCAATACACTCGAACTGTAAAGAGTCCCTTGCCCAGAAGCCATCCAGATGGAAGAAGCAGTTTTGAAACCATAGGAAAGTGGAATGGAAGAGAATAAGGCTTCAGAGTCAGAGTCTAAGGATGCTGCATGTGGAGTCAAGGGAAGAGGAGAGGGATTAGGGACATTGTGGAGAAGTGCTGGCTCTTAGAAGGAAAACAAAATATTAAGAACTCAGCTGTCTTAGAAAACTTAAAAGACTGGAGATAGAGGGTCAACCAGGTTATCTATGAAAGGTAGGTTGGGTTTAAGATTCAGTGAGGAAGGGGAACAGCCCCACTCACCAATTCCTTTGGCTCCAAGAGCAGAGCATTAGGACAACCTCTGCATAATTCTAAATTATAACTGTAAAGACAAGACAGACAAAGAGCTGGTAGTCATCTGTTGTCTAGCCAGCCCTTTCATTTGCCATTCAGATGCCAAGATTAGCGAAATCAGAAATCCAGGTTCACATTGAAAAGACACGAATGAATGGAGTACCCAGGCTTTCATGCCCCCCCCCCCCCCGCCCTGAAGGGAAGCCAAAGATGTGTAACCTGTGCCAGTACATGAATCTCAGGTTTCACATGCTGGCTCATTGACTATTAATACTGTAGATGACTAGAGATTGTTTTTCAGTTCCATTTGCTTCTCATATTAGGCCAGCTCAGTGATCTACCTGATGTTAAAATATTTTCACACCAATTGAAGATTTTTCCATTGAGCATTCTTCAGACAAACATAGATATTCATCTTAGGCATCCAACTCCTTGCTTAATTTATCCCAGGAAGAATAAAGTAGCAGGACCTGTGGAAGTTAAAAACAAAACAACTTTTAGATTCTAGGGTACATTTAATGTTGTTTTGCAATATTCGATTTTCAAATCAATTAAGCCCAAAGAAATTTTCCGGTCTGGAGAACTTATATTGGTTATACCACTCTCAACTCTGCACATTTACCAGTATTTCTTTCTAAGCACCTTCTGCTTATTTATTTCTTCCCTCTCCACAAAAAGAACCCAAGAATCTGACTTTAGCTAACCCTAGGAGAGAGCAAATAATGCAACCATTGGGGAATAAGAAGAAATAAATTCCATTCTGTTTGAACTTTATTCTTGACCTTCAAGTGAAGTTGAGATTTACTGACTGAGGTGGTTTGAGAACTTTTTACCCAACAGTACAGCAGTCTGGAAATTTACTTGGCTTATAAAAGTACCAAACTCAGAGTTTTCTCACAAACATTCTCATGAAAACCCAGAAAAAAGGTAACAAGCAAGAGAAGGAGATGAATCATCCTTTGCCAATTTCCTTTAGGCCTACTAGCCTGATTTCATATATATGTATCCTGATTTCCTTTATGCCCCAGGACATGAGCTAATTTAATGTCCTTGCTTTCTCTTTGTCTCACTGCTTAAATGAGTAGGAAGTCAACAACTAAAATCCTACTGGTGGATAGAGATATCTTCTAGGCCTTACCAGCTCCCCTGCCGCAGCATCCTTACAGGATTCTCAAGGCTTTGCCATTTACCCTGCTGGACCTTACAGACTTCCTGGCACTTTCACTTGATCTTTCCCTGCACCCTGAGTCTCCCTTTGCCATCTGCCCTGCAACTGAATGTTTTTATTGTGTGTACTCTCCCCTCAATTAGAATGTGAGCCCCTTGAGAGCAGGAACTGCCTCCACCTTTCTATGTGTAAAATGCTTAGTATAGCGCTTGGTACATATTAAGTACATAATAAATGCTCATTCGTTCATTCATTCATTTATTCTTCATTTCATTTCATTCCTTTGAGAAAACTCTGATAACAGCCACCACTGGATCTTTTAACTGAAGCTTGGTTGGGAGTCTTAGCTGGCTCTCCAAAAACTTAATTATGATTCATTGTTCAGGCAGCTAGATTATTGAAGACATTCCAGCTTTCAAGGAGACAATCACATTTGTGCTTAGAAACAAGTTTCTCTTCCCAGGGTTTTGGCGACGCAACAACTGTGAAATGAGGGCCTTCTTGGCACCATGCATGCATCCTATCCAGCAACGTGAGGGATGCTTACTAACCAAACCTCCCCAGTTAGGTGCACTTGTATATTTAGTTCCTTAGTGCCTCCTCTGGCTTTAGGAAAATAAGACTCAGTAAGAACAGTCAGAGGCACCATGTGGTCATCTCAATACTTTAATTCAGTCTGAGAAGTTTGAGAGCAAAATCTTTTCACCTAAACCCTTGCCTCCTGACTTCAGTGTTTTTGTGCCTGGTTCAGTGCCTGGTTTCCCGTGTTTGTAACCTTGGGTTATCTTTGATTCTTCCCTGTCCTTTAACTCTCGAATC
The DNA here is from genome assembly GCA_011680675.1 of Gymnobelideus leadbeateri. Taxonomy (NCBI): domain Eukaryota; kingdom Metazoa; phylum Chordata; class Mammalia; order Diprotodontia; family Petauridae; genus Gymnobelideus; species Gymnobelideus leadbeateri. Next base: position 346,433 of record WOXC01010950.1, read on the forward strand.
TTAGGCTGTTGATTCTGTCAGTTTGAACTCTCTTATATTTATTCTCTCTTTGTTATTATAACCTAATTCAGGTCATTACAACTTGCTTAGATGATTATAATAGTTTCATTATAGGTCTCCCCACTTCCACTATTTCCCCACAGCAATTCATCCTATACACTATTGTCAGAATCACTTAAAAATATCACTCCTCTTCTTAAAAATCTTCAAGGGCTCTTTATTGTCCCATTGAATAATGTTCAAGATCATAGAGCTGGAAGGGACCTCAGAGGCCAACTGAGTCTAATCCCTTTGTTTTACAGATGAAGAAATTAAATGACTGGTCCAAGACCACCTAGGAAGAAGGCATCAAAGATAGGATTTGAACCCAGGACTCCAGAACCAGGGCTCTTTCCATAGCATTAAGTCCATTCTCCTTTGTTTGAAATTCAAGGCTCTCACAAACTGACAAAATGATAGCTGCCCCCTATCATTCTCTTTTTAGATATGAGGACACTGAAGGAGATAGAAATTAAGTAATTATCCCACACAGCTAGTGTCTGAGGCAGGATTTGAGCTTAGGTCTTCCTGTTTTGTTTTGTTTTCTCCTTTCTAGAGGGCAATTGGGGTTAAGTAACTTGCCCAAGGTCACACGGCTAGGTTTTTTATTTGTGTGTGCATTAAGTGTCTGAGGCCGGATCCGAACTCAGGTCCTTCTGACTCCAGGGCCAGCACTCTACTCACTGTGCCACCTAGCCACCCCGAGCTTAAGTCTTCCTGAAACCTGGTTTAACACTCTATCCACTCTTCTACCTAGCTGCCTAACATATATTTGATGATTGATAGATTAACAGGAAACATTCAAACTGTCCCTGACATATTGTTAGTATTTGTTTTGTTTTTTAAGAATTAAAATGTCATTAGAATATGTAATGATTGATGAATTATTTTATAGTCTAGTGCTCTCATATATTTTTTTCTTTTTGGAGGGGGAAGGCAGGGAAGTTGGGGTTAAGTGACTTGCCCAAGGTCACATGTTAGTAAGTGTTAAGTATCTGAGGCTGGATTTGAACTCAAGTCCTCCTGACTCCAGGGCTGGTGCTCTATTCACTGAGCTACCTAGTTGCTCCTGCTCTCATATTTTTAAAAATAATTTTTTCAATTAACAATAATTTGTTTTCTTTCCCTCCCCTCTCAACACACATTGGAAAAGAAAAAAAATCATTTATCAAATATGTATAATTAATCTCAACAAATTCCTATCTTGACTGTTCAAAAATGTGTGTCTTATTGTAAATATTTAATCTATCACCTCCCAGTCAGAAGGCTGGTCACATTCTTTATCATCCTCTGGAATCACTGTTGTTCATTGTGTTTATCAGAGTTCTTAAATTACAGAGTGGCTGAACAAATTATCGTACACGAATGAAATGGAATGAATTGTATTTAATAACAAATTATTTGATTGTGTACAGTGGCTTTCTGTGTTCTTTAAATACTTGTGTAATATTATCTCAGACATAACACAAGTTGATGTTTTAGGTTTCACTTGCTACTAGATTGTAAGCTTTCTGAGGGTCCATCAGGAACCAGGGCAGTCTTCTGTATCCCTCACAGTGGTACTGGGCACATAAAAAGTACTCACTAAGTATTTTTTTTAATAGATTAATATACCTACAATGTGGAGATGACCATTTGTATGTTCACTTTGAGACTTAACCAATTTTGGCTTCAGATCATTGTTTCAGCACACAAGAAAAGTATTTTTCCAACTCTTACCAGGTTTTTTGAAGTTTCTCCATTTGGAAAAAAGGAGGAAAAAATGAGATGATGTGGAATTTCTAAGAATCAAGGGAAAAAGAAGAAAGTATATCCAAGGAAGCATCCAGACTAAACCGGTCACTTTATAAAACTGAAGTGAAATTCCAAGTGAATAGTCAGAAAATGAGGGTCTTCCCAAGGCTGACTGTATAATGTTTGCTAACAGCTTCTCTTGTTTATTCTAAGCATTTCGCATATTAAGTAGAGAATGTTGTTTATTCGGCTTTTCAGAACACAATAATAAGGGAAACTGAAAATCCTGTTGTCTGCAGAACAGTTTTGTGGTCATTTCTTTGACATGGATACTCCCTTTGGACTACTCAGAGCAATAATCAGGATAGGATGACCAGGGCTATGCTCCGAAGTACCAAAATTAAAAATCCACTGATAATACCTTTGCTCCTTCAGCAAGTAGAAACTGAGTTTAGAACTTAGTTAACAAAAATAATTAAAATAGGAAACTACTAGATGACATGCTTCCTTTCCCCCCTTGCAACCCAGCTGTGCCAGAGGCAAATTCCTTCCAGGTCCTGGCTCTAGCATACTCCTCACCTTTGAGGCCTCCCTGGAGGCTGATGAATTACCATGATACCCATTCTACCCATAGGGACTGTTATCCTGGGTTTCAATGTCTTTCCAGGTCTTCTCTGAGTTGGTCTTAGAAAGTGGATCTGAGGGTGCCTTTTGTGCTGCTTGCCCCAGCTATGTTTCCTGGAATTTTCCTGGCTATCAGAAATGTTCTGGGAATTCTATGATTACCCTGAGAAGCCACAAGCTTTAGCCTTTTTGACTGCCATATAATCTTCATTCTTTTTTTAACTTCTTACTTTCATTCCCCCAAGATTATTTTCACACATGAACCTCTTTATAGTCACATCAATCCCATCTTTTACTTATATTTTTTATCACTAGTATAATATTTTGCATTTATCTCTTTTTAAAAGTTTAATTTAGTTTGTTGAGAACTTCTTGGATCCTGACTTTGATCCAGTCTATTATATTCCTCCTAAATTTGTGACATTTACAAATTTGAAAAGCACACCATCTGCATCTTCAGATAAGTGATTGCTAGAAATGTTAAATAGCACAGGACCAAGTATGGGTCTGTAGGACACTCCACCAGAGATCTGAGCTGACATCGGACCATAAACAATTACTCTTCTAGTACAGCTGTTCCCTCAATTCTGTCTCCCTAACAATTGTCTATTCTACGTTTCTCCCAGAGTACAGTGTACAGAGTACAGAATACAGAGCTTATGCACATAGTAGGCACTTAATAAATATTTGTTGAATGAATGAACCCTGTTGACAAAGCTTGAGGTTGTCAAACACTCCTATGTGTCCTTTTACCTCCTCCTCCAATGGCTAAAAATGAATTCAAAACCAAAGTAAAAATAAGATTTTAAAAAAAGCAACCCTACTTATAAATAGATTTTGCTGAACTGAATATTTGGAAATTTAGTTTCTTAAGCTTTAAAAATAACCTTCCCTTCAAAGTATCTCCCCATATCACTCTGACAGTTCTGTTTCTTCTGGAAGCTGTTGTTCCATCCCTTTCTATCTGTGACTGACATATTCTTTTCATATGGTTTATTTATCCTCTTTCCCATTAGCAACACAAAGCATCTACCCAGGGGTTCCTTAGGGGATCTGTGGTGCGCTTATGCAGAAATATTTTAAGTTGCAGTCAGGGCCCCTCATTAAGGCTGCCTTTCTAGGTTCTGGTTAGATTTTATCATAAAAGGCCCTGAATGGAAACAATTCTTACAGCTGTCAAGTTGTGTTAAAGAGTCCAGTTAATTTGTATGGAAAAAGATTTTAGGACAGTATTGATTGTCCCGTGGGCCTAATGTCCAGCATCAACCCAATCCCCGGCACTTTCAAATATCCCTAATCAAGTCAATCCCACTAGCAATGGTTTTGGTAAGACTAATGAGAATACACATCGCTTTTGCAAATAAATGCCTTTTGTCCTTCTTTCTGGCTCAAATCCCTCTGTTTCTTTCCCTGTCTGTAGCACTTGTTTGTCTACCAGTGACCTCATCTGTGTAATTAGCTTGCTTCTGTATGTGTCCCCACAAGCCTTCTAGCTTTTCGATAATCATTGGCATGGTAAGTAGAGAGATGCCAGCTTTCAAAGTCCTTTGAATTTCATAGAAGATGAGAGTGTGGGTTGTTCTGGAAATTGAATCCTTTTTTATGGGAATTCTACTAAGTACAATTTAGAGCTAGGGAAGGAACAGGCAGGCAAGACCAGAAATAGCCTGCTGGAAGAGAAAATCTGGGGAATGAAAAATGTTTCCTGAATTTCAACATCAATGATCCAGAATAAGATAGCAGCCTCAACTCTTGTCCCAGGTTTTTCTAGTCAGGCCCAGTTGCTCTTGCAGCTCTAGGAACTTCATTTTCTTTCTTTTCTTTGGGCAGAACAAAGATGCTGAAGTTCCCTTCGGGGCTCCCCTTCCCCTGACTTTCTGCAAAGCAGTGCAAAGTTGTCTTAACCTTTTTTTTGAGGCCTTGCCATCTTCACCGTGTTCAGTAGAATATTTACCAAATAGAGATTCTCACCTCCGTTTCTTACCTATGAGCTCACCAAAACAATAGAGATTCTCACCATTTTTTCCCACCAAAACATTCTTTATACAACCAACTACTTACTGATTGTAGTCGGTTATCTATCTACTTGTCCAACTATTTATGGCATAGATTTATACATGGTGGTCACAAAAGAAGATGAAAAGATGGATTAAAGTGGGCAGCATGCTATATAGGAGAAAGAAAACTCTTGCTAAGCAGTTATTGGACAAAGGATCCATTGGTTGAGGTAATTTCCTCACTGGAAGTTTCCTATACCAATGAAATCACAAGTCTGGGCTTCCCCTCCCCCCTCCAAAAATGCTTCAGAGGATCTAAGATTTCATGGGGTGAGGGACTCCCCTTTCTCCATGGCAAACTGTAGCACTTGCATGTTTATGTGAATTGCTGTGGCCAAAATAATTTATCCTTCTAGTAGATCCTCCCCCTTCCTGATGGGAGACCTCTTCACATCTACCTAGGCTTGTGCTTGGGTCACCTTCTTGGACTGCATCAGGGTCACTGGGTTCATTCCCAGCATTCTAATTTGATAGGGTTCTGCTGCTTGTGCCTTTCAGAAGCCAGGGTGACCTCCATGATGCCAGGATTATTCATCAATGGATGTCATTAGTGGACTGTAATTATACTATTACTTCATAGTCTTCTTGTGAATAAGATGATAGAAAAGTATCATGTATCTCATAAATGTAGGGATAGGAACTGGACCTGTGGTTTCATTGGTGTTGGAAACTCCCAGGTGAGGAAACTCTCCACTAATGCAGAAAAACACCTTCTTTGCAATTTATAGCAAAATGCCGTGGTATCATACTCAAACAGAAATGAGGGGTGGGTGAGGGGCACTAAACCATACATTAGGATCCTGCAGGGGACATATTGCTTTAGAAAACCACATATTAACATTATCTATGTTCTACTGTGGTTTTTCTCATTTTGTAAATATTTCCCAATTACATTTTAATCCGATTTCCACCACAGACCATTGAGGAATTTTTCATGAGGAATCATGCCTTATGGCCATGTTTGAAACCTCTGGTTAAGACTATCAGAGCTCAGAACAGCCTTGGGCACTGGAAATTAGATGACGTATTCAAGGTCACAGCCTCGTATTTATCAGAAGCTGGATTTTAACCTGTCTTTTTGGCTTCTTGGCTAGGTCTCTATTCCCTGTCCCACTCAACCTCTACATAACATGGAAGATGTGCATAAAACACTCTTTAAATGATAAGGTGTGTTATAAATGTGTTGTTATCGATGACTGATTCAATTCAGTGATTTCTGGAGGAGTTTCAGAATCTTGAGGATTGTCTTTCAGTTTCTGCAGGGTGAAGATCTGGAGGTCTGACAGCCAAAGCACCTCTCTTTTCATTCATTCATTTAATCTATTTCTCTTTTCTTTTCTTTTATCCTTTTTGGAGGGAGGAAGGCAGGGCAGTTGGGGTTAAGTGACTTGCCCGAGGTCACATGGCTAATAAGTTTTAAGTGTCTGAGGTCAAATTTGAACTCAGGTCCTCCTGACTCCAGGGCTGGTACTCTATTCACTCTGCTACCTACCTACTCCTAATCTGCCATTTCTTACTTGAAAACTGCCTGGAAAGCACCTTATCATGATATAATGCAAAGCTTGCTGGATAAAGAACCAGAAAATTCTGCTCTGAGGTTTGGCTCTGTCCTGACTAGCTCCTGTGTGATGTTAGCTCTCTTCACCTCACTATCTGTTTCCTCTGGAATTTGGCACTTGGATTGCCTGGGGAAGTGGATAGAGTGTTCTTGGGTTTAGAGACCCTCTTGGACAACCTAAGTTCAAATTCTGTTTCTGACCTGGGCAAGTCACAGTTTTTATGTCTCAAGCAACTCTAGAGGATTTGTGTCCTTGCCACAAACAGGTCTATATTGATATTGAATCACATATAGGTTGTGATCTGTATTGGTGGAGGGCAATCCCATATCTGGAGTCCCTCCATGCAAATGAAACAGATTATGGAGTTCCCCCATGCTGATGAAACAAATTCATGAACTACTGGAACAATACTTATACTGCCTACCTGATGGGGTTATTAAGTCTGAAAATGAGATAATATATGTGAAAGCAATACATTTTGTTCTCCCTTCCATCAAATCCAGTCAAAACTGTGCATTTGTAAGGGATTATTATTATTGCAATTAAATGCAGTGATTAGCCTAAGAGCCTATCATTTCCTGGTAGGAATTCAAAGTGTAGGTTCAGTAGACTGAAAGATTTTTTGGAAATTTGTGTTTCTGAACAGATCTGGGGAAAAATACAATACCATGGATGAGGCAAACAGATGGCTTTATACTAAACAAACAAACAAAACTCCTCCATCTCAAGTAAAGCGGCCTTCCAGGATTCATTCCAAATACCTCCTGTGGCTGCAAGGACCTACCAAGTTAATTCTTCCAGTTTCATCCTTTCAGCAGAATAGGTTCCACACAGTTTTTCTGAACTGCCAGGACACACTGTGCAGGGAGATCTGATGATCCTTCACCTTAGCCAAAAGGAGTTAATGGTCTTTATCTTCAGGCTATAAACAAAATGACCTAGCAGTAGCAAAGCTGCCGGCTGATCATCCAAACCAGCGAAGAAACAAAATGGAGCCCTCTGCCTGCTCGTTCACTTAAACATTTGGGGCACAACTGGGACAACTTTGCTAGGCCTTTGCTGTTCTCATCATTACTGCTGCTACTCACCAAGACAGCGAGGGTGAGAAGGGGCTAGGGCAGGTCTGTGCTTTTAGAGGTGGGGGAAGGGAAAGAGAGGGATGCGGGCCCATCTTTACAAACACAATTGCTCTCACCCCTGCTGAGTCTGTGCCAGAGGGCCTAGTGAGGCTAGGGAAGGCCCACACATTTTGATGTCTGGGAAAAAAATAGTTCTCTAAAAACAGCAGGAAGGAAACAGCAGTTGCTGCCTGGAGCCATGACTACAACTGTTTGTCAGGCAGAGGGCAAACAGTCAGTAAAGATGGATGGCACTTAGAAAGGTTGAGTTCAATCTATGGTGATCAGATGCAAATCCACCGAACCCACCCTGGACAGATGTGTTGAACCTAACTTTAAAGTCCTCTATATGGGGTGGGAGGGAAAAGGGCGTCCTTGATCTCTGACCTTACCTGGTAAACTATTCTGCATTCAACCTTTTCAGTGTTTTTCATTGTATAAGAACAGCATAATGGAATGAGTAATATTTTGCCTTATGATTTCTGGGGTATAAGGTGGGGGATGAGAATCTGGACTGTTAGGGCCCACCTTTCAGGGCATACATCAAACTCACCTCTCCAGCCGCCTCTACGGCACTCCAATTGCCTTCCACGATTCCTGTCGCCCCTATGACCCGGCTTGCCTCCACAAACCCTTCTCCAGCTACCTCTACAGTCTGGTCACTCTGGTCGCCCCTACAACCTGGGCTGCCTCTACAACCCTCTCTCCAGCTGCCACCACAGCTCTAGTCACTCTGGTCGCCCCTATGACCCAGGTTTGCCCCCACGAACCCCTCGGGGGAGTCTGCTCCTCTGAGAACAGACAAACGAGTTCTGACACCAAGATGTGAAGTATCTTGTCGTTTAATCTCTTTCTCATTCACAATCCCCTCTTCTCTCCTTCCTCCCATTTTCACCTTGCCTCCCTCCTTTTAGCTCCTTTCCCCTCCCCCAACTCTGTTCTCCCACATGCCTCAGCAGTAACAAGCTTCTCATGGCAGGGGAGTGCTCCCCTGTTAGCAGCGCATACTCAATACCCCCAAATCACCGGGGAGAATACACGCCCAGGTGCCTCCAACCCTGCTTGAGTTGCTCTGTCCTTTGCCTGAGTTTTCTGTGGGTTCTCAGAGTTCGGGTAGAGTCTTAAAGGGCCCCAACACTGGACCTATGATTTCACTGGTGTGGAGTAACACTTTAGTGTAGGTATTGCCTTGGCCAATGCAGGCTGGCAATTGACTGGTAATTTATAGTACACAGTTAGCCCTTCCACACTGACTTTCCCCAGCATGGTTTCCATATAATTCAGTTTGGTATAAGAAATCAAATGGGAATTTGGGGGGAGTTTTGTGGACATGCAAAGGTCAAGAGACAACAGAGAGCTTATGACTAAATCCTTAATCCAAATTTGAGAATAAGGTGTCGTAAATACCCCATAAAAGAAAAAGAAAAAAGTCAGACATCTTCTCTGGTACAAAGAGAGGGCCAAACAATTTTATGTGAATTTTCAAGATTGTGGGGGCGCTATGCCCTTAGCCTCTCCCCTCCCCGCAATGTAGAAGAGATAACTGTAATTGAGAGCTGCCTAGCAAATGAATGAATCTGTCAACAAGCATTTATTAAGCATTATGTGCCAGGATGGTGTTGAGTGCTGGGAATACAGAGGCAAAAACTCAATTTCAGTTCTCAAGAAGCACACATTCTAATGGAAGAGACAACATGCCAGTAACTATGTACAGATAAGATAAATATATACAGTGTAAGTGGAAAGTAATCTCAGAGGGAAGGAGAAGGGGGAACCAGGAAAGGCTTCTTGTGGAAGGGACCATGTAAGCAGAATCTTGAGGAAGCCAGGGAAGCTGGGAGCTGGTGGCTGGAAGGGAGGGCACTCCAAGCATGGGACGCAGTCAATGAGAAGGAATGGTTGACAATAGATGGAGCGTCCCAGGAATTGCAAATAGCCCAGTGTAGCGAGCTGGATCTCAGAGGAGTAAAGTGTAACAAGTTTGGAAATATAGGAAGGGAACTGGTTGTGAAGAGCTTTAAATGCCAAACAGAAGATTTTATATTTGATCCTAGAAGAAACAGTGGAGTTGCCGGACTTTGCTGAGTAGGGGGGAAGGGGCATAGTCAGATCTATGCTTTGGGAAAATCAATTTGGTAGTTGACTGGAGGATGGAATGGAGTAGGGAGAAGCTCAAGGCAGTGAGACCAATTTAGGAGATTGCTGTGATAGTCCAGGAGAGAGATGGTGAAGGCCTGTACTGCAGAGGTGGCTCTGTGAATGGAGAAAAGGGAACATCTGTAAGAGATGCTGGAAAGGTAAAAACAAGACAGCAACAGACGGAGAATGTGTGAGTGAAAGATGACCATAAGGCTGCAAGCCTGAGTGTCTGAAACCCCCAGCAGGCAGCTGCTGGACCTCCAAATTACTGTTCATTATAGGAGTGAAGCCCTGACTTCTGTGAAACTAAGCGGCCATAGGCTCTCAAGACCCAAATTAAAATCATGAAGCTCCTAAAAGAAAACATTTTTTTTTTTTTTGCTTTTTGGAGGAGGGAAGGCAGGGCAATTGGGGTTAAATGACTTGCCCAAGGTCACATGGCTAGGAAGTGTTAGGTGTCTGAGGCCAGATTTGAACCTAGGTCCTCCTGACTCCAGGGCCAGTGTTCTACTCACTGCACCATCTAGCCACCCAAGAAAACATTTTTAAGGGACTGCTATTAGAACAACATTGTAAAGTAGGGGAGGTGGATGGGGCCAGGTGCTGGATTTTCTCCTACTGGGCCTTCCCTCTCTAGTATTTGGTACCTTTTTGCCCTCTGTCTTTTTCCTATACCACCCCACACCCAACAACAAAAAACTTGTGCTCACTCCCCCCCTCTCTCTCCATATAAGCCAGAGTATAAGTGACTAAAAACAGATTCAAACATCACCTCTCTTCCCTTTAACCAGGGACAAAGCTGAGCCTAAAGAAGATGAAGCCATTTGGCTGGACCTCTTGCATGTGTCATAATCCTTAAATTAAGATTATATGTTTCTTCCTCCTCCTCCCTCTACCCTTAGAATACAAGCTTCTTCAGAGACTGATCAAGGTCCTATCCATACTGGCATCTTCCGCACTTAGCATATAGCTGAGAGCCTTAATAAATAGGTGTTGGATAGAATCAAAGAATTTGTTTGAAGACTTAACTTAATGGGAGAGGACATTTGGGGCTTATCTAACGTGTCTTGGGCAGCTAGATGGCACAGTAGATAGTCTGCCAGGCCTGGAGTCAGGAAGATTCACCTTCCTAAATTAAAATCTGGCCTCAGATACTTACTAGCTGTGTGACCATGGGCAAGTCACTTAACCCTTTTTGCCTCAATTTCTTCATTTGTAAAATTATCTAGGAAAGAAAATGGCAAAAGAAACCACACCAGTATCTTAAGTCTATTTTAAAATAGGATCAGATGAAGGGGTTAGTTGACTCCATGCTTAGAGAAGAGAACCCAACAAAACTCATGGCCTTGCCAGGTTGTACAGAGATGAAATATCTGGGGTATGTCAGAGGACATAACTCATACAAATGGAGTGATTGGAAACCTGCTTCCGCCCCCACCCAACACCATCCCTCATATAGCATTTACTAGGATGATATGTTCCTGGGAGAAGTTGCACTGTAGGATGCTATATTATATGACTAGTTTGGAAGACATCTGTGCTTTCACCAAAACAGTCAATTTTGTCACTTTAGCAAAAATAAATTTTAAAAAATCAATTGAATTGAATTTTTAGTGCAATGTAAGCCAAGCAGCCAGAGGATTCGGGTGTTTTTGCTTTTTTTTTCCCCCTTGGGTAGTTTTGGGGTGGGGCAGTACAGTCAGACAGCTCTATTAAGAGAAGGCCTTCGTCTTGAACATTTCATGTGTCTCCTCCCTGAGAGAATTATTATCCTGGCCCTCCCTCTTCAGGATCTGGAAATATCTCTGTATCTCAAGTTGCTAAATGTATGTTTGGGTACAGTAAGCAAATATTCTAAGACTTACAGGGTATTTTCAATCAAGGAATCTCCAAGGGCCAATTTACAGGATGAGTCTAATGGGTAGGGGCTGCTTTAATTCTATGTTCTTCATGACACCCATATTCACCCTCAAATACTACTTTATCAAGCACCCACAGTGTTTGGGGCTCAATAAATGCTAAATAATAATAATTAAACCTACTGTTAATATAAAGCCTTCACCATGTTTTTCTGTCTCAATAATCTAGGTTATCAGATTTAGCCTCCACATTAATTGAACAATTTAACAAGACTTTTCACCTGTCTGGCATGGGCTGTATCACCTCCTTTATTGCCTTCCATTTTCTACTCCCCTCAGTACTGTGGCTAAGTGACTATTCCCTTGTCTTTTCTCCCACTGCAGACTATATCCCTTCTTCCCTAATAGCCATGGTGAACTACTTCTACTTCCCATCACCTCCTTCCTTCCCTTCTTCCTTCCTTCCTCCCTCCCTTCCTTTTCTTCTTTTCCTTCCTTCCTTCCTTCCTTCCTCCCTTTCTCCCTCCCTTCTTTCCCTCCTTTCCTCCTTCCTTCCTTCCTTCCTTCCTTCCTTCCTTCCTTCCTTCCTTCCTTCCTTCCTTCCTTCCTTCCTTCTTCACTCCCTCTTTCCCTTGACTAGTGGTGAGGACATCTAGATTCTAGTCCTGTATCAGTCACTAACTAGTAATCAACATATCTGGGTCACAATTTCTTAATTTGCCTGTACAAAAAATGCCTATACCACTTGCCTTCCAGAGCTATGCATATTATAAGCATTTTGAAAAGTGGTAAGATGGCATTATCTTAATAGTAAAAGATAATTATTTTAATAGTAAAAGATGGCATTATCTTTTTTAATTTAAATAAGACCCCCTTCTTCCCCTCCTTTTTTTGGGGGACAAACAGAGCATACTGACTTTGTGTGTTTGCACAGTGAGTCTCCATTTCCAGGCAGGACAATGCCTGTATGAAAGGGAGACAACCCAGCACACAAAAGAAGCCTACATTTTCCCTTTTATTCTTCTAGGGAGAGGACAGAGATGGTTTTGGGGCAGGGCTTCAGGACTCTCTAGAAAGGCACAAGAAGAGGTATGACTCTTGGAAACAGAATCACCATGACACCCTTTTAATCTGTGGTAGACTATTGATAGCCTCCTTTTTGGTTTCCTTGCCTCAAGCCTCTTCCCACTTTAATCTGTCCCCTACATAGCTACCAAAATGATTTTCCTAAAGCATAGATCTGACCACAAAAGACAGGCAGGAGACACAGAGTGAAGACAGAGTGTTTAAGCATTATTCACCTCTTTTGGCTTTAGGAATAGCGACACCAGGGATTCACTTGCTGGGTATGATGGCTATGTCAGAGGCAGGGAGTACTGGAGTTATGGGTTTTGAATACTTTGGTTTTCTCCTGTGGTCTGTCTGTTGCCCAGAATGGGAGCCACTTCGATGGACAAATAAGGTTGTCATCTCTTGGCACAAAGGGCCTGTTTCTGCCTGGGATCCTTTGGATATGGCCACCGGCTCGGGTTTGCCAGAGGTAGAATGGAAGCTGTGGTGTTTGGGTGGAGGAGGGCTGTAGTTCTGAAATCTCACTGTTTTGACTTGCTGCAGTGAAAAAGAGAAAAAAAGATTACTGGTGAGTCAGAGGAGTGTTGGATATAAGCAAAATAGAAACTCTGTAAACAAACTCATTTCTGTCCCTGGGGTTTGTTGGTACCGTACATCCTGCTTGGTGTGCTGCCCTGACCTGAACCCTACCCCATCCACCCAAGATTCAACTAGGTGATGGAGTGGGGAGAGTGCTGGGCTTGGTTCAAATTCTGCCTCAGATACTACTATATACCAGTGTATGACCCTGAATGGGTCACACAACCTCTCTGAGCCTCAGTTACCTCATCTATAAAATGGAGATAATCATAACACCTGTCTCACAAGGTTGTCATGAGGATCAAACAAGTACCTTGCAGGCCTTCACACTCTAGAAGTGCTAAGTACTAGTGCAAAATATGAAACTATTAGTCCAAACTCCTTCTATAGAAAGTTTCATTTGGAATGAAAAGTATTGAAAAGCAAGGAAGCTCTGAATTGGAAGGGACTTCCTTGTCACTTATTCTAACTGGCACCCAAGCATAAATCCTCTCTATATTCCTGAACTCCAATATCCACGTGAAGACTGCTTGAAGATACCTCTTAGGAAAATGTAGGCCAGTCACTTACGGAGAGTGAGAACATCACAGAATGGACAGCCCTGGTGCTGCAATAATACCTATGAAATATTAAAATTCCTAAAGGCTAAGCTCATATCCTCCAATAGTACATAAGCGACTTGAAAGCCAGGATAATTTCCCTTCTGTCTTCATATCCCCAGGGCCTGCACACAACGCTTATTTATTGATTGAGTCACTCCTTTTCTGAGGATTGATGTGAGGGTAGGGACAAGATTCACACAGGGTAAGAATGGATCTATACTAGCAGAGAATTTCAAGTGAAGATAAAAATTTAACAGTGCCTTCCCTCAAGGAGCTTACATTCTACAGATCCGCTGACGTCCTGGAGTTCTGACTGCCTCCTGAAGCCCTTTGTTTTGAGGATTCTGGGAGTGCAGGCTGTGTGGCCCAGAGGATGTCTCTGGCTTGTTTTACATTCCAACTAAACCCAATCACCAGCTATTCCTTGATCTCTGTCTCTTTCCCTATCTCTGTGCATTCAAGTAGGCAGTCCCCCCAGCCCCCACTCTCATGCCTGGCACTCTTTATCTCTGCCCTATGGAATCCTCCTCTTCTTTTTAGAACTCAGTTCATGTCCTGTAGTCTCCATGAAGCTGCCTTTTGATTAATTTCCCTCTCCTCTCAGCCGGCCTGATAAGTAATCATGATAAGTAATCATGGTCCATCCTCTCTCCTCTGTCTCTTTCCTATATTATCTCCACACTTAGAGTGTAGACTCCTCAAGGCCAGAGACTATACTCTTAAATAATACCCATTACCACAGGCTGAACAGCTGAGTGAGTGTTCTCCAAGTACTCACTGACAGTTTTGTCAAGGGCAATGACTTCAAAGATGATGGAGCATTAACTTGCAGCTAGAATCTCCCATATGTATTGTTTCTACCATTAGAAAGTGAACTTCTAGAAAGTATGGGTTATCTCCACTTTTCTTATTATCCTGAGAACTTAACATAGCTGTTTTGCACATAGTAAGTACTGCTATCCCTTCCATGTTGGGGGTGGGGGGTTAGGGGTGTGGTGCCCCTTTGATTGGGAAAATCTGAGTAAAATTTTTGGCTCTCCCTTCATACTGGAGAAGAAGTCTGAATTTTTTATTTTTCTTTTATAGGTGTTTACAATACCTTATTGTAAACTCTGGGTTAAGTATTTGATCATAGGTTCTACTTCTCTGACAGCCTTCATGTGTTGTCTGTGGCTTCCACAAAACCAAAATTCCTATTTAATTTTTATGCTGTGATGTGGAAGGGATAACTGTATGTACTTAATGTTTGTGTCTCCACCCCCACTCCCCCATCCCTCTTTCTGTGTCTGAGGGGAAGTGGCTATAACTGATGGCCAGGTCTCATGATACAGTTGCCTGCAGGGCCTGACCTGCTCTGAACTGTGGTCCAATGCAGTGATTATAATTCAGGAGGCAGTGACTATAATGCCCTTTTTTTCAGAGGAGGAGGAGCCTACTGACAGCTCTTCATGTAGTAGTCTAGGGAGGCTTTAGCACAGAGGTGGTACTGTAGTTGGACCTTGAAGGACAGGCAGGATTAGCAGGCAGCTGGGAGAGAGGAAGGCATTCTGGTCATCAATAAGTAGCATTAAAAAAAGTCATGGAGGCAGAAATGAACACTATGTTTATTTAGTTTTGCACATACTCAATTCCTTAGCTGTCCCCATTAATAGTTTAGTCTCCCTAAGACAGGTCACTCGGGCAACCAAATTGAATAAAATTATTCTGATTTTCCTGTGTCCTTGGCATGGCTTCTCACTTAACCTAGGTGAACAGAAGTACAGCCTACTTGTAGGCTCCTGATCAAGGCTCCTGATCAATCACATACTCAATTATAAATGAAATTTATTTGGTGCTTTAGATAAAGTGCTTTACATAGACTATCTCCCTTGAGCTTTACAGCAATATTATCATTCCCATTTATTGGTGAAAAAACTGAGGTTCATGGAGATGAAAGGATTTACCTATGGTTAGTTATACAGCTAGTAAGTATCAAAACGGGAGTTGAGCCCAGGTTTTCCTGACTCTATCCACTATATGGCACATTGCCTTTCACTGAGAATACAATCCATAAAAGCACACACACACACACACACACACACACACACACACACACACACTCTTCACTAAAAGGGGCTTGGGTCACTTTCCTTGAAAGAGCACTCTGGCAGGCATCTTTCTCATATAAAGTTTACTAGTAGATTAGGAAATTATCCTGGCCTCATTAGCCTGAAAAATAGTCAGTGGTATAACCTTCCATATTATTTACTAATTCTTTTTCCTTATACCTTTTCTTTCACTCCCTCAGGTCATTAGGAAAGCACAAATACTTTGTCTTTAACAAATGAACTAATCCTAAGAAGTTCAGTTGAAAGAATTCTTGACTAGCAGACATTGGCTTCTAGTCCTGACTCTTCTCTCATTAACTATTTATGTGACCTTGACAAACCACTTAAATTCTGTTTCTTGGTAGCCTCATCCATAAACTGAAGAAAACAGCTGCCTTAGTATGCCTCTCTGGTTTTGTTGTAAAGGTCAAGGGAAATTAATGCATTAACCAATGAACCAATCACTGAACATTATTAAATGCTTACTATGGATGTGCCAGGCAGGGGCACCAGGTGGTACAGTGGATAGGCACTGGGCCTGGAGTTGGGAAGACTCATCTTCCTGAGTTCAAATCTGACCTCAGACACTTACTAGCTGTGTGATCCTGGGCAAGTCACTTAACCCTGTTTGCCTCAGTTTCCTCATCTGTAAAATGATCTGGAGAAGGAAATGGCAAAACCACTCCAGTATCTTTGCCAAGAAAACCCCAAATGGGGGCATGAAGAGTCAGAGACAACTGAAAAGACTGTATGACAACATGACATGTACCAGGCACTGAATTTAGTGCTAGATGTCTGTCTATGTACTTATCTAATCTGTCTGTCTAAGTATTTATCTATCTATCTACATGTCACCTCCATTATAATGTGAGCTTCCTGAAGGCAGGAACTATATTTTTGCCTTTCACTGCATCATCTGACCTTATAAGGCACAGGGCCTGGCACACAGCAAGCCACATTGCTCATTATTAGCTGAAATGAAGGAAATAAAATTGAAATAAAGAGTTTACACCCCAATTCTGACAATAATTGCGTAGCCCTGAGGCTACACTTTATCTTTCTGAAACCTGCTGTCCACATTTGTAAAGTATGGAATAATATTTATACTATGTACCATTTTTGTTGGTGGTGGTGCTGTTGTGTTGTTTCAGTCATGTCTGACTCTTCATGACCCCATCTGGGGTTTTCTTGGCAGAGACACTGGAGTGGTTGGCCGTTTCTTTCTCCAGCTCATTTTACAAATGAGAAACTGAGGCTGACAGGGTTAAGTGACTTGTTCAGGATCATACAGGTAGTAAGTTTCTAAGTCCGGGTTTGCAGTAATGAGGCTTCTTGACTCCAGCCAGCACTCTATGCAGTGTGCCACCTACTTATCCATGTACTACTACAGAGATGCTATGAGGAACAAGCTTTGTAAGTCTATAGATATGAATTATTATTATTATTATTTGAGGAGGGAAGGCAGGGCAATTGGGGTTAAGTGACTTGCCCAAGGTCACCTAGCTAGTAAGTGTCAAGTGTCTGATGTCGTATTTGAACTCAGGTCCTCCTGACTCCAGGGCCAGTGCTCTATTCACCGCACCACCTAGCTGCCCGTGATATGAGTTATTATTGTTGTTAACTCTTCTCATTGCTAATGAAAAAACACTGCACTGGGGATTAAGAGATTGTTACTTAAATTCTCTAGAGTTTCAGTTTCCTAATTAGACCTTTGTGGTGTTTTTGGGCTCTTTTATTTTACCATCCTGTGATTACATGAAAAGCAGAAATTACTGGGACACCTTTAATCCAATTCTCAGTTCTTTCAGAATTTAGGCAACTAACTGAGTTCATGCAGATTCACAGGGAACCAACCTAGATTTTTAAAAGACAGGCATAGAAGACAGATATAAAAGCAGATAACAGCAAGTAAATATCAAAGTATGGCATGGATCCATATGAAGAATGGTAGGAGTGCCAAAGTTGAGAGTGGTTAGAAAAACTAAGGACCAATAAAAAGGGTTTAAAAGACTATATTGGGGATAAGAGGGGGATCAAAAAAAGGAATTGGAGCAGTGCTTCTATATGGACAGGACAATGACAACTGAGAGAAAGGTGACTGGTTCTTATTTCACTTCTATATTTTATAAATATGGCTTTTTATGGGGAATAGATACCGATTAAATAAGAAGATTGTAAGATAATTGCTAACTACTCTTGATGAGTTCAAGTCTTCTGGTCCAGAGTTTAAGTCCTCTGGTACAAAAAGACCTGCTGGACATGATTACTGAGTCACACTGTCAGTTATCTTTGAGAAACTATGAAGAATGATAATTTTACATGAAACTTTCATAGGACTGGAGAATGGGGAAAAGCTGTCCCAGTTTTTAAAAAGGAGAAGGAAATGATATTTGCAAATTATAGGCTAGTGAATTTTATTTGATTCCTAGAAAATTCTAGAATGGAGGGATGATAGCTGAACATCTAGAAAAGTTTTAGTGGCTTCCTACTGCCCACAGGATAAAATCCAGACTCCTCATTCTGACATTGATAGCCCTTCACAATCTGACTCTATGGTATTCCTCTTCATTCACTCTCTGCTTCCTCCAAACAGACCTTCTTGCTCTTGTCATGCATTAACTTTCTCTCTGTCACCTCTGCACCTTTATACAGTTGTCCTAAATGTCGAGAATGTTCTCCCTCATCTCCATGTCATGGAACCTTTATTGCTCAGGTCAACCATCCTTTCTTTCAAGAGGCCTTTTCTGATTCTTCCAACAGTTAGTGCTTCCTTTCCCTCAACCCATTACAGTATATTTATTTTATTTGGAGACAATCAGGGTTAAGTGACTTGCTCAGGGTCACATAGCTAATAAGTATCTGAGGTGGGATTTGAGCTCAGGTCTTCCTAACTCCAGGGCCAATGCTCTATCCACTAAACCACCCAGCTGCCCTGTATTTACTTTTTATATATCTTGCACTTACTTATCTATAAACATACTGTATTCCCCTTGTAGAATATAAGCACCTTTAGGGCAGGAACTATCTCAGTTTTGTAACTGTATCCCAAGCATCTAGTGCCCGGCATTCAGTAGGTGCTAAATAAATATGTACTGATTGGTAGTTATAGCTAAAGCAGAGAAGATGGTGGGGGGGAAACATGATAGCTGTCTTCAAGTAAATGAAGAGTGATTAGGAGGAGGAAAGATTACACTTGTTTCCCTAGAAACTGGATGGCACAACTAGGAACAATGAGTTGATTCTCCTCGAAAAGGAGCAAATGTAGGCTGGATGTAAGGAAGATCTTCCTAATGATTAGAGCTATCCAGAGGCAGAATTGGTTTCCTCTGGAGGTTGTGGGCCCCCTCATACTGGATATCTTTAAGCATACTTGTATGTTATGATGAAGAGGGGGATCCCTGCTTGGGTACAGGTTGGACAAGATGGTCTGTGAGGTCATTTCCAACTCTGTAACTCTGCATTGACTAATTCAGGAAGCAGCAATGTACCATGTTGGATCCAGAGTAAACTCATGAGATAGTCATCTCTGGCTATTCAAATGTTGAACCTGTCAAAATAGTTTCTAAGTGAAAATTTTTGGTTCCAAAGGACAGATGTCTCTTCCTCGTGAGGGCCCCACACCTACCTTTTCAGTGCCAGCCTTGGAGTTCTCTGGTTTTACTAGGATGGATGGTGGAGCTGATGCAGGTGGCTTTATGGGAGGTTCACTCTTGACTGGGGTTTCTTTGGTTTCCACAATGATAGAGCTGGCAGCTGAATGGACCTTGCTATCAGTGCCTCTGTTTCCAAAAATGATGGCAGGCTCACTGGCTGGAGAAGGCCTTGAACCAACTTCAATCACAGTGGCAGTTGCATGTGGCGGAGGGATGGATTTTGACTGATAAGATGTGAATGGATGGGTTCTAACTGAAACTGTTGGGGTCCGCCGGAGGGAGCCAACGATGGCACTTGGGGTCCCAGACAGGGATGGTCTCTGAAGTGATCCATCTGGAAAGTAAGATTATTTATATATCAATTACAGATTATATATCAATTACAAATACAACCAGTTGCTTTTGTCAGGCTCAAGTCAATATCTAGAATTCTTATCACAAGTAACAATATTCTGTAATATCCTAGAATATTGCTGTGCTTTTCCAATATGAATCATATGCATTCTCTCAGGATCACTCAAAGGTCTACATTAACGTTCCTGTTTTATATCCAGCACAGACTGTATAGTTTTAGACACCAACATTGTTTTTGGGGCAGTGTTTCTTTGTTTCTCAAATTAGGGAGTTAGGCCATAATGAAACCTGCATTTTGTTGGGTTGTCATTTCAATTGTGTCCAACTGTTCATGACCCCATTTGGGGGTTTTCTTGATTAAGTTACTGGAGTGGTTGATGAGTCTTCCTGACTACAGGGCCAGTATTCTATCTACTGACCTACCTAGCTGCCCCCAAATTAGGGAGTTAGGTCATGATGAGACCTATATAGGACGACAGATTTAATAAGAAGGGACCTTTTTTAAAGCTTAACTGGTATAATCCCATGGCAATTCACTTAACTGTTTGCCTCAGTTTCCTCATCTGTAAAATGGACTGGAGAAGGAAACGGCAAACCACTCCAGTATCTTTGCCAAGAAAACCCCAAATGAGGTCATAGAGAATCAGACAAAACTGAAATGACTCAACAACAAAAACTTCTCATCTGACAAATGAGAGGCCCAGTGAGGTTAACTGATGCCATATATAGCAGAAATGCAAATCTGAACCCAGGTCCTCTGACTCCAAAGTCAGTGCTCTTTTTATTGCATCAGCTGCACAACTTTGAGTAGTTATTTGCTGATGGTGATAGCAACAAGCAGGGTATCCTCATGGGGTTCTGAGGTCATAAGGTCACAGTATTTAGAACTGGAAGAGGCCTCAGGAGTCATCCAGACCAACCCCCTCATTTTACAAATGAGGAAGTGAAAGGCCAAGAGATTCAGCGGGCAGATCAAGCTGACCTTGTCCAAAACCCGGATTCTCTCTCTTCTCCCTTCTGGTTTTTGAGATACATCATTATGATAATAAGGATGAGAGACTTCTTTTGCTAGATACATGGTGGCAAGATCAGAAGGCATTATTTTTGGCATAGAGGCAGAAGTAAATGGGGATTTGGGAGATAGTAAGATCATAGTAGGCCCCTATTTGCTTCAGTTCCTCATCTGTAAAATGGGGACACACCACAGATGAACATGGCAAACCACTTCAGGATCTTTGCCAAGAAAACTCCATGGACAAGTCCATGGGGTCACAAAGAATCAAACTGACTGAACAATAACAAAGGATCACAGTAAGGCATTTTGGAAACTGAAAACACTGAGCTGCTTTGCACTAGAGAAAGGACTAGTGCTACCTTTTCAATTCACAGAGGCCAAAAGGTATTCATTCTAAAGGGGGAAAGGCATTTCTTATCTTTGTTATGGCAACTTTAAAACACACAGGATCCTCGAGGTCGTCAGGGCTGAGGCCTGAGGCTTTTTGTCTTGCAAGTTAAAGGAGGTGTCAGGCATTTATTTCTGGGGACTCCTAGAAGGCTCTTGTCTTTTTGCCTCAGTACTCTGTCTCTTATTGAGTGCCACAGCATTTAAGGCTTTGGAACCAAGATGCCTTGACCTGGAGGGGGCTTATCTTTAGCTATCATTAATCCCCAAGGAGAAATTTTAAAATCAAAGTTATTAGCATTCTACAGACATGGCTCAGGCCTAGTTCCCAATTGTTTCTTCCTATTGTAAGTTCCCTGAGGACAGAGACTGTCTTTGGCCTCTTTTTGTATTCTCCATGCTTAGCATGGTACTTGACACTTCAGGAGGCACTTAACAAATGTTTACAGATTGATTGATTGAATAGGAAAAGGCAGGCCAGCGATCTCAGTTTTTAAGAGTGAACTAGTCATCATTCACACTCATATTCCACCTTCCCTCTACCTTGAGTAGGATGCAGTGTTCTGGGAACTGAACTCAGTTTTCTGACCATTTTCTTGCTCAGGGGATTGATAGTTCAATTTTGTAAGTCAGAAAAGCAAAAACCTTGGAGACTCAGCCCATTCTTATCCAAAGTGATTTTTTTTAAGTTGTTATTTTACAGTGAAAAGTTAAATTTTTACTTGATTCAATTAATATCTATAACCCCTAAAATTCCATGGTTAGGTATTAAAAACAATTTTTTCAAAGGTTAAAAAAATAAAACAAAAAAGAAACAGAGCATCAGGAAAACTAGAGTACTGGAAAGAAGACAAGAATTTTTAAATATATTGATTGCCCAAAGGGGTGAAAATTTTTCTGCATCCATGTGCTATTAATATCTCAAAACTACACATGTTTACACATTGGATTGGCTGATGATATGAAGCTGAAATGTTTGAGGATGAAATGTTCTTTTGGGGTCCACTAGGACACAATTCCCCTGATTCACAGGAAAGTAAATCCCTGCTTGCTCTGGATAGTTAGTTCTACCGCATTTTCATGTTTAACCAATCAGCAGGGATTCCAGGGGCCTGGTTAAAAACCAGATGGAATGGTTTCATTTATAGATTACAATTGTTCTTCTAAAATCTGTTCCCTAATTCTATAGAAGGTCAAAGGATCCAGCATAAGGCAAGAGCCTGACTGTCATGGAGACTAAGGATCTCAAATCCAAAGTTCGCACTGGGCTTCAGTGTATTGAACTAACCTATTTGCACTGCTATCAACTCAACCTTCTTTTATCTAGACAAAGGCACAAAAGGTTGAATTATGGGACTTGGCAGGCCAACATGCAGTCCAAACTTATGGAAGGTTTCGTATCCTTGATCTGGAAAACTAATGAGGTAACTGCCATTGAGGGTCATTCAGGAGAGTCCCAAAAGGGATGTCCTGAAGCCAGCCCTAAGAGGTTCTCAAGAGCTAATTGTTAAGTGTGAGCATTTGACATTTCAGAAATTGACAAATGCCACAAATTAGGGCTTGATTTATTGTTCTGTTGACTGTCTAAACTTAAAGTAAAGGATAAAATATAATAATGCACATTAAACTCAAAGTATGTCCAGTATATGTGTTTGTAGTGATCTGCTTTTAAATGGTTAATAAATGGAGAACTAGTTGTTAAATGTTTACCAGCACTCCACTGGTTTTACTTAATAGTTGTATGATGCTTGACCCAGGCTAGATTGCCTCAAAATAAACAAATAAAAAACAAACCTCACCAACAACCCAACTGAGTTTTTGTGAGGTAAAACGTATTTAGTGGTTCAGTTAAATATCACCCCTCTTGTTTTGAAAAATGACTTTAAGTCATAACTTAAATATGATTTCACCCAACTTTCAGTTCAGGACAAATGTTCCTCTTCATCCGGGGTTCTCAAACTATGGTGCTTGGACCCCCTTGGTATCTCTAAGACTTTTTCAGGAAGTCTTTGAGGTAAAAACTTTTCATAATAATACTAAGATGTTATTTGCTATTAAAATACCCTTCCTTTTCCAACTTCCCATTTGTGTGAGGCCACATTTTCTTCACATACTTTAACCCAAAAAACCCCCAAAAAACCAGTAAACAAACAAACTGAATACAGAAGCAGATATGGAAATCCAGTTGTCCTCTATTAAACCAGACTTTTAAGGAGGTTTGCAGAGGCAGCTAGGTGGTGCAGTGAATAACGCACCGGTCCTGGAGTCAGGGGGTACTGAGTTCAAAGTTGACCTCAGACACTTGACACACTTACTAGCTGTGTGACCTTGGGCAAGTCATTTAACCCCAACTGCCCTGTCCTCCCCCTCCAAAAAGCAAAAAAAAAAATTAAAGAGATTTGCAAAAATGTCAATGCCACTATTCTCACTATTTTTTGAATATAGTTTATTTATTAAGTAATGTTATCTAACATGTAATGGGATGGTTATTGTTTTAAAATGATTTAATATTTTAAACACCAGTTTCAATTCTTAATTCAGCAAATATCAGTAGCTATAAATTACATAAATTAAAGTTCTCTGGAGAGTCCTCAATAATGTTTCAGAGTGTAAAGAGGTATCTCCTGAGACCAAAAATGTTTGAGAACTTCTGCTCCACCCCACCACTTACTTTTCCTCATGCTGCTCCGTACTTTCCGAAGAGAAGTCTGTCCAAAGGCTCCTGGTCCACCTGTGTTTCTTACTGGGTTGACTACAGCTGTTGGCACAAACACTGATTTAAAGGGACGGCCTTGTCTGGGATCATTGTCTGAGATACTCCCTTGGGATGAAACTGAAGAGGTGGATAATGTCCATGTGGCATAGAGAGGAGTCCTCGAATCTGGAAAACCAGATGTCTTCCTGGTGGATGTGTTTTTAAAGAAAAAAGAAAGAATTTTATAATAAAAAGAACAATAATAATTAACATTTATATAACTAATATCTTAAGTTTTGTGAAGTATTTCTTTCATATGGGATATCTTTTGTTCCTTCTCAACAACCCCATGAGGTCATTAACAATTTGACAAGCATTTAAGTGTCTACTGGTCAACTACTATGCTACTATGCAAGCAGATACTAAGAAAGGCAAAAATCAGTCTCTGTTCTTAAGAACCTCACAAGAAAAAGGAAATTCCCATTTGACAGATAAGGAAATTGAGGTTGAGGTAAGTTTGAGGTAAATTTGCCCAGCATCACACAGTTAGTAAGTGTCTAAGGCAGTAATTTGAATTTAGGTCTTATTGAATTCCAAGTCCAACATTTTATTCACTGTGCCACCTAGGTTTAATTAGTCCAGGGATCTTGCACACTAAATGTGGCAGCCTTTCAGTATTTTTGGCTCCTCACCATCCTCCAAACCACAGTCATAAACTTAACTAGATTAAGGCAAGATATCTCTAACCTCAGAGAGCTATTGGAGGAACTTCCATGAGAGTAGAGATTCTCATTTTCAGGCCCACTTGTAAAAGATGAAGACCTGCTATTTCATCAACCTTCTTCTGCCCTATTTCAATCACTCCCTTTCTAAAGTCAATCTTGGCACTAGAGTGAACAGCTTATACAATAAATTCTTGCTCTATCTTGTTCTTTAAAAAAATCAAGCTGGGAAGGGAAGACCCTCAGTGTTGCTGTTCCAAAGAAAATAGTTACCATTCACTTTCACTCTAAGGCAGGAGGGCCCAAAATATAGCCACTAAGTGGAGCTTGGACAGGGACCTACTGTGGTCTTATCTATGAGCTTCAGAGTTGAGGGAAGGAAGGAAGAAAGGAATCTAACCAGTAAACCCTAAGTTAAGTGGGCAGCTTCTGGTCATCAAAATTTACCTTCCTTTGGAGAGAAGGAAAGGGAGAGGGAGAGGACAAGCTGAGGTACCCAACTAACTGGGTCTTTCTCTCCCAGCTTAATTTTTATTTCTTTTTCTTAATCAAAGGGGCTATCCCTTGACTTCTTAAAAAGGCCTATTCCCTGAATGGGCATAACCTCACTCTAAGTGACCTGGAAAGGCCTTGGCCTAAAAGGGTCAGTGTCTCCCATTGTATCCCAGGCCATCTCCAGTCATCCTGATGAATATCAGGTTACTGAATCTAGATGATTCTGGAGGAGAAAGTGAGGATGGTGATCTTGCACAGCCCTCCCTCACTCATATTGAAGTTAACTGCTAGTAATGTAGGAAATGTGGAAATAAAACCTAAAATGTTTAGCAAGTGGTTGACTATATGGGTGACACCCAGGTGGCCATCCTGGGTAACTGGAGGGGAAGATGATGGTGCTCTTGACAAAAATTGGAAACTGAGAAGAAGGGTAGGGTTGGATGATGGTAATTTAATAGTATTTTCAATATACAGGCAGCTCAATGTCTCAGTGGATACAACACTGAGACTGGAATCAGAAAGACCTGAGTTCAAATGTGGTCTCAAACACTTATTAGCTGTGTGACCTTGGGCAAGTCATTTAACTTCTATTCACCTTAATCCACTGGAGAAAGGAATGGCAAATCACTCCAGTATCTTTGCCATGAAAAGCCCATGGTGTGCTATGGTCTATGACGTCATGAAGAGTTGGACACGACTGAACAATAAATTTTCAGTGCAAAACACAACTCATCCATGCCTTTTCATTCTGTGATTTATTCTAGTCCACCCAAAATGAAAAGAGTGTGGGGGGGAGGGCTCTTACAGACCCTTCTCTGCTGAGGGGTACCCACTATAGCCATGAAGTGACATGGGGGACAGTGAATGAGTATGTGGAAAAGGGGAGGAGTGCAATTTTCTCAATGGCATGTGTACATCTGGTGCTGTGTGGTATGGTATATCATACGACATCTTGCTTAGAAGGAAAGAGGTATTGGTGGGAGTTGGTAATAACAGAAGGAATGGGGTTGAATGGGTCATGTTGGGGTATAAACGTAGATACTTTATTTTGGAGATAAGCCCCCAAATTGGCTGTCATGAGATCCATTCAATTCTTTTCCCCCTTCCTGATTGATCACACACCCTCCTTGGGTTGATCACATCCAAGACTTCAATTTAGAGAGCATTGGCCTAGGGCACCGAAGAGTCTTTCCCAGGGTTATATAGCTAATACCTATCAAAGATGAGACTTGAACTCACATTGTCCTGATTCTAAGTAGCAATCTAGATCCATCCTGCTACATTGTTTTTCATACACTCACTTAGGCTTTTAATAAGTGTATGCTGATTGAATTAAGTGAAGTTCCTTAAGAGTAGGAATTTCTACTTGTGAGTGGAAATCCAATCCCTGATACTATCTGTACAACCCAGGTAATTTCTGATCCCTAGTTTCTTCTATCTTGAAAATTGAGTTTATAATAGTACCTATGCATTTATAGGATTGTTGAGAGGATTAACAATATTGGGGCACAGTGACTAGAATACTACGTGTTCAACAAATTATTGCCAGATACTGGCAGTGTTGAGTAAAAACATTTCATCAAACCACTGTACAATATAAGACTATATACTATGACTGCTTTGTTTTCTACTCAAATCCAACCAAAGCACCTACTAGGTCCCAAACACTCTCCCTTTAGGCTCCAAGCTTTCAGTCAGTGGAGAATGGTCAGAAAACCACCAAAGGCTGTCAGGCTGCTTTAGTGCCCTTGTATCTGCTGAGTCCTGACCATGAGCTGTTGTCACTCTGGGCCAGGTCCTAGTTCCTCTGTTTGCTGGGGAAGCCTGTGCACTCTTTAACCTGTCTCCCCATCATTCACTTTGTCACTGATGATTAAATTACCTCTGCTAATTCACTAGGAATAAAGTCTAACAAGGCTGGCAATGATAAACTCTTTCAAAGGACTTCCCAGTCTTCTTTCCTGGGATTCTTTCTTTTTCTTTTACTTAAGAGGGTGATTTATACTTTAATAAAGGGTCAGTGTTTTTACCAAGATAACTGAGGCATCACTTCATTATGGGCAAGGCTTCCTACAATGGATGGGCAGCTAAGTACAGAAAGTAACGCCCAGGGCCAAGGGGGACTTTCTTTCCCTGTGATCTTCAAACTGGTTTTTGTTTCACTGACTGGGCTTATCACCGACTGAGGGAGAAGGTTCAGGGCTATCTGATGATTGGGGGTCAGGCTGCATCATGGAGATTTATAGATGTGGGGGAGAGAGAATAAGAGAAATCAGCAGAGCTTGAGCAGTATTACTGCTGCCAAGCCAAGCAGGGTACTGTGCAAGGCCATCAGGATTACAGAGTCAAACCTTCTTTGCCATAATAATAAATAATTGCTAATATTTACATAGTGCTGCCTAAGTATGCCAGGCACTGTGCTAAGTACTTTTACAATTATTATTTTATTTGATTCTCACGAAAACCCTAGAAGGTAGACGCTATTATCATGCCCATTTTATAGTTGAGGAAACTGACAAACCAGAGGTTAAGTGACTTGGCCAGAGTTCACACAGCTTGGAAGTGTCTGAGGCTGGATTTGTACTCAGTTGTCTCTGACTCCAGGCCCAGTGCTCTATTCACTGAACCACCTAGTTCCCATGACTCTGAAAAATGAACTGGCAAAATGGAAAGGGAACTAGCAAAAGTTGATTCAACACAAAGACTACAGTATACAATTAATTAGAATGAGCTCCAAGATAGTTCAACCTGTCCCTTCATTTCTTGAGTACTGCTCTTAGGGTGTGGTCTCATTTTTCTGAGCTCAGGGTTGGCCCAGGCACTAGGAATTCCTGGAGACTCAGTCCCATGGCTAGTGCCAATTGCTTCTATGTTCTTTAGCAAACAAACCACTTCATTATTCTACTGTTTAGCACTTATCCAATGTTTAAGAAAAAAACTACAGAAGCACATTGCAAACATTTATTAACTAATGCCCATAGCACCCCAGACAGGTAGGCATTATGTATTATCCTTGTTTTGCAGATGATGAGGTTATGGGGAAAGGAGGATGATCCCTTGCTCAAGGACATTTTGTTGATCCCGGAATGTTGGGTTTGTTCTTTTTGCCCCAAGTGTGAAGCTGCTTATGAACACAGACCACAGCACCTCTCCCAATTCTCTGCGCCTGAGACAGGAACAGTTCTATGCTTTGTCCATCAGATGGAAAAATGACAAAGATATTACTGCATCAGGCCTGACTTTTGCTCTGGTATTCCCCATAGGTGGAACAAAAAGGAATAGGGATGGTCAGGCACTGGCAATATTTTTTATATTGCTTACTCAATACTGAGCATAGGAGAACAGCACTCACCTGTTTCACCTGAGCACAAGCCAGTAAGTACTAAGAGGACAGGCAGGGTGGAATATAAAATGGATAATATCCAAATATTCCACTGTCTGACACATAAAAAATATATAATAAAAAAATAAACAAAGAAAGAAAGAAAGAGAGAAAGAAAGAAAGAAAGAAAGAAAGAAAGAAAGAAAGAAAGAAAGAAAGAAAGAAAGAAAGAAAGAAAGAAATCATAGACCATAGAATGTTGGGACTGGCAGGGGTCTTGAAGACCATCCAGTCTAACCCCCTCATTTTGCCGATAAGGAAACTGAGGACCTTAGCAGCAAACTGTGGCTTGCAAACTGGTCCTATGTCTTTGACTCTGCCAGATAAATCATTTCCAGACCATTCTGCCTACTGTATTAACACACCACACTTAGGGGTGGGGAACCTGTGGCCTCCAGGCCACAAGTGGCCCTCTAAGTCTTCAAGTGCAGCTCTTTGATTGAATCCAATCTTCACAGAAATAATAAATTAATAAAAGGATCTATTCTGTAAAATTTGGATTCAGTCAAAAGTCTCCACCTAAGGACCTAGAAGGCCATGTGGCCTTGAGATCACACCCCTGCCCTAGCTTTTAGCTTCTATGAAATCCTGCTTGCAGTAAATCCTGAGAATCTGCAGATTCTATAGGACTCGTGCTAAAGAGGTCAACACTGTCCTATATATGTGGCTGGTTACCTTTGTTTAATCTGTGGCCGCAGACTCTAAATCCTAGTCAGTCCATTTGTAAATTCCTGTCCTTGATCACAAGAAAGGCTGAGCAAGAACACAGATGCTTACACATAAACTTTTCCTTACTCTTGGAAAAGCACAATCCAATCTATTCAACTCAAATTATGTATGCTGCTCATAGGGGATGAATAGATATCTTCATAAACGAAGGATGGCATTATTAAGCCCTGAGGAGTGAGAGGAACTGACCTTTCTTTCTGCATTGGAAAGATTAGTTAAGGGTAGATATTGCCTGTGTCCAGATGAGAAAACTTAGCATTTTTTACCCATGTCCAAAATCTTGAGCTGAGGTTGCTAATTCTACATTTAGGCAGCTCAGGTGAGCTACTAACATGTGAAACATCTGGGAAACAGCTGGTGCTCCAATTACCCAGAGAACAGCCTCCAAGCTCACTTTATCTTGGAAGGGATTTGAAGATCATGCCTTGGTCTTCTTACCCACTCATGCCCACAAGTGAAAAAACAGTGGTTACAGCAGCAACATCTCTGAAAACCCAGGACAATGATAACTGTCATTTACAGGTTGGAAGCAAGATTTTTTTTTGGAGGGGGGAAGGCAAAGTAATGGGGGTTAAGTGACTTGCCCAAGGTCACACAAGTGTCTGAAGTCACATTTGAACTCAGGTCCTCCTGACTCCAGGGCCGGTGCTGCACCACCTAGTTGCCCCCAGGAAGCAAGAGTTTTATGAGTTTCAAAGTGATTTATTAGATGTCGGTGGAGCCAAAACTCCCTTTTATTTACTCTTGACATGCAGTCATTTCTGGATGGGAAATTCAATAAAAGCCTAAAACAACAACCTACATAGGAGGAAAGCCAAAAAAGCAAGAAAGAAATCCCAAGCACCATTTAGTTAATTGGAATTGAATATTGCCTCTAGCACCTGTGGATCTTTGCTGACATAACAAAGATCTTGCGTTGATGTCAAAATGTAAACTAACACCTTAGCTTTAAGTACCTACCTACTAGGGGGAGTTCAGGACAAATTCAGCTGTTTATTAACTTTTCAGCCATTCTTCTTTATCATTGAGTTGATAAATTAATTAAATCCTCACAGTAAAAGTCTAGTTGAATCTCAACTTTCTTGCAAGGGACTTCCCCCTTCCCCTGTCACTTCCACACCATCTTTGACAGTGGTCACCCAATTCAGCCTCTCTTTATATATTTTCAGTGTCAAGGAGCTTATTACCTCATAAAGAAGTCCACCTCACTGTTGGACAACTTTAGAGAGTACATTTTATATCAAGCTAAAATTTTGCCTTGTATTTCAACTTTCACTTGGTCCTAGAATTTTGCCCTCTAGAGCCACATAAGACAAGTCTAATTTCCTCTTCCAAATGACAAGCCTAGAATATTTAAAAGTAAAGTTTATGTTTTACCCCAAACACCCCTAGTTCTTCCCACTTTCCTCATCTATGACATGATTTTCAGCTCCCCCTCCCCTTACCATCATCTTTGTCTTTTTCTGAATGTTTGCCCTCCCAGTCTCTGGTCCCCTAAACTTTTGAACCCAGTATTCTAATAAATGATCTGGCAAGGGAACAGAGGACAGTAGGATTATTTCTTCCTGGGAAGGTGTGACCCTGTGGTATGTCATAAAGAGATCTTTGTTGTGTTATGATGACCTTAGGGGTTACTCCTTACCCTTTGCCAGTTTTCTGACTGACATTCTGGAGAGTAAAGGAATTGGGATTCTTGGGAGAGGGAAAATGGAGGTAGAGAAGGAGATGGTGTGTGTGTGTGTGTGTGTGTGTGTGTGTGTGTGAAAGCGTATGAGTGTATATGAGAGTGTATGTATGAGAGAGAGACAGAGACAGAGACAGAGATAGAGACAGAGTGTGTGTGTGTTTGTGTGTGTGTGTGTGTGTGTACACAGTCAGCAGAGCCTGTCAAATCACCCCTAATGCCCAGGAGAGGTTCTTAATCCTCTTCATGAAGCTGACAGTGGGCATGCCCAAACCTTTCACAGGGAGATGCAATGAAGTCCCAAACAAAGGCTCAGTTGTCTCTGTAAGCTCATCAGCTTAATCAGAGAATTCCCCTGATTAGTCCCCTACATAAAGATGGCCAGGTGGCTGGATCAATGAAATTTGTGTCTCTATTACAAGATGAAAAAAGAAATCGTTATAATGGGATATCCCCAGAAGAAGGCTTCAGAGAGACAACCTTTTTTTTTTTCTCTTGGCACAGAATGATAAGGAGTGGTATGAATTTCTGGAAACTCTAGCTTGTGCCCTGGCATCCTAAGAAATTTCTCAATATATTTTGGGGGAAGTAGTGTGGTATATATAGTGTGAGTCAGGAAGACAGGCCTCTAAATCCCACTTCCCACACTTATGAACTATGTGATAATCATTACTTGATAATTATCATTACTTTAATTATAATCATTATTTGACTGAGCTTCAGTTTCTTCATCTGTGAAATGGGAATGAATAATACCTATACTACTTACCTCAGTAGAGTTGTCATGAGGCTCAAATAATCTATGTAAAGTGCTTGGCGAACCTTTAAATGCCTTGTAAATGTCAGCTATTATTTAATTTTTATTCCACTGGAAAATTTTCATGACGCCTAATCACATTAGATGGGGCATGAAGTATGACATAGTGGGGAAAAAATGCTGGATTTAGAATCAAAGGACCTGACATTGGATCCCACCTCTACCTCTAGTAACATATTATCTGTGTGACTTTGGGCAAGTTATTTAAACTTTCTAATCTTCTGTGTTGTCATCTGTAAAATGAAGGGGTTGGGCTAAATGACCCTAAGGTTTAGCTCTAAATCTGTAATTCTGTGATATCTTGGTTTGTATAACTTTTATCTGGCTCTTGCCTTTGCCTCTATCACACACTACCTTACACTTGTTTGGGACCCCACCCAATTAAAGGCTAAAACACTATGGAGACATACCATCCTGCTTATTGTTTTTCACTTTTGTGCTCTAGTGCTAAATAGTATCCTGACCATAGTAGGTACTTAATAAATATGAACTGATGGATCCATTAATTAATAACTCAAGTAATTAATAATAGAAGAAATGTCTGAGAAAGAAGTTGCTGGCTCCTGCCATGAGGACTGTTAGCTCCATCATCATCAGGTCACTGTGAGTAGAGTGACCTTGACCTCCCCACATCTATGATCATAATGAAACAAACCTGAAAATAGGAACAACATAGTTGTTTGGGAAGATCCCAACTCTTCCAGTGACCAAGGACACACCCTTAAGCCAGCCCTCATGGTACTTTCCAAGGACCCGGATGCCTTCTCCTTTCTGAAGATCTAATTCCTCTGGTCCATGGGCTGAATAAGAATGCAGAGCAACGAACCTGGGGAAACAGAGGTACCCTGGTGAGGAGAATGGAGACAGGAAAGCCTGCTCGGTGGAACTTGTTCTCTATCCCCCCAAAATAATGACCAAGGATGATCTTGGGTGAGGGCATGGGACCTAGCCTCCAAGCAGAGGTCAGAAAAGAAGATTCCTGTTTGACTCCTGTTTACAAAATGACAGTGAATGTACTTTTTTCTTAAGAGGAAAAGTCAAAGGACCTAGGCTGACAGAGAACAGAAAAGAGAAGACTTGTCTGGGGGAAGAATATTATACTTTTTTAGGTCTAAGAACAGGGTAAGTAACAACATTCTCCATATTACCTGTATCACCTCTATCTCACAAGGATGTTTTAAGGAAAGTCTTTTGTATATTGGAAAGGGTCATAGATTAATGCAAGTTAATATAATTTTATATTATTTCCCATCTGCACAGAGGACAGGACAAAAGGGAATGGATTTTATACCACATCAAAAAAAGGATTTAGAACTAGGGAATCTCAGAACTGGAAAGGACCTCAAAAGCTCAAAGGGTCATAGAGATCTCAAGCTGGATAGAACCACAAATGACACCTAATTCAATTATTTCATTTTACAGATTAGGAGACTGGACCCAGGGAGTTTTGGTGACTTGCCCAAGGCCACACAGGTCATAATCCTCAGAGAGGGGATGTGAATGCTGGTTCTATGATTGCAGACCTAATTATCTTTCCACTGTATCAAGCTAACTTATAAATTTGAAAAAGGATCTCCTCTACAAAATACTTGACAAAATGGTCCTCAATCTCATCCTTGCTTGAGAGAGGGACATTAAAAAGAGTGTCTTGATTTTGAGTTATAGCATTAGTGTGCCAGAGCCAGTTTGAAATGGCTTGTGATAGCTGATAGTTAAATGTTTAGCATAAGCATTTATACCTCAAAAATAAAATATGCTATAAATTAGGGCTTGTTTTATTTTGTTTGCTTACTATTGTTTTGTTTATTGGCTAGACTTAAGGAAGTGATGGAGAAAATGTTAATAAGGCAAAGTAAACCTGTATTGTGCTTTTTTTTTTTTAAAGGAAAGCTGGTTGTTAAACATTTACCAGCACACCCCTGGTTATGTGACACTGTAAAATGCTATTAAGAGAGACTGTGCATTGAAATGCTGGGGGTTTTAAAGACAACTTGAACTGGAAGGGTCCATAGAAGTAATCTATAACAACTCCCTCATTTTAGAAATGAGGAAACTGAGGCCCAGAGAGTTTAAATGACTTGCCTAAGATAACTTAGGTAATAAGTACTGGAGTCAGGATATCAACTAAGACCTCTCAATTACCATTGAGTACTTTTCCCATTGTACCACACTGCCCCCTCCAAATTATTGCCTGAGATAGTTTAAGAGCACTGTACTTCAAGTGGAAATAGTTATTGTCAGGATCCTGGAAGAGCTAAGAGGGACATGGCATGGTTGGCCTCTCCAGGTCCTTTCTAGCCCAAGAAACAAAGGATTTTATATCCGTACTCACATATTAGCTGATATGTGTTGCTGGGAATAGGGAAGGTTGACAATTGCGGCAGGGTGTCCAAGGGATCCAGATGTGTTGTAGTAAGTGCTGACCTATAGTGTACACACACACACACACACACACACACACACACACACACACACACACACACACACACGAGAGAGAGAGAGAGAGAGAGAGAGAGAGAGAGAGAGAGGGAGAGAGAGAGAGAGATAGCAGAGTATTAATCAGATGAGTTCACCAAGACTTTCCCTTGGAATTTAGAACAATTGTGGGGACACACCTGGGAACAAAGTTACACCCTTTTCAGATGAAGCTCCTCTTTGTGGGGAGGAACCCTGAAGTAGCAGCATGTGGCATCTTGGAGAGTGACCTTTCTAGCATCGAGCCTCAAACTCTTTCTGAGAATGGTGTATGAGGACCTGGCAAATCTAATCCTACAGCAACTCTCTCAACCTTCTCTCTTTCTGCCCTTTCACAAGGAGCTTCTTTTTCCCACAGAAGATTCTGGTTTCCATTATTTATGCCTCAGTGGGAATTCCTGTGTTCCCTGTATTCCCTCTAAAAGGGAGTTTTGCATTTGAAGCATCAGTTCTTGTTGCTGAATGAAATGAAAGGCGATTTGGTGTACTGGACTCCAGACAAATGTCCTGGGATTTTCAATAATAGGAATGACATTCATTAGCCATGTGACCCTGGGTGAGTCACTTAACTTCTCTGGAGCCTCTTGGTTCCTTCATCTGTAAAATGAGGGGATTAGACTAAGTGACCCTATAAGTTCTTGCCAGTTCTAAATCTATGTACCTATAAGTAATGAAAAAGGCTTTCTTTCTTCCAAAAGGCATTTCAAGAATTAATGTGGTATACCGGGGGTGGGTATTTTGGGAAAAGGATAGGGGAAGTCTTTTGTTGCCCCATGTAGGTGGCCAACAACTTTCCCTATGCTTCAGAGGCCAGAAACAGGTAGCAAATTGCTGATAAACACTTACATATATAAAGTTCAGAATGGATAATCCATAGGGAGATAAGAGAAATGACTGAATTTATTTTTGTTATAGAGAACTGGTGTCAAACTCCAGGAGAACCAGGGGCCACTAAGCCATATATAAGGATCCCAGCAGGTCACATATCAACTTGGAAAACCTCATATTAACATCATCTACATTTTGTTGTATTTTTATTTTGTTAAATATTTCCTGATTACATTTTAATTTGGTTCCTCAGCAAGAGTGTGTTGAAGGGAGCCTGTTTGACACTTCTGCTAGAGCCAAAAAACACATATGGGGTTTGATCCTTTGTATGTAGGGTGGGAAAGTCTCCCCCTGTATCCCCATACACCCCTGCCCCGCCCAAGCAGGCTGCCTGCAACATTTAATGAGGCACTAAACAGAGTTCCCAAGGGTTCAGATCTCCTTTGCTTACCTCTGGAAAAGTCTAGAGGTACAGATTACCCTACAGGGCCCTGGACAAACTGCCCTCTGGCAGTCTGAGTCTTCACACTTATTCCATGTATCTGCTTAGGACTGTCACACTTATTTATACATGTATAAATGAGCTGACAGTGCTCATTGATTACCGTAGGGCTGTCTGTCCCTGGGATCTTAGGTGCAACATGTATGTGTGTCTCTGTGAGTATTTCAACAATCTTTTCAAAGGACTAGGGCTGGAAGGGACTTTAGAAATCATCCCTTCTAACCCTCTCATCTTACAGCTGGGGAAACTGAGACCCAGAGAAGTAAAGTGACTTGTCACATAGATATAAAGAGGTAAAACAGCTCTGTAACCACATCTTCTGATCCTGAACCCAGGATATATAGCATGCTATTTCTATGTATGAGAATGTCTATATGTCTATGATTCCATGTACACACATATATGTACATTCACATTCATGTTTGTGTGAATGTTGAAACAACTCCATTCATCTTGTATCAAGTTATCCAGCTAAAAATCATTCTACTGTGTCTTATCTGGGTACTTTTTCCATTGCACAGAGTTGTTCTGAGGTTTGCAACCAAATATTGTCAAACCAGTTTTCTCAAAATAAATATAATAAAAAAGGAGGTGCTTTGGGCTAAGCTGCTAGCTGCTCTGCTTACCCATAGCAAGGCAAGGTAAGGCCCTGCTGGTTTTGGGAAAGATGCCAAGGGAGCATCTTATTAAATGGAAGACTAATCTGGTGTTGGTGGAGATTGCTGGAAAACTGATTAAACAGGATAAACTTCATTTAACAACCATGACTTTCAATTGTTAGATTTGAGCCGAAAATCCCTTCAATCCATAAACATTGCTAATCGCCTAACAAGGACAGAACCACTGGAGTACACAGAAGTAGATTTCATTCTGTGGTTTGTCCTGTCCTATGCCATTACTGCCTTAAGTAGGGGTCTGTGGGTAGGGGTTAAACTCCTGCATGGAACCTAAGAGGGAATAAGAGTGTGCATTTATGACCAAATGAGCATGAGGAGGAAAGGGAAAATGTCTAGTTTGGGTCTCTGTGTTTCTGTGTGTGAGAGGGAAGGAACTGGCAAGTAGGAGGGGAAAAGGAAAAGAGAGAGAGAAAGAGAGACAGGCAGAGAGACAGAGAGACAGAAAAGGATGAGAAGAAAGAAAAGGAGGAGGAGGAAGAAGAAAAAAAGAGGAGGAAGAGAGGGAAAGGGAAAGGGTGAGGGTGTGAGAGGGGGAGAGAGAGAGAGAGAGAGAGAGAGAGAGAGAGAGAGAGAGAGAGAGAGGACAGGGGGAAGTGAAGATATTCAGAGACAGGAGATGGAGGAAAACACAAGTATAAAGACAGGTGACGATAGGACTTAGAGGAACAGAAACTGAAAGAGGCAGAGAAGAACAATTGCAGATATGATAAGGAGAGGAAGACAAATGACAAGATGGAAATTTGACTTTTTTTTTGTTGTTATTGTTTTGCTTTTTGGCAGGGCAATTGGGTTTAAGTGACTTGCCCAAGATTACACAGCTAGTAAGTCTTAAGTGTCTGAGGTCAAATTTGAACTCAGGTCCTCCTGACTCCAGGGCCGGTGCTCTATTCACTATGCCAGCTAGCTGCCACCTGGAACTTTGACTTTTGAATAAAATCAAGTCTATTCCTACTACTTATAGTGAAGTTAGAGATAACCAACTTTTATTAGTAAATGGGTAAGATGATTGAACTGACCTATCAGTCAGTCCTGGCTCCAGGGCTCCAAGTTCTTATGGCCTGAGTAATCCAGTAGGAGGATCAATCAGTCAACAAGCATTTATTAAGCACCTACTATGTGCCAAGAACAAGTATTTATTAAACGCATACTATGTGCCACTACTATTCTAACCACTGGTCATAGAAGCAGAAGCAAAAGACAATCCTTTTCCTTAAAGAACTTGAAATTTAAATGAAGGTGGCAACAGCTAACAAATATGCACAAACAATATAAGTGTAGATAAGAAATGATTAACAGAGGGAAGGTCTAGAGTTACGAGCAATTAGGAAAAGGCTTCTGATTTTTGTTGCTACTTGAAGGAAGCCTGGGAAGCCAGGAGGTGGAGACGCAGAGGGAGAGCATTCCATACTTCCTAATAACTTGGATTTTGATAGCATTTTGTTTCCTACAGTTTTTGGTGTACTTGTAAAGAACACTGGATTGGGATCTAGGAGGCCTGATTTCTAAGCTTCACTCTGCCACAAACTCCCTTAACAGCCTTAAGCCAACTGTTCAACCTGTATATTTTTATTTCATCTGTAAAAGATTAGATGATGATTTGTAAGGTCTGTTCTAGCCCTAACATTCTATGATCCTAGATCAAACTTTTGAGATACTTTACAATTTAGCTTGAGGCCCATCCATCAATATGCCCTGAAGATAAAAATACAAAAGCAAAGACACAAATGCCCACAAAGCATTTACATTCAAGTGTTGTTCCGTAGTTTCAGTCCTGTCCTACCATTTGGGGTTTTCTTGGCACAGATACTGGACTGGTTTATCATTTTCTTTTCCAGCTCATTTTACAGATGAAGAATCTGAGGCAAAAAGAAGTTGTGACCTGCCTCAGGTCACACAGCTAGTAAGTGTCTGAGGCTGGATTTGAACTCAGGTCTTCCTGACTCTAGGCCCAGCACCACCTAGCTGCTTCTTTCATATATGAAAGCTTTCTTAATCCCCCTTCCCACCTGGCTGCTCATCCCATCTTACCATCTTTTCCCCCCACACTCTCCCAATACTTCATATATATTTTGCATTTACTTTTTTGTATACACGTTTTTTTCCCACCAGTAAATGTAAGCTCCTTGAGGGACAGAGATTCCTTCATTTTTGTCTTTGTAATCCCATCCTGGCACCACGACTGTTACAGAGCAGGTAAGAAATAAATGAAGAAGTAAACGAAGTAAAGGGCGTCTCCTCTTCCTAACTTCATGTGTTGTTGTAAGGGTCAAAAGAGAAATAATAGAATTTTCATTTTTTGATTAGAAATGTTAACTATGTGAATAACACTGTGGGAATACAAAGATTTTTTGGGGAAAAGTCCCTGTGCTTAAGGAGCTCACTGTCTAATAGGGAGACTGATAAGTACATAAATATGATACAAGTTAGATATATGATGGTAAAGGAGAGATAGAGAGAACCTACTAGGGGAAAACTGGAAGAAAGAGAGATCACTTTTATGTGTAGGAGGGTCTCACTCAAAGAAGGTTTCAAGGAGTAGAAGGTATCTGAGCTGAGCCTTGGAAGAGGAGGAGAATTTCAACACAGAGGCTTGGGTGAGGTTTGAGAGTGCAAAGCAAGTCAGGGATTTGCTAGTACTATTTGGATGGAAAGTAAAATTCTTCAAGTGGAATAACTGTCAGCTATGAAACAACTGTACTGAGACTCTGCTCTCTTCATTAGTGAAGCCTTTATTGACTTCCCCCTTATCTTTCGGCAACAATCTTGCTGCCTGTAGTTACCTCTCAATCCCTCTCCAATACAAACCTTTCTAGTTCTGGAACCATTATCAATTCAATACTGCTATTGATACTGTAAAAGAGTATATCTGATTGTTCTCCTATGGGTCCGCTGACCATCCCTAATACTTAATAAACCTAAGTAGCCCCCTTTGACTTGGATCACTCCCATTTCTGTATTTGTCTCCTTCTACTTGAATGTAAGGGCAGCTAGGTGTCTCAGTGGATATTGCTGGGCCTGGAGTCAGGCATCTAGGTTTGTAGACTCGTAGTCATCTTTAACTCTCCTTCCTCTCCCTTGCCTCCCACACCCAATGAGTTGCCAAGTCTTGTCAAGTCTATCTCCTTGACACCTCTCCCATATTTTTCTTTTCACTCACAAAATTGTCTCTATTTCAGGGACTCATCATCTTTCACCTGGAATATCACAACAAACTCCTAATTGGGCTCCCTGCCTCAGCTTCTTCCCATCTCCAAATCATCTTCCACATAGTTTTTGGTCTGACCATATCTTTCCCCTACTCAAAAAATGCTTTGTAATCTGGTTCCAGACTGCCTTTCCCATTTCATGTACACATCATTCCCTTCACACATCCTGTTCTTCAGAAAAACAGTCCTACTTGTTCCATTTACCACCTCTGTACAAAGGCTATCATTCCCCCATGCCTAAAATGAACTTCTTCATTGTTGCCTTTTAGGATCCCTAACTTCCCTCAAAAAAAAATCAGATGCTTCCAAGATGCTAGGGCCTCTCCCTCCCCCTCAAATTACTTTGCATTTCCTTTGTATATATAATCTATTTCCTTAACTGTGTTCATGCCATTTCTTTTGTCTTTGTATTCTCAGCATTAGCACACAGTAGGTTACTTAACAAATATTTGTTGATTGAGATTAATTTGAAGGACACTCTATATGTACTTACATATGTACATGTTGTCTCCTCCAATAGAAAGTAAGGGTCTTAAAGGAAAGGACTGTTTCATTATTGTCTTTGGATACCCAATAAACAGTCTCTGATGTACAATAGACAGATGATCTTTGACGGATGGATAGATTCTACAAGACTGAGGTGTCTATGGATAGATTCCAGCCAATGGTAAGATGTTCAGAGAATATGATAAAAGTGTTGATCCCAAGCAGTCCAGGAACATGGAACCGCACCTAAGGATATGCTCCACTATAAAATACCCTTCACTTCAATTCAGCAAGCATTTACGAAGTATATGCAAAGTAGAGAGGTGGACTGGTATATTGGAGCTGGTCTTGAGTCAAGAAACCTGAATTCAAATCTTGATTCTGGCACACTTTAGCCATATGAACATGGGCAAATCACTGGGCACTTGATGCCCCAGGCAATTTGTTAGGATTATCACCTGTAGAGAGGTGCAAATATGCACTGGTATAAGTTCTTCACTAGGAGTTCCCTACACTGATGAAAAAATAGTAATGGCTGCTATTTATATAGTGCTTTAAAGATAACCTAGTCTTTATCAATATTATCTTATTTAATCTTTAGAACCACCCCACAAGTTAGATGTTATTATTATTATTATTTTTTTCTTTTTGGAGGGCAATTGGGGTTAAGTAACTTGCCCAAGGTTACATGGCTAGGTATTTGTTTGTGTGTGTTAAAAGTCTAAGGCTGGATCCGGACTCAGGTCCTTCTGACTCCAGGGCCAGCGCTCTACTCACTGCGCCAACTAGCTGCCCCTCGATAGTATTATTAACCCCATTTTACAGATGAGGAAACTGAAACTGAGATAGTATAAGTGACAGAAGGATAAGTCACAAGGATATTAAGTGTCTGAGGCAGGATTTGAAATAATAGGTTCAGCTGGAAGGAAGGAAAGGAAGGAAGGAAGGAAGGAAGGAAGGAAGGAAGGAAGGAAGGAAGAAAGGAAGGAAGGAAGGAAGAAAGGAAGGAAGGAAAGAAGAAAGGAAGAAGGAAGGAAGGAAAAAGGAAAGAAGGAAAAAAAGAAAGAAAGAAAGAAAGAAAGAAAGAAAGAAAGAAAGAAAGAAAGAAAAAGAACTAAAGAAAGAAGAAAAATATCCAGAGCATTCATTTTCCAGAAAGGTAATGCAAGACTCAAATCACTAGCTGGTCCTAGAACCAGGACTTCTGACTCCCAGTCCAGGATTTGATGCATGGCTCCATGATGTAACATCTCCCTTTCCTGAACTCGCTGTTCCAGAGACAAGTGACTGTCCATAGAAAGCAGCTCTGAAGTCCTCAAAAGATAAATCTGGCATAAATTTAAGCTGTTATTATATTCACACTGCTGACTGCAGCTATCACTAACTTCATAGACAGTAGCCTGAGTAACAAGCAGAGTATAAAGTTCATTCTCTTTCTTTTCTTTTTTTTGCCCTGTGGAAGAGGCAACTTCTAGATGAGGTCACCACACCAGAGCTGCCCCATTGATCACTCTCCCTATCAGCATCCGTCTCAGTGCCAGCAGAGTCCTCAAGCTACCCCCTTCCCCAGCCCCCACTTGTTCTTTATGAGCAGGGAGTAGACAAGTGATGTTTGTTTGCCCGAGAGTAAAAACATTCTCTGAGAAAGGGAACTAATCTATCTTTCCCAATGAAGCGGGGCATTGCGAGCTGTCAGGACGGGGCCTCTCACGCAGAACTCATAAAACATCCATCAGAAGAGCTAAAGGACACAGCTACTACAATGATGGAAAGACTTCTTTTATTTTGTTTATTATTAGCAGATACCTTTGCCTATTTTGCACCCCTCTGATGTTGATTTGGGGGAAGACATTTTCCTTCCTCTTCTGTGTGATTTCTCAACAGTGGGCATTACTGGTCAAAAAC
This sequence comes from Gymnobelideus leadbeateri, assembly GCA_011680675.1. Classification (NCBI taxonomy): domain Eukaryota; kingdom Metazoa; phylum Chordata; class Mammalia; order Diprotodontia; family Petauridae; genus Gymnobelideus; species Gymnobelideus leadbeateri. The sequence goes on from WOXC01010950.1 coordinate 387,913, forward strand.
TCCAATTCTGAACTTCTGCACTTTTGGTAAGAGCAGCTGGGCACTGTGAAACTACATCTAATTAAATTGAGTTTGATGAAAGTAAATAGTAGGGTTAGCTACTCTTCACATATCTTCAGGTGCTCTTTCTAAGCTTCCCAGGCTCTAGGTACTAATAACTATAGCAGCTCTCTGGAAAGAAGATAAAACCTAGATTCACCAGCTGTGGGATAACTCATTCTCTGCTCTTTCTTCTTACTTTGGTGTTAAAATAGCTGAGAAAAAACTATAGGAGAAAATATGACACCCAGGTTATTTACTCTATTAGTGCACTGTATTTATGACTGTTAACAGAGGAAAAACAGAATGAATAATTAAGAGATAGGGTACAGTTTCCCAGAAGATGTTTAGCATTAGGCTTTTGGGGGATGGTCCATCTTTTTTGTGCTTTTTTTGGGGGGGGGTAAGGAAAGTAAAGATGGATAGGAAAAGAAAATCTTTCATTCAATATAATGGAGTATATACTTAGATGGGGCTCCATTCATTTTATTTCATTGAAGAATGGCTTGGAATTTTTCTAGCCTATAGCTTTATTCTTGATTTTAGATTAGAATGCAAAGACAAAAATGTTCAATTACTGGACCACATAGTTTCAATCCACATCCTCAGCAAATCCTCAGCTAACTGGTAGGAAGGAAACCTTCCTAGGATGATAGTAGGAGAGATATTAAAATCCCAAGCATTCTTAATCTGAGGCCTGTGAAGTTTTTTTTAAATGTTGATAATTGGTTTCCTTTGTAATCCTATGCATTTTATTTTGTGTACTTAAAAATAGTACTCTAAGAAAGAGGCAATAGGTTTTACCAGATTGTCAAGGGGATCTATGACACAAAAAAGGTTAAGAAGTCCAACTGTGAATTGACTAGAGGAGGAGGTGTGAGGAAAGGATTGGCAATGAATGTGATTGTGTTGGACTGCAGTTAAACATGAAGGCTTCCATCTTTGGGACATTCTAAAGCCAGCTTTTTACTCTATGACTCAATTTCCTTCTAAAAAAGATTCAATTGTGGGCTGTTGGACCCTTGTACAGGTTCCTTGCTGGGACTATTTTTCTGTATTCTGTGGCTTCCTCTGAAGGGCGAGGCCCAGTAGTTCTGTTGCCCAGCACTGCCTTTGACTTCATGCCAACAGCAGAGTACACTACACCAAATATGAAGCTATAAAAACAAAGCCAACTTCTGTCAGCTCTGCCCATTTCTTTTTCTCTTCTTTTCACTTTCAACACAATATATTTTAGAAATAAAGAGCCTGTTGTGTCTAAAGTAGACTGGCATTCAACAGCACCAAGGCAGAGGCTGATAGGATAGGTGCTGTGAGTGCACACTGCATGGCCAGTTTCGATTATAATCCTGACACTTCAAGTCATAGTAATCCATATGAAGCAAAAGCACCTGACTCTGATAATGCTCATATTTGTACTTTCTTGCAAGGTCACATTAAGTCAATGGCAGGTCTTAAGGAAAGTATCTATAGGTGGGACCCCATCCAGCTTGCTATGCAACTGTATTTTCTGTCCTGCTATTCGTGGGGTCCAGTCCCTCATGTTTTTTATTCAAAGAAATCCCCCAAATTGGCAGTCTCTGATCATGCAACAATTCCATGCTAACACCCATCTCTGAAGTCTACATTATAAGTACCATTCCCCCTTGGAAAGTGCAGTATAAGTAGGCAGTATGATGGTGGGGCTTACTTCCTGAGCTGAAACTCATGCACAGAAAGAGAATGCTGATACTACAGAAAGCTATTCCATGGGGTGTAAGGTTGTAATGGTAATGGAATTTAAAGATCCCCCTGTATTGGCTTGGTTTTCAGGTTGAGTGTTAAAACCCAGAGCTTGTGAATCCCACTTGTGGGATGGACTAGTTGATGTGAAGAGAAAGGGCTAAACTGGGAGGAGCTGGCGCCCTGGATTTAGAGAGAGGCACAATTAGAGAGAAGGCCCAAGCAGAGAAGGCCAGAAAAACTTTTGGGGAGCAGTATTGTGGAGGCAGAGAGAGAAAGGAGAATTGCTGGGGGCCAGAGTTACTGGGAGAGAGAGAGAACTGCCAGCCGAAGTCACCCAGATTGCTGAGGGCCAGTTGGAGCTGCCCAGGACTTTTGAGAACTGTCACCCAGAGCTGCTGAGGACTGAGGAGGCATGGCTGTGATCTGGTATTTGGTCTGTCTGTTTTGATGTAGTTTTGCCAGATTCTTCTGCTGGTGAAGGACAGTGCTGCTCTGGAGGTTCTAGAACCTTGCTGTTGGCTCAGAAGCCCTGAAGAAGGATTTTCTTGTTGTATGTGTACAGAAATCCTAGAAAAGGGTCTTGCTGATGTTTGCAGGGGCTCTGAGACTGTTTTGGAGGCAGAGAGTGAATTGATGAGGACACTGGTAATGTATAGTGTGGCTTTGTTAAGCTTTGTCTCCCCAGGAATAGAGATTGCTGAGAAGTCCAAGTCCCCTTACATCAAGATGAAGAAAAGACCTCTCCTTGGATATTTAATGCTGTGATGATAACCTTGTTGTGACTTAGGGTAGATGGCCTTTGTGCTCTTCATTGCCCCTTTGAGAAGGTGCTTGGTGGTAATGTAATTCAGTTGTGATCCAGGGGTGGGCAACTTTTGACTTTTTTTGTGCTCTATGACTGACCAAATGAATGAAACTAATCTCCATTTGAGAAGAGAGACTTTGTGACTGACTAAATGAATGTACTACCCAGGGGTGGAGTAGTACTTGGATTGAATCGAGAACTTACTACTAAATGAATGTACTAGCCAAGGGTGGGCTGCTTTTGCTTTGCCTCTGTACTTTGCGATTGAATTGAGAACTTGCTAAATGAGTTATATTGTATTTTGATTTTCTCTTGTTCTGTGAATGTTTTGCCTTAATTTGTCACTGAATAAAATAGAGAGTTACTATGCTGGTATTCCAAACCTTGGAAGTAGCCTTTGCTTGGCATTACAAGGCTGTGTTCAGAGAAGAATAGCATCTCTGGTGTGAGGGCTTTCTGAGCCCTTTTCAGGGCTGCTTGCCACCTTTGGTATCCACCAGATCCACCTAACTCTCTCCTGTGGCTCCAAGAAGCTGTAGCATGCACAGCAGCCACACCCTGGTAAACCATTTTGCAGATGGGCTAAACCAGAATGAGGGTAACTGAGGGGTCTCAAGTCCATTGGTGAGTTAGTGGGGGGAAGGGGTTGTCTACCCTAAGCATGTGAAGGTTTCTCTGGTGGAATAGAAGGATCAGAACAATTTGTTCCAATGGCCATGAAGGCAGCTGAAGCAGGAGCTGTGGAGTGCTTGGAGCTTGGTTAGACATTAAAGCTGCCAGGGTCATCCATTACATCCCGGACCATCCCCAGTTGTCTTGACTCTGTCCTGCCACAGGACTGTGATGACTCTGGAAGAGAGAGTGAGGCTGACGACTTCATCCAGCTCTGCCTCATTTAAATCCAATTTATGCATGAATCAAAAGACATCACCTATGCCATTTTACCATTTTTACTTGTGTCAAAGTCCTGCGGGGACAGGCAAGTGATGAAGCAGCAAGTGTAGAAACACTGGGAGCTGCTGTCACAGCCCTGCACACAGGCAGCCTAGACCATGGGGTTGTCTTCTCACTGGAAGTAGCAGTGGGACTTGGCAGCCCCCTGGGTGTCTAAACAGTCTTTTAAGACCTGCACTGCTCACCTCCTGGTGTGAGGAAGGGGCTAGAAAAGATGTCCTAAAATTCTTCTTCTTAACCAAACCTGGCTTGATTACTGTGGCTGGAAGGGATCCCAGCCTGTAGTCAAATCACAAAAACTATACAAAAACTTCTGCAGAGATGATTCCACTCACCATTGGTACACAGAATATGTGCACACTTACAGACAACACAAAATCCAGTAGACCCGAAAGATGAACACTCTTATTGCAAGAGAACTCAACAAGCATCACATCCAAATAGCAGCCCTGAGAGAAACAAGGCTGGCAAACGATGTCACTGAAGTCAGTTATACACACCTTTTTCTGGAGTGGCCACAGTGAAGGAGAGTGCAGTGGAGTTGGTGTAGGTATTGCAATCAAAACTAATCTGGGCAACAAGCTTGTATGCCTACCAAAAAGAGTGAATGACAGGCTCATGATTGCCACTAGCAGGAAAACATCATGCCACCATCATCAGTGCCTATGCTCCCACAGTGATGAACCCTGATGAGATTAAAGAAAAAATTTTGAAGACCTGGTGACCCTTATCATCAATGTGCCAAAAGAGGACAAGCTTATAATTCTGGGTGACTTTAATGCTACAGTAGGCCAAGACTAGCAGACATGGCAGGGTGTCCTTGGGGGGAGTGGAGTTGGAAACAGCAGCAGCAATGGTCACTTCTTAAGACTTTTGCACTCATGACCTTCTTATCACCAATACTGCCTTCCATTTACCTAAATGCAATAAAATTTCATGGATATGCCCTTGCAGCAAACATTGGCATTTAATAGACCACGTGACTGTGAGGAGATGAGACAGATAGGACCTGAGAGTGATCAAGACAAAGTGTGGTATAGAGTGCTAGACCAATCATAGACTTATCCTCGCCAAACTAAATAATTGCATTCAACAAAAGTGGGGGCCCCAAGGCAAAATGCCTACCAGAAGAATTAATGTCAACAGATTTGAGTGTTTCTCTGAACAGTTTATTGCTAACTTGGAGGGAGAGTTGAGTCAAGACATGGTTGGCAATAGTGGAGCAGAGAAGGAGTTGGTAGCCTTCAGAGATTTGGTGTACAGCACTGCATTTGCTCATCTGGGTCAGAACACTCAAAAACATCAAGACTGGTTTGATGAAAATGATGGAGAAATTCAGAAGCTGCTAAATGAAAAATGAGAACTCCACAGAATTTACCAACAGGATAGTTCATCCATCTCTAAGAAGGCAGCATTTAATTCCATCAAAGGGAAAGTACAAGCAAAGTTTAGAGAGATGCAGGATTCTTGGCTCAAAAAAGCAGAAGAAATTCAGTTTTATGCTGATAGTAACAATCCAAAGTGCTTTTATGATGCCCTGAAGGGCATTTATGGGCCAAAGATCTATGGTGCATTTCAATTACTCAGTACTGATGGAGTCACATTGATCTGTGGTAAGGACATAATCCTAGAGAGATGAGCTGAACACTTCCATACTGTTCTCAACAGACCATCATCAATCAATGCTAAAGCCATTGACTATTTACATCAGGGTGAAATCAATCCCTCCCTAACTGATGTTCCAACCTAAGAAGAGGTTTCTAATGCCATTAAACTCATCTTATGTGGTAAAGCACCTAGTGCTAATGCAAATCTCTAGCTGAGATTTAGAAGGGGTGGGGGAGGGGTCCATTGCTCATACAAAAGCTGACTGAAATTTTCTGAGTTATGTTATCTCTAGGAGTTCAAGGGCAACTTTACTGTCCAGGAAATAGATTGTCCTGTGACAATCACAGGGAGGTGTCTCTCTTAGTCACTGCTGGCAAGATTCTTGCCAGAGTCCTCCTGAATAGGCTTATCCTTTACCTGGAAGATAGGCATCTACCTGAGAGCCAATGTAGTTTCAGAAAGGGCTGAAGAACAGTCGATAGGGTGTTTGTAGCTTGAAAACTCCAGGAGAAATGCCAGGAGCAGAACAGAGGTCTGTACACAACGTCTGTAGATCTGTCCAAAGTCTTTGACACTGTCAGTTTCGAGGGCTTATGGAAAATTACGTCAAAATTTGGTTGCCTGGAGAAGTTCATCAGTATTGTACATTAATCCTACCAACAGCATGCTTACTGGGGTTCTGAATAATGGACAATACTCTTGTGCTTTCCCAGTCACCAATGGAGTGAATCGAGGCTGTGTGCTTGCTCCTAACCTTTTTAGCATGATGTTTTCAGCCATGTTGTCAAACTCCTTCAGTGAAGATGAACATGGTATCAAGGTTAGTTACATGAGCATAGTATCAAAGTTAGTTAGTTAGTACTGATGATACATTCTTCAACTTAAAAAGGCTACCAGCCAAGACTAAAGTGGAGGGAGTGTTGGTGCATGATTTTTTGTTTGCAAATGATTGTGCACTCAATGCAGTCTCTGAAACTGGGATGCAGTAAAGAATGGATCGATTTTCTACTGCTTGTGCTAATTTTGACCTAACACCAAGAAAACACAGGTACCCTATCAGCCAGAACCACATACATCATCCATACATGGAACCATTGGTTACAGCAATACTGGTTCTGAATACTGTGGATAAATTCACACTTACCTGGGCAGTATAGTTTCTAGGGACGTACACATCAATAATGAGGCTGATGCATTGCCAGAACTAGCTCAGTGTCTGGGAGGCTCCAAGGGAAAGTGTGGGAGAGAAGAGGTATTTGACAGACTATCAAATTGAAGGTCTACAGAGCCATTGTGCTGACCTCATTGTTGTATGCCTTTGAAACCTGAATAGTATGCCAGTATCACAGCAGAAAGCTGAGTCACTTCCATTTGAATTGTCTTAGGAAGATTCTGAAGATTACCTGGTAGGACAAGATACCAGACACGAGGTCCTTTCTTGAACTAAACTGCCAAGCATTCAGACTCTATTGTAGAGAGAGTGCAACTCTGATGGGTTGGCCAACTTGTTCAAATGCAAAATGTAGGCTTTCCCCAAAGACTATTTTATGGAGAACTCACACAGGGCAAGTGCTCAAATGATGGTCAGAAAAAGTGATACAAGGACCTCTCAAGGTTTCTCTTATGAACTTTGGAATTGATTGTATAACCTGGGAGACACTAGCACAGGATCACCCAGCATGGCATGCTCACATGAGAGAAGGTGATGTGCTCTATGGAGCAAAGCAGAATTGAAGATACTCAAAAGAAATGTGAGATGTGCAAATTTAGAAAATCCACTCCAAATGTTCATATGGACTATTTGTGCCTGACCTGTGACAGAACATTCTGAGCTCCTGTTAGTCTGACCAGTCACAATGGGACATGCTATACCTTGACTCTAGCATAGTAATGTCTTTTTGGTCCTCTTTGAGGACCACAACCAAGTCATTCCATCAAGGCCCTGTTCTTTACCCTTGAATCCCTTTCCCCTTTGTCCTTTTATTATTTTTGCTAATTCCTAACCCTGGGGCATCATTATATCTGCCATCTCTATTTTTACTCCCAAGCTGCTGCCTCTGAATGATCCTAGAAGTTATGAAACTGCTGACTAGATTTCATGCACTCTTACTCCAAGTGGGCCTTTATTATGCAAGGCCACACTACTATTCGTCTCTAACTCTCTCATACCTGACAGGAGCTATAAGGAACCTTCTTTCATTGGCTATCTGCCAAGGGGTACTGGAAAATATTTAATAATGCTTTCCAAAAAGGAAGAACACATTTTTAGTTTAATCTGCATTATTAACATTTTTCTCCATTACTTTTTAAAATCTAGACAATCAACAAAACAATAAATCAAGCCCTTATTTGTAGCATTTGTTGATGCCAAGGTATAAATGCTCACACTGAAAATTGAACAATTTACTCCACTAGCTGGTAAGAGCTGCCTCCAGCATACCTTGGATCACCTTACACTTGCCATGAAAGCTTCCTTAACTCTCTGTTTCTTAGTTTCCTTGTTCTCTCTCGTTCAAGGTTCAGCTCAAATCTCACCTTCTGCAGGGGGCTTTTCCTGGTTCCTGCCATTGCTAATGCCCCCCCACCTCCCAGATTGCCTTCTAGTCCTCTTAAAACTTTACTCCCCACCACATATTCTTCAATCCAGTGTCACAGGTCTCCAAGCTATTCCTTAAACAAGACACTATTTCTCAGCTCCAGGCATTTCCTCTGGCTATCCTCCATTCCCAGAATGCTTTCCTTCCTTAGCTCTGCCTACTGACTTCCCTTGCTTCTTTTAAGTCTCAACTAAAATTTCACCTTTTATTGGAAGCTCTCCCTAACCCTTCTTAATTCTAATAACTTTCTTTTGTTAATTATTTCCTACTTATCCTGTATATGGTTTGCTTTGTATATATTGTTTGCATATTGTCTCCCCTATTAGAATGTAAGCTTCTTGAGGACAGGGTCTATTTTTTCCTATCTTTGTAACCCTAGAATTTAACACATAGTAAATATTAAAAAATTACTTGTTGATCTATTGCTGACTCCTCTAGAGTCCAGTTCATCCATCATTTGTGCTTCCACTCTTTCTTCTTGCTTTCTCTCATCTTCAATCTCTCCCTCTACACTTTTTTTTCATTTTCTCTCTTTACAAATACACTGAGCTCTCCTTTATCTTAAAAATCCCTTGTTCTTTGAGCTATTGTTCTTTATCTTTCCTCTGCTTCACAGGTAGAGTTCTAGGAAGAGACTACTCTCTGCCTTCACTGCCTCATCATTTACTCATTCCTCATTCCCCTACAAGGCGGCTTCTATTCTTACCTCTCTACTGAAACTGTTTTCTTCTGACCTCTTTGCTACCAAATAAAGTGGCCTTTCCTCAGTTCTCAGCTGTCTATGGGAGCCAATATCGTTGGCCTCCTCCCATTCTCCTTCTTCTCTTGGCTTTTATGATAGCATTTTCTTTTTTTTCTCCTCTATTTGCCTGATCATGCCTTCTTGGCCTTCACTACTTTTTGAAAAAGCCATCTCATTATAGAAGTGAAGTCTAAAATACCCAGATGATAACATTTAATGGGATCCAAAGGTTTTGGAGTTATTAATCGTATGATTGTAGATTTAGAACTGAATGGGAACTTAGAGGCTATTTAATCTTAACTCCTCATTTTACAAATAAGAAACTGACATTCAGAGAAGTGAAGTGATTTGCTCAAGGTCTTAATTAGGGGGGTCAGGATTTGAATCAGGTCCTCTGACTTCTAAGTAGATAACCTTGACTCCTCTTCAACAAAGTAATTAGTTGACCTGTGGCTATATGAGGAAGGTATCATAGATTTGATATAGATGAGAATCCAAAGGGGTAGAAATATAAAGAAATAATTGTTTTGGTTACCCAGTTGAGCTGTGAAAAATGTGGAAATTAAGAAGTTGAAGACATGAATCAAGAGGCTAACTTAAATAGGAGGGAGCAAAGTTAGCTGTAAAATAGATAATTTTGATTACATTAAATGAAAAAAAGTTTTGTACAAATAAAACACATGTAGCCAAGATCAGAAGCAAAGCAGAAAACTAGGGGAAATTTTTTTTTATAGTTTATTAGACAAAGGTCTCTCTCCTATCTAAAATACATAAAGAACTTTGTCAAATTTATAACAATGAGTCATTCCCTACCTGATAAATAATGAAAGGAAATAAACAGGCAGTTTTCCATTGAAGAAATCAGAACAATTTATAATCATATGAAAAAAAAATGCTCTGAATCATTACTGATTAGAGAAATGCAAATTAAAGCAACCTTGAAAAATTATTTTAGACCTACCAGATTGGATAAAATGATATAAAGGGAACATCATAAATGGAGGGGATGTGGAAAAATTGGGACACTAATTCATTGTTAGTAGAACTGTAGTCCAACCATTTTGGAGAACAATCTTGAATTATGACCAAATTATCTATACTCTTTGACCCAGCAATGTAACTATTTGGTCTATTTCCAAAGATATTTGGGGGAAAAGAAAAAGAAATTTTAATGTTTAAAATGTATATAGCAGCTCTCTTTGTGGCAGCAAAGAACTAAAAATTACAGGGCTGCCCATCAATTGGGGAATGGCTGAACAAGTTGTGGTATATGATTGTGATGAAACAGTACTGTGCTATGAGACATGATGGGCTCAATGATTTTAGAAAAACATAGAAGGACTTCATGAAATAATGAAGAGTGAAATGAGGAGAACCAAGAGAACACTGTATACAATAACAACAATATTGTTTGAAGAATGACTTTGAATAAGTTATTTTGAATATTATAAATACCCAAATATTATAAATAACCATAAAGGGCATACTAAGAAAAATGCTATCTTCATCCAGAGAAAGAATGAATAATTAAAGGTATATGTAGAACAATTTTACATATACATACAAACACACACCTATACCTATTTGGGTTTATTGTTCCTCCCCATCTTGGGATGGGGAGGAAGAAAAAATAAGAAATTTACATGATAATTTTGTTGTATATTTAAAAGGAATAGCAAATTGTGAAAAGTAGATTTGAAGTTTCCTGTGCAATCATCTTTTTTTATTGCACTATGTAACAGAAATGTTTGTTTTATTCTATAAATTAAAAATAACTTTTTTGAAAATGAAAAAAGATAAAAAACCCAAAGCACTAGTACACATATAACATACATGTATATATAAATACATAAAATATGCATCTCTAAAAATACATATAAATATATGTGTGAGTAATATCTATCTATATAGAGAATATACACACACCATATATATGTGTACACACATATAAATACATACATCCTTAAAACCTCATTGTAAGGTAGACAGTAAAGAGATTATTTTTCCTATTCTTAACAAACCTGAATCCCCTTTGAAGCATTATTGGTATTAAGGCTTCTGGATGGCACAGAATGCTAAACTTCCATTAACCAATGTTATTCTCTCTTTTCATTAATCCTCTTTCACATCCTCTAACTATGTTTTCTACATTCCTTCCAGTGTTTTCCTTCCCTCAATGTTCTGGTGTCATTTTACTTAGAAGATGAGGCTGGAGAACAGTAACAACTGTACTATTCAACATTTCTCTCTCCACCAACATCACACTTTATATAAACAAAGAAAGCATTAAGTGAATGTCTACTATGTACCCAGCCTAGGTATTTTCAGGAATAGGAAAGAAGAATATACAGTAGTCCCTTGTACACAAAAATAATGACAAGGGTAAGTAATAAAAACTATACATGGAGAAATAACTTCAAAAACTGTCAAGAGTTCAGAGCAGAAGGGAACAGAAGCCTGGGATAATTAAAAAGGCTTCAGGGTCATGAGAACCACAAGATGGAGGATTAGACACTTTCCCTAATCCTCATAATCTCTCAAGCCCCTCCAAAATAGAAATTATGTATGAGTGATAACATAATTTCAGCTGTCTTCATACTCTGACAGTGTAATCAAACTCAAAGAGAAATGGGGTCACTAAATCACATGTAATGACTCTTGTGGGCTGCATTTTGACTTAGAAAACGACATATTAACATCTGTGTTCTTTGTATTTTTATTTATTTTGTTAAATATTTCCTAATCCCATTTTAGTCTGGTTTTGGCTGCTCTCAGGACTGCTGTAGGCTTTAAAGCCCTCTTCTAGGACACTGAAAACTCTAATGAGGTAAGAAAAACAAAAACAAAAACAAGTCCTAAACTAAGAGGAGAAAAAACTAATTCCTAACCCAAAATATGCTCACTCAGCACTCCCTCCTCCACTGGTTAACACCCTTTGGCAGGATTGCACAAGCCAACCCATGGACTTGCAACAGAATTGAGCTATGTCTTCAACACTTCCTTGTGCTACAGAAAACCAAAAGGCCCAAGTTTGTTCTGTCTGGGACTCCAGTGTAGCTGTGCTCTGTATTACAACACTACTTAGCTAGAAAGCTGTGGAATAGAGGGAACCAGGATAAGATACTGATGTGTATAGTGATGCACAGGTAAGCCTGATGAAAGGGGATTGGTAACCATCTGGGACTAGTTCTATCCCCCCTGGAAGACATTTGGAACAGATACCAGGGCCAGTGAAATATGAATACCTTCATGTAGGAGGAGTCCAATAGAGCTTTGAGGTTCAGTCTCCAGGGAAACAGCAATCAAATAGGAAGGAGTCAGAAATGAGCAATAAGGGAAAAAATAGGAAATTACTGAAAATCTTGGGCTAAAACAAAGACCTCAGTTAAAGATTTTTAGTATATGTGGACAAAACAACAGGGAAAATATTAATAATAGAAGGGGAATAGGCCTCCAGATCAGCTAAGCAATCCAGATATCTATGAGTAAATATTGTAAGGCAAAGGAAAATGAATCAATACCTCAGAAGGCAGAGGATACTGTGAATTCCCAAGAGAGCATGGAACCACAGTCGGATGTTCCTGAATGGTTTAAAAGAGAAATAAGAGTTATGAAAGCAGAATTTACAGCTAGCACAGCAAAAATAATCCATAGAGTAGAAAATCTTAAAACTGCAGTAGAAAACCTAGCCAAAGAAACAAAAGAAAGAATTAATTGATAGGGAATGAAAATACACAGAAGTAAAGGACAAACTAAAAACTGAAGCAAAAAGCAATAACATTAAAAGAACATGTGATTTCCATGCAAGAAAAAACATTGATTTCAAAGACAGGAAATGGGGAGACAATTTAGTCTCCCAGAAGAATAAGAAAGGATTCAGTCTTTCAAAGCCCATTTTCTGGGTCTTTGAAAGAGAAGGTTTCTCTTCTCCACCGAGCCAGAGATAGGTTTCACCTGCTCCTAGTAATTTGTCAATTGTCCCAAAGATTTCATAATCCTAGATATCCAGATAATTTTATGATGAAGTCTTGCTGCATTCATTAATCAGGGACATAGGGCAGGGTGTTGGGTTTGGTTTTGGCTCTATGAAATTCAGACTTGGCAAGAGCTTAAGGAAGAGAGGGAGGGAAAGAAGGAGGGAATGATTTCAAATGATGAATAAACCTAGGTGTTACCACACCCACTGTCATTGCTCTGTACTCCACCCCCACCCCTCACAATTTTTCTATGATCCTATTTAGTTTGCCAGCTAAAATACTTGTCACTTACCTAGCAACTATTTGTCTGTTTTTAATGAGTTATATGTGGGGCTTTTTTTTGTTCTTTAACACTAATTAATTTCAATGCTCTGATCTCCAGCATAATCTCCCCTTCCAGTTTCATCATAGCTGTGAAGGAATCAGTGAAGATAACTCAGAGATACAACTGAATTTTAAAATGGTTTATGAAGGCTTTCTCATCAACTCTTTCTGTAGGTTTTTTTTACTCTCATTTTCCCCATCTTTCAATGTTAGGGCTTTGGCTATAAATTTTCTCCAAAGGCTAACTACTTCCTCTTCCTCCCTCCTTAGGTGGGTCACTCAATGCTATATAGCCTTTTGCTATGGTTGACACTTTGCTGCTAGTTACTCATCTTCAAACAGCCCTTTCTCTGCCAGCCCTGAGGGTAGGTCGGTCACCTTTCATCCACTGGAACTGAGCTTTGGTGATATAGCTCTGACAGGTATACATTTCTTCCATATATGGGTGAGAAGTTTCACTTTGTAGGAGTGTCCCTTCCTGATCTCCTCAGTGAACTGAAGTCCTGAGGTATTTCTTTTTAAAGGTGGCCCAGATCATTAATTAGAGGGAAGTCTCCAATCTCTAAAGCTACCATGGTTAGTTTTGGGGAAACTTAGAGATACATAGGCTGGGGGTTTATCTTAGATATCCTTCTGCCTCTCCTTTTGGACCCATTTCTCTATAAACATCCGTTTTTAGAGTTAGGAAAAACCTTAGAGATCAACTAGTCCAATCCTTATATTATAGACATGCAGTTAAGCGACTAGCTTACCTGTGGATCACTAATCATCTCCCATGCCTCCCACGACTCCCAACTCTACAGGTCCCTAAGAGCTAAGGGACTTGCTCAAAGTCTCATTTGTAAGTCTTAGGCAATAAAAGCTGAAAGTTTAGAAAAAGAACCATAGAAGGTGTTGATGAATCTGCTGCTGTTTTGTGTGTGTGTGTGTGTGTGTGTGTGTGTGTGTGTGTGTGTAGGGGATGGAAAAGGCAAAAGACAAAGAACATGCAGGATTAAAGAATTTAAGCAGTTCTAAGGTAATCCAGGAAGCCCTTTGGTCCCTCCTGTGCATGGAGTGAAAGAAAACCCTAGGGCACAGGTGTGTAAAAAGCCATGAACAGGGGCTACTAGCAGACAGAGACTCATGGAAGATAGACAGGGACTTCAGGTCATGGTGGGGATGAAGAATATGAGTTGGCAACAGCAGATGGAAGCAACAAATGATGGACAAATGTGAGGGTTTCCTGAGTCAAGCTGATATCTACAGAACAATGCTGAAAGGTGGTGGTAGTGGCAGCCTATGGCTGGGACAAGGGCAGTAGATGTTAGAGCAAAGGAAAAATAGACCCAACTGACAAGGAATGGGAATCTGAAACTAGACTGGCCCTAGGACAAGTATATGAGGTGGGGAAATGAGCAGTTATTTCCTTGAGTTTTGCTAGGCTTATGTAATTAAATTCCAGGGTGGAGGTTTGAGGAGAAAAACACATTCTATAAAGAGAAATATTACCATTTCCTTGCTAACTGGACTAGGTTGGTAGTTCCTTCTCTGTCGCTTAGACGCCTTTTAATGGATAAACACCACGTCAATTCCTTGGAGGCCTTAATTGCTTGAGGGTGCTGCATCTTTGCAAAACACAAATAAGATTTTGATATTCCTATGAAGACTTCTGGGAGGGGGATAATGAGCCATAAAATAATGACTATTGAGCAGTCTTTATGATTCAACTTGGACCATATGAAGCCAGGGCTAATCCATTTACATGTGTGTGCGTGTGTGTGTGCGTGCACACATGTGTATCTATACTGTGTACAACAGTGTCTAAATCTTCTTTCTCATTTTATTCAAGCTACCCTATCCCACCAATTCACTACCAGGGAACTATGTAAGAATCCTCTAAAACAGAGGGTCACTGCACTGAAGCTACTCTTTCCAAGGTTATTAGTGATTTCTTAATTATTAAATCTTGTTGGCTTTTCTCAGTCGACACCCTTCTAGGCTTTTCTGTATCATTTGCAACTGTTGACCACATCCTCCCCCTAAATATTTTCTCTTACTTGGATTTTATGATACTTCTCTTTCCTAGTTGTCCTGACTGGTCCTTCTCATTCTTTTCTTCTACATTATCATCCATGTCCAATCTCCTAAGTGAATATTCCTCAAGACTGTGCCTTTTTCCCTCTTCTATCCACATTTCTTCTGACTGTGACTTCATCTTCCATGACTCCCATGACTCCCAGCTCTATATATTCTCAATTCTAGAAAGCCTTTATCTTTCTCCCGAACTCCAGTCTCCATCTGGATATCCCCCTGGCATCTCAAGCTCATTATGTCCAAAAGTGAACTCATTTTCTTTCTCCCTAAATCCATTCATCCTCCTAACTTCCCTATTTGTCAAGCGAAACACCATTATTCCAATCATCCCGGCACACTACTTTGGAATCTTCGTCAACTTCTCACTCTTCCTGACTCTTTGTGTTCAAACAGTTCCCAAGTCTTGTTGATCCTACCTCCAGAACATCTTTATTTAAAGCCATCCCCTTCTCTCTTCTAATTCAGGCCTTCATCACTTCTCACCTATACTATTGCAAATTGGCCTCCTTGTTTTCAGACCTGCTCTGCTCCAATCCAACAATCACTAAGCATTCATAAAAGCATGGGGGACACAAAGGCAAAAATGAAATAGTTCTTATGCTCAAGGACTTTACATTCCATAGAGCTGGCAAATTGACAGTCTGAAAGGGAAGTGAAGAAGCACATATGTAACACCTACTATGTGCCAGGTACTAGGCTAAGCCCTTTTGTAAATATTATCTCATTTGATCCTTCCAACAACCCTTGTGAGGCAGTTGCTATTATTACCCCTATTTTATAGTCGAAGAAACTAAGGCAAAAGAGGTTAATGTTGCTCAGGGCCACGTAGCTAGTAAATGTCTGAGGCTAGATTTGAACTCAAGTCTTCTGATTCCAGGCCTAGAACTCTATTTACTAGATCATGGGTTGCCTCTAAACACAAAAACTAAAGCAAAAGTCTGACCATATGATTTCCTCCTTAAGAAGCTTCAGTGATTCCCTATTTTCTATAGGATAAAAGAGCAAATTCCTTTAGCATTTTAGGCTCTTTTCAATCTGGTTTCATTCAATGTTTACAGGCTTTGTTATTTCTTTTCATACACTGTTTTCTAGCCAAACCTACCTACTTGTATCCCATAAATGAAAGAAGAAAAGAAGGAAGATATAGTGCTGGACCTTGAGTCAGAAAGACTTGAGCTCAAATCCATCTTCAGACACATAAGTTCTAGCTCTGTCACCCTGGGGCAAGTCCTTTGACCTCTGTCTGCCTTGGTTTCTTCATCTGTAAAATGGGAAAACTAAGAGCACCTACCTCCCAGGATTGTTGTGAGGACAAAATGAGATATTTATAAAGCATTTCTCCAACATTAAAGCACTATGTAACTGCTAACTTTTATTATTACTATTCTAAACCTTTTTTGCCACCACCCATCAGAACCTGTCTTTCTTTTAACGTCACTGTATTTATCTTTACCAACCTGTCCAAGTCCTTGTTGTTGCCATCTACTGACCTCCTTTTTTCCTTCATTAATTAACCGCCTGGTTCACAGATTCATTCTTTACTCTCATACTTGAGGATTTCAATATTTTTAAAATCTCTTCTTGACTATCATACTTTGAACAGCATTGATTCTAAACTTCCTCCATTCCTCAAATTCTAAATTACACCCCTCACCCTTCTTCTCTCTGACCCCCCAGTAAATGACCTTGCCTTCTATTTTACTGAGAAAATTAAGGCCATCCATCATGAACTCCTCCAACTCCCCATCTTCACACCTCAAAACCTTTCTATATCTTCATCTTTCCTCCCTCCCTTAGCTCCAGTCTCATACCACGAGGTGGTCCTTCTCTTTGACAAAATCAATCCCTCTACTTTTGCCCCAATTCTATTCTTTACTGCCTCTTTTGGCAACTTACTTCATTAATCATCCTTTCCCACCCCCCAGCTTCTTTATGTTCTATTTCCATCTCTTTGTCCAACAGCTATAGCAATCCTAAGGTCTCTTCTATCCTTAAAAAAACTTCCTTTGACCATGCCACTCACCTATACCTCATTTTCTTTTCAAACTCTGAGGAAGAATGACGTAGACTTGTTATTTCTACTTCTTCGTTACCTTCTCACTTCTCATCCCTTTGCAACCTAGCTTTTCACCCCACTCCTTTACTAAAATTACTTTTTCAGTGGTTGCCAATTATTAATGAATAAGTCCAGTGGCCTTCTCTCAGTCCTTATCCTTTCTGACCTTTCTGTGGCTTTGACAAGATTGATTAATCTCCTTTTCCTGGATACTTCCCACTCTTCTGGATTCTATGACACTGTTTTCTCTTGCTCTCCTTCTTAGGAGAGTTAATCATTCATCTTGGGAAGAGCTCTGGACCAGAGGCAAAGGAAATGGGGTCAAAGTCCATCTCTGACCTTGAGTATGTCACAACCTTGTGAAACTGGGGTGGGGGAGGGGGGGAGTGACAGGATTGGACTAGATGACTTCATAGGTTCCTTCTAGTTCTAGATCTACAATCCTATGAATATCTCTCACCTACACATGAATTTTTCCCCCTGGAATCCCCCAGGAATATCCCAGGCTCTTTTTTCTCTAGAATGTTGGATCTGGAGCCAGGAAGAACTAAATTTGAATTTTGCCTAAGGCACTTACCAGTTTTGTGATTTTCATCTATAAAATGAGGAGGTAAGAGAGAACTTCTAAGGTCCCTTCAGACTCTAAATCAGTGATCGTCTGACCTTCTCTCTATGCCCTCTTTGTTATCTTGTCTTGTCTCAGGCTCACCATAATCCTTCCTGGCCATCTCCATGCTATGCTACCTATTTCCCAGCCTCCACCTCTGACTCCAAATTGGCCTACTAAATATGTATCATGATGTCCTATTAAAATTGTTCTCAAAATGTGGTCCATGGACACCTGAGAGTCCTCAGCTTTTAGGCAGTCTATGAGGTTATTATTTCATGATGAAGCTAAGATGTTATTTGCCTACTAAAATATTCTTCCCTTTCTCAATTACATATCTGTGTGAGGCTGGATTATCTTCATATACTTCAACCAAAACAGTATATTGCAAAAGATTAAAAGCAGAAGCCTTTATGAGAATCCACTTGTCTTCTATTAAGCTAGTCATTAAAGATTTGCAAAAATATACAAAACAATATTCTTATCCCTGATTCTTTTTGTTTTGGAGATGTACTGTTAATGTATTTTTGCTTAATGGGAAGATCTTTCCCATCCATTAATACTCCCACTTGACCTGCTTGAGTCACATGAGTCTGTGGTGGGAGGAGCTTGCTGAATGGGTAGAGCAGGAAAGGGTAGAGCAGGAAGGGTAGAACAGAGCTGAGAGGAAGTTGGTCACAGTACTCAGAGCTGGAAGTGAGAACAGTTGGGAAGTGAGAACAGTCAGAGCTGAGGGAGAGAGAGGAAGCAGGCAGCAAGTTGTGAGTGTTCATTTGTGGGAAGGCCCCAGCAGGGGAAAAGCTTGGGGATGGCACCGTCCCCTGAATTGTTACTGTGCATAGATTTCTTTGTTGCTATGATGGATTTGGCTTTCTGGTATTTGAATAAATATTTTGGTTCTGTCTTACATGTGGAGAGTCTGTTATATTTTGTAATTCAGAATTAGGCTGGCATATTCACAGCCACTGTAGGCATTGTGAATATCACACTGGCATTACAGGAGAATATAGCTATTTTCATAAAAAAATGTTATTTGTGGTAATATGTGATGGGTTTTTTATTATTATTTTAAGTGAATTAATAAATTAAAATTTAAATATATCTGTCAATTTCTAATGCAGTAAATGTAGATAAACACATAAACAAAAGTTCTTTGAGGTCCTCAATAATTTTTTTAAAATTTACTTATTTTTAGTTTTCAACATTTACTTTTATAAGACTTTGAATTCTAAATTTTCTCCTCCCTCTTCTTCCTCCTCCCCAAAACAGCATGCAATCTGATATAGGCTACACATGTACAATCATATTAAACACATTTCCACCTTAGCCATGTTGTAAAGAAGAATTAGAACCAAAGGGGAAAACCATGAGAAACAAACAAACATGAAAAGTATGTAAGAGTGTGCAAGAGTGCAAAGGGTTCCTGAGAACTGCTACCCTATTAGGATTTAAGCCTCTTGAAAGTGGGAACTATTTGACTATTTGTATTTGCATCACCTGAACTTGGTATAGAGTAAGCATTTAAATACTTTTTTCCTCCCATTCATTCATCCACCCATTCATTCCCTTGATTGTGACATATGTTCCTATGGGTTGAATGATGACTCCTCTGCCAATGACTCTATAATTCAGTCTTAATCTGTCTCTTGAATTCTGGCTCCACCAGAATTAACTACCTTTTGGACATCTCTACCTGAATGTCCTAGAATGTCCTAAAATGTCCTACTGGCACTTCAAATTTAACATGTCCCAAATTGAACCCACACCTCCCCCATCACTCACTCTTCCAATTTTGCCAAATTTCTTTCACCCTCCTAATCAGCCAGGTTCAGAACCTCTGATCATCTTTTACTCTTCCTTCTCATTCAACCTTCATAACAAATCAATTGGAAAATCCTATCACTTTTATTTCCACAGCATCTCTTTTAACAGTTTATCCTCTCACATGACAATGACACTAGTTGAGGTCCTTTCCACCACTTGTCTGGATTGCTGCAGTGGCATCCTAATTGGTCTCTCTGCTTTCAGTGTCTCCCTCTCCAATCTATCCTTCACATAAAAGTTTCTTTCTAAGGTATATGCCCGACAATATTGTTCCCTTCTTAAAAAACAAAAACAAAACTTCAGTGGCTCCTTAGTATCTCTAGGATAAAATACAAACTCTTTGTGATCTGGCTCCAATCCACCTTTCTAGTCTTAATTCATATTACTCCCTTTCAAGAATTCTACATTCTAGTCAGACTAGAATACCAGTTATTTCAGGAACTCAACATGCCATCTCCTTCCATCCATTCATTTGTAAAGTGTTTCCTCATATTCAGAATGTCTCCCTTCTCATCTCTGGCTTTCTGAATTAACCTTTCTCCAAGGCTCAGTTCAAATGCTACTTTCTATATATGACTAACCCTGATCCTCCCAGCTGAAAGTCTTCTCTCTTTCCTTAAAAATTTCCAGAACATCTTATCTACACGTTTTTTTTTTGTTTCCATTACTCCGTATTATATATTTTAATTATTTGTATATGTGTGGCATCCTCCACTAGAATGTAAATTCTTTGATAACAGGGATTATTTTATTTTTGTTTCCCCCTTATATACTTTACTATGTTCTACATATAGTAAGTACTTAATACATTTTAAAATGAAATTAAAATGAACATTAGAGATGGATGCAACTTTAGAGATCAACCCTAATGGAATTCCTCATTTTGCAAATAAGGAGGCTGAGGTCCAGAAAGAGGTAGGTGACTTGCATTAGATCCCAAGGAACAGATTCAAAGAGTTCAGAGAAAATATAGGTAGGATTCCAAGGTCTATGATTCTTCAGCAAAATCAGATCAAGAGAGATGCGATGCTCTCAGGAATGAAATTTTAATAACAAACACAACTGAATCTGGGGGTTTAGAAGAGGACCACAAGACTTATCAGTCAACTTAGATTTTTAAGGGCTACCACAAGTGCAAACAGTATAATATCAATTAGTAAAAGAGTAGCATGGTCCTATAAGAATGAGGTCTGACAAAGACCTCTGAAAGACCTAGGAACTCTGATCAACACACTGACCAACCATAATTCCACATGACATTGTAAGAAACATGCTATCCATCTCCAGATGAAGAGTGGATGGAGTCAGAGTTCAGACTGAAGAGAACTTTTTTTTAAACATGGTTAATATAAGAATTTTTTTTGTTTGACTTATACATACTTGTAATGGGTTTTGTTTTTCTCACTTTCTCCGTGTGTGCAGGAGGGGAGTATAGGGAAGGAAAGAATTCAGAACTGAAAATAAAATAGAACTGAAGTGAAAAATAAAGAAAGAAAGGAATCATATCCAAGATTTTAAAGCTCAGAAGGGACTGAGGTTTTTGATAAAAGCTAATTATGGGGGGGGGGGGGGAAGGCTTTCAAACCTATATTTAGTGCAAGAAGAAGACCAAAGAGATAGATCAGATAGTGGTTTATGGAGAATGGGATGATGATATTATATCTGGAGAGAAGGAAGAACTTCTCAACTCCTATTCTGCCTCCATTTTCTCTATCAGTTTGGGAAGTGGAGAACAATAATGGTTACCAGATAATTGAAAAGAGAGTACTTTAGCTGCCTTGAATGAATTCAATTTACCATACCTGGATGGTAACTACATCCCAGGGCACAGAAAGAACTTGTAGATATGATTGCTCAGCTCTTATTTTTCAAAAATAGCAGAAAATGGGAGAGGCGCCATTTGATTGAAGATGAACAAAACTCTCGATTTTTCAGGAGGAAGAGGGCAGATTCTTCAAAGTACCATCTGGTAAGCTAGACTTTGATTCCTGGCCATTCTGCTTACCCAGCTTCCATTAAAGAATAGTTCGAGCACTTAAAAAGGGAAGCAGTGATCATTTCAAGTGAGTATGGGTTCGTTAAGAGCAAGTCATACTGTAACTATTCTAATTTCCTTTCCTGACAGGTTTACCACGCTAGTCAATCAGGGAAATGCTTTGGACAAAGGACAAGTCATATTCAGTTTTGAACCTTTCCTTAAATGCCTCTCTATACAGCAGGACTCCCAGAAAGCAGGAGTTCGAGAGGGAAGGTATAAGAAATCACAGTTCAGCTTGATACAAGGAAAACTTTCCTGGCACTTAAGGATGATCCAAAAGCTAGTGAATTCCCTCTCACTGGAGATCTTCAAGCAGAAACTAGCTGAGTACTTCTCTGGCAATACTGTAATAAGTGTTCTGAAGAAGAGTTGGCATTTATATAGCCCTTTAAGATTTGGCAAAGCATTTTACAAGCACTATATCATTTGATCCTCACAATAACCCTGGGAGGTAGGTGCTCTTATCATCACCCCCATTTACAGATGTGGAAACTAAGGCTGAGGGAGATTAAGTAGCTTGTTTAGGGTGCCACAGTTAGTACGAGTTTGAGGCAGGGTTGGAATTCAGGTCTTCTTGACTCCAAGTCCAACACTCTACACAATACATCACCTAGCTGCCTCTATTTCTTGTTCAGGCACAACTTGGACTAGATGGCCTCTTTCAACTATGAGCTTCTTTGGTTCTATGTTGAGAGTTAAGGCAAAGTCTAGACCCAGAAGCTCAAGATTCCTAGCCCAATGTTCTTTCATTTAGATGAGACTGATTATTGTGAAATCTGTCATAGTTAAAATCGAGCTAATCAACTCTCACATTAAGGTGTTAGGAATTTGCCTGTGGCCAAACCTTGGTACATCTCCCTTCTCACTTCTGCCCTGCCCTCTCCCCACTCAAATCTACAATATGCACCTGTGGCTGAATATTCTCATTAATCCTGTTGGGAAGAATTTTCACAGTAAGGATCTCAGTGCTGGCTATAATTTTAAGGAAGTAGAGGGACTGCACTTTTCCTTCCTTACTAATGTCCTTTTTAACTTTGGTTTATGATTTCATTTGTATAGGGAGTTTCCCCCAGTGAGGAAACACTCTTCAAGCGGCCTGTAACTATTCTGCAAGTGACCTGTGGAAAGTGATTTATGGCCTGGGTCGCACAGACAGTATGTATCAGAAGGGAGACTTGAACTCGAGGGGTCCAGATGCCTGGGCTGTCTTGCTACTCATTGTGCAAGTGATATTTCCATTAGTCTTCATAGTGACTTTGAAACTGAAATATAATTACCAGCATCATCAATTAGCAACTTTCTCAGTAAGTAAACTCTAATAGGCATCTTGGATCAGCATGTTTTCTAATCAATGTTTATAGGTGCTACTATCAGGCCTAAGGCACAGGAAGGGAAGAAGGAAAAAAAGTGACAGACCAGTCTTAATCTGATTTGAGAATAGCAAATCAGGAAAATCAGTCACAGCTATGATGGCCCTTTGGGTCCAGAGAATTACTCTCTCATACTCCTGGAAGTAGAGTAAAAATGCAAGAAATGCATTTTTAAAGATGTTCTTTTTCAGATGCAAATAGTCTATTACTATACATTTAGTTGTGAAATTTCCCACTGAAGTTGAATAATTTGGAGGTGGGGAAGAGGGGAAATGAATAGCTTATCTCTTCTGTTTTGTAAATTTAAAATGAAAAACGTCTTTTTTCTTTTTCTTTTTTTTAAAATGGTTTTTCCCTGTGGTCTGTTCCCTTTGAAGTTCTTTGTTGGTTTTTTTTTCTTTGAGAAAATATATTCATGCATAGTGTAAAAGCCCATGAACTATTAGTGAAGGGTTTTGATGAGATCCCAATTTTCCTATGAACAGCTTGCTCAAGAGGGGTGCTGTTTTGGAGATTGCCTTAGTAACCCACCCAACCTCAAGGCCTGATCTTCACTGATGACAAAGGGAACAGTTACAACATCATAGCTTGCTTGCTAAACAAAATCAGATTCACTCTCAGCCCTATGCTAACCTCATAACAATCTGAACATAAAGAAACAGAATCAGAGGTATCTCCAAGTTGTCAGTGACCTAAGAGATCATTTAGCCTAAACTCCTATGCCAAGCAGGAATTCACTCTAAAGTAGGAATGTCTATCCTGTTTGAGTGTCATGGGCTCCTTTGGGAATCTGGTGAAATCTACAGACCCCTTCTCAGAATGGTATTTTTAAATAATTGAAAGAAATGATAAATTTCAGGTAGAGTTCTGAAAATAAAGCTGTAGTTTTTTCCAAGTTCACAGACCCCCTGAAATCTATCTATAGACTTACTTATTGGTGGAACCTAAGGACCACTGCCCCTGATCAAACCAGGGGCATAGTGCATAAATGCTTGACTTGGAATCTTGAAGATCTCAGTTTGAATCCTGGCTCAGACATTTATCAGCTGTTGTGACCTTAAGCAAGTTACTTGACCTACCTCAGTTTCAGCTTCCTCAACTGTAAAATAGGATAAAAATAGCACCTAGTTTAAGGGTTCTGAGGATCAAATGAGATAAGATATGTGAAGTGCTTTGAAAATCTTAAAATGACATATGCATGTTAGCTCTTTCTTTATAAGGCTGCCCATTCCAAGGTGGGACCTCCTTAACTGCTAGAAAGGTCTTTTCGTCTGTTTGGTAAATGCATGTGTGCCTCAGCAGAATTGAAATTCAATTCAACTTCTAGGGTAATACGGTGAAGGGTCAAGGCCATGGGCACTGACTATGCCCCAGCACTAGAAGAAACTAACAAACCCTGGGCCAGATACAATCCATCTTCCACGCTTAAGTTGCAGCAATGGGCAAAATGCCAAGATTAATTGGATGAAATGATGATGTGATGAGAACTGTACCTCTTTTGTGAGAACTGCTGAATCAAGGTTAATTATCTGCTTCCATCACCAGAAAGGCTTTCCCCTTAGAAGACCTCACCGAGTCTCTCCAGGTTTGTGGTTTCTCTGGAATGCCATGCTGAAAGCACGCAGGCTTTCTAATGTAGCTACAGTCAAACTAAGCTTAGTTACCCAGCGAATTAAGTCAGCATGGCTAAGACACTGTGTGGTGTCTAATGGGCAGACTCACCGCTCTCTTACCTCAGAAGCCTGGATTAGGGGCTTCTCTATACACAACCTCCCCTTTGGTCACTGTCTTTGATGATTCTGACTTTTTTTCTCTATCCTCAGGAACAGAGTGGGTTGGGTGCAGGCAGTGGCAACAGGGATAAAGGGGAAGATCTCTCCCATAACACTCTGGAGAATACACCTGAAAGGACCCCTGAGGAAAGGACAGGTTCCGATGGACCTTGTGGAATACATCAGACTAGATTCACCTTCTTTCTATACCACCACCTCTGCTTCTACCATTTCTCTGCAATGGTTTTAAATTGTCCAGGACAAACCTGTATGACTGGTGACTATGGCAGATATTCTTTTCAAGGGAGCCTATGGACTCTAATTAGATAACTGGTTAAATTGATGAATAATTCTCAAGCTGTCCTTCCTTCTCTCTTAAATCCCTCCTTTGTTTTTTTTTTAACATTGAAAGTGTTTTACAAGGTAGGTTGTTTGTCCTTCCATTACTTCCATTGGCTATAATTATTTACAAATGAAAGGCAGCATCTTTTTTGAGGACAGTTAGGATAGGCTCAAGAAGACAAGGGTTTTAAGTCCCCAGACCAGAACTGGATGGGTGACCCTGGGCAAGTCTTAACTTCCTCTGTGCCCTCAGGTAACTCTCTAAGAAGGTAAATTGCTGAGTAGGTGAAGATCAGCTTTGGTGGTAGGAGTATGCTTGCCTGGGAATTCCCTAAAGTCCCCAAAACGCAGATCACAAAACAATTTATAAAGGACTCTTATTTGCAAAGTACTTGACCAAAACACCAGAAGCCGCATTGGAAAGGAAGCAAGTGAAAAACCAATTTTTTTCCCATTTACTTTAGAATATCAGAATGTCTTGAAGGTTATTCCCTCCCCATCCTGTTCCCCCAACCCCTTTCCCCCAAAAAACATGTTAGTAATTGTGAGCAAACATTTAGTCTTCTGTCTTAGAGATTAAGAGATGAGAAAGGGAGTTTGGGGAGTGGATATTATTAGAAGGTTTTTGAGCGAGGTGAATTCAGAATTCTTAGTCCATTTAGTTTGTTATTATTATGATTACTTTTTAAAACCCTTAAAGATTTCACTAATGACTTAATTTTGCATGGTGTGCTTGCTGGCTGCTTGTGGGGACTATGTTTCTTATATTTGTAATATCCAAATCTAGACAGTATCTTAAGAGATCATTTAATTCAATCTAACAACCAACCTTTTCCACTTCAGTACATTCATTAGATAGTGAGCTCCTTGAGGGCAGGGGCTGTCTTTTGCCTTTAAAAAAATTTTTTTTTATTCCTAGCCTTATCTTAGTTCCTGGCACATAATATAGTAAGCACTTAATAAATGTTTATTGATTGATTTATCCTATATGATCTTAACACACCACTTTAGCCATTTCACACCTTTGCTCAAAAACCTTTAGTGGCTTCCCAGTAGACACTCTTGATTTTGGCATTCAAAGCCTATTCACAATTAGTCTTTAATATACACATCCCTCCTTCACGTATTTTATGTTCTAGCTCAACTGGACAACTCCCCATTCTCTACTCTGGTTCTATTCTTTCCTGTCTCTGGGTCTTTGCTCATGTTATCCATCCTTCTTACCACCCTCACCCTCCATCTCTGACTATTGAGATCTTTTCCTTCCAGAATGAATTTCTGCCACCCCTTTTCCAACCTGTCTACTGAAGTCCTTCCCATCTTGTCTGACTCTGATACAATGTCCTCTATGAAGCCTTCCCTGAACTCAACTATTCTGAAATACTGCTATCCCCTGCTGTCTTTTCACATTTTCTCAGGGGCATGAAATGAGAAGCTGTATCTGTCTGTGAATGACCAGTTATGACAGGTAGCCTCTGGGTGGAAATCAGAAGCATGCTAGCTTTCTGCTAAGAATTCTGTCACTATTTAGTTTATATACACACCCCCCCCCCCAAAACAAGTGGACCTGCTGGAGGCCTCCCCACTTCTAAAGAGGCCCCAGTAAACCATTTCTCTGGAGTATACTGTTGCTATATCCTCTTCTGTTCACAAGGCCTGACTAAAGTGAAATGAAGTGTCAGAAGTAAAGGCTTGGTTACAACCCAAGAGTACTCTCTGGATCTGAAGCCAGTGACAAATATGGACTTAAACTCTGTTTCTGCAATGTGAACAAGGAAGGGCACAATTTTTCAGAACTTTTCTTTTCTCAGCTGTAAAATAAGAACATTGCGGCAAATGGCTTCTAAGGTCCCTTTTAGTTCTCTTTCTCTATCCTCCTACAAATTCAATATTCACTAAGTAGATTTTCTGTCCTTGGTGCTGGGAATTCCAAGATGAAAACCAATACCATCCCTACTTTCAAGGAGCTTATCATCTACTGGAGGGGAGGGGCAGGCAGTATGGACCCAAATAGAGATGATACACAATAGAATGTGATAAGAGTAAAGGAGAGATTGACAGCATGATAGAGGAAGATGAGGAAGGAGAGAACACTTCCAGTTGGGAGAACCAGGAAAGCAGTGGTACCTGATTTGTAGGGATAAGGAGGAAATATCTACTGCATGAACCATGGCCTACAGGGATGTAATCGAACACTATCTACGAGTACAGAGACAACCATCGGCCATGCTTCTGTGGGACACACTTTTGGTGATTAAAAAAAACATCACGAAGGCAGAAAAAATGATAAGAAAAATCATTTTAGATCTCCTGTCTGAGGCTTTACAGGGAGCTGAATATAGAATGAACAACAAAGTTGACAGTCATTTTTTAAAATGGTAACAGCACAATCTATCTTCAGAGTATGAGCTAAACTTTAGATGATTAATCTACACAGTACCCCTGGCAGGTAAATATTATCCCACCTGGCAAATGAGAAAACTGATGAACAGAGAAGTTAAGGACCTTTTTTTGCCCAAGGCCACACAGCAAATCATAGGGGAATTTTGATTCTATCTCAGTGGTCTGTCTGGGTTAATACCAGCTTATTTCTTCTCTTAGAAAAATAGTAGGTGCCTTGAAGATGTGTTGCTCAGTGGGTGAAGTCACTGGATAAGATTTTTAGGGGTTGCACGTCTGATTGCAAACGGTGCCTTTAGCTCTTTGGATGACTGTGAATAAATTACTTAACCTCTATATTTGTTGCAGTTTACTTATGGAAAGTGAGATAACAATCTTGCACAGACATAGTGAAAAATCACTCAGCTGAGAATCTAGAAAATAGGAGTGGTGGCTAGAGATTGGGTGAACACCTATTCTATTTTTAAAGACCTATAGGGAAAAAGATTGCATGACTTTCTCTCTCTTGTTATCTACCTAACAAGCTATGTGTTTAAGAAAAAGAATTCCCTATTCTTTTTTTTTTTTTAAAGCAATTGGGGTTAAGTAACTTGCTCAAGGTTACACGGCCAGTCATTATTTATGCGTGGGTGCTCATTTTCTGAGGCCGGATCCGATCTCGGGTCATCCCAACTCTGAGGCTGGCGCTCTTACTCACTGCACCACCTAGCCGCCCCAAGAATTCCCTGTTCTTACTAAATTCCTCATTCTATAGTTAGTACTTGGTTTTCCTTGTTCTGCACATTGAGACACTGAACAGCTTTAGCTAGTAAAGTTAAAAGGAAAGCTATTGTTACCCATGAAACTTCTCAAAGTTAAAAAAGATCCCAATTCCTTTCATTTTCTTTCGGGCACAGTACAGGACACAGAGAACGCACAACCAAATTATGCCTTAGGACTGAGTTCTGAGGCCCAGAAGATTTAGGGATAGGCTGGAGGGAAGAGATAAGCAGCATATAAGGCTGTTTTTCAGATAACAACTCATTCTCCTGACATGAGAGCACAGTGATGGAAAACCAGCCAGTAACATCAGGAAGTCACAAGTATGTATTTGGAGGGCTACCCTAGAGCTGAGGGAACACCTAGAAGTTATCAGCCCTGAACGGTCCCCAGCATGGAATAACTAATTCACACATTTCATCAGTGAGTCTGAGGCTAGGCAAGATCTGCAAAATTATAAAGTAGGCAAAGTCTGTCTTGAATACTCTTGGACTGGCCCAGCCAGTACCTCTTTGTCTCAGAGTACCAAATGTTCCTAACTCTCCCATGCCCTTTCCTCCCACCCCCAGCCTATCCCGTGTTCTAGTCGTGTTAGCAACTGGTTGTCAACTCGGGAATAAAATTATAATTAAGGTGTTGATGGTGTTTACAATCACTAAGTAGCCAAGGAGGCCTTGAACCTAGATTTTCTGATTCCAAGTCTGAAAAATGGATATAAGAATACTTATATTACCTACCTTACAGAGCCCATCTTCCAGGGAACATTTGTATTTTAAAAAGAGACTAGGAACTGGAAAGTTCTTCCCTGACTAAAGGTATGAAGTTAAATTGGTAGAATGACAGGGGGTGAGGCTGACAGCTGGGAGGAGGGGGTTGGGGGAGCTCTTTCCAGTAATGGAAATGATCATAGCTGATAGATGAGTACTTTAAGATTTCCAAAGTACTTTATATACATTATCTCATTTGATCCTCATGGGGTTATCAGTTGTGAACAACTAATGCAGGCATTCCATAAGCATGTGTTAGGCAGGCTGGGACCTGGCAAAACTCTAAGATTGGCAAAATACTTTGCTTAAAGTCCTACAGGGAAAAACATTTCACATTCTCTTCTTTTGGGTTACCCAACAGATTAGGGTCCTAAAATTTAATAGATAAATCTTAGTGAGCTGCCTCAGGCATAGAATTTAAAAGACTATTTCAGTCTCACATAGCTAGCACATGGTTAGTTAGGGGCAGGACTTGAGTCCTTAAGACCAGCATTGTTGTGGCACCCCCCCCCAAAAAACAATCCAAAATTGTGTGACCTTGGGCAAGCCACTCAGGTTATACAGAATGTTGGAAATGAGGTTTATAGCCACAAATACATCAATATCTCAATCATAAGGCTGACAGTACAATTCTTTTTAGCCTAACCTTAGCAATGGTTACTAAATATTACTTTTAATTCATGTCAGTGACTTTCAGCATCTAGAGAATTCTATCTATTCCACCACCTAGTTACAAAATCACTACTCCCCCACATATTCAGTATTGTCAGAAGATAACACCTCTGCCACCCACTTTACAGGATGGTTGTGAAGACTAAATGGGGCAACGATAGAACATGCTTTGCAAACCTTAAAGTACCATATAAATGTTGGCTCCCATTACTGCAGCATCATAGATTTAGAGGTGAAAGAGGCTTTGGAGGGTCAACTAGTTTAACCCCTTATTTGTACAGAAGAGGAAACTGAGGCCCAGAGAGGTTAATTAGACTCCTTAACTTTGTTTGACTTTTGGTTCTGCTTTAGCTGAAATAAGAACAATTTTTGATTGTTTCACCAATACTTAGACAAATGTGGTAACACTTATAATCTACTACTGACAGGGTGGAGAATATAGCATCATTATTGTGGGGGTGGGTACCTTTAGTTTTGTCCTTTTATATTATGAAAGTATCAGGCAAGCTCTAAATCAAACCAGGATTTCTTGTTCTGGTCTAGCCTCTTTATAGATTAGGCAAATAACCAGAAAGAACAATTGAAAAGTGTAGAGAAATTTAAAAAAATAACAACTTTGTTCTTCTGATTTTTGGAGAACAAAGTTTTGTGTGAGTGATACCTGTCCTATGAAGTGGGCTCAGAACTTTTTGTTCACACCCCTCCTGCAGGATCTATAAAGGAAGAATTACAAGGTGCATTGTTTCTTACTGCTTTAATTATGAGTCATAAAGCCTCCACTCATGACTCAGGAAGAAGAACTTTCCATCTCTCTCTCTCTCTCTCTCTCTCTCTCTCTTTCTCTCTCTCCTCTCTCTCTCTCCCCACCCCCCTCTCCAAGATGTGTGTTGAGGGGACCACGTATGCATGAATGGGAACCTGTTCATGGATGCCCCTATCTGTGTATGTGTGTGGAGGAAAGTCGTGTATTTGTGCTTTTAGGAAGAGTGTTATCTACACTGCCATGAACAGATGCAGAGTGAAGAACAGAAACAGAACAAAGAGAACAATATATGCAATGACTACAATAACATACAGAAAAAAACACAGAATCCCAGAGTTATCAGGGAACTCAGAGGCCATCTAGTCCAACCAATGACTGAACAAGAGCTCCTCTACAACCCATGATCTTCCAATTTTTGCTTTAAGACCTGCAGTGATAGAGAACTCACTATTTTGAGGGTAGCTCTCACTGGGAAGAAGTATGTCCTTACATCAGCCTAAATTTTCCTCTTTGCAACCTCTATTGCTCCTAGTTCTACACTCTGGGGTTAAATGGTGAAAAATTGATGCTACTTTCTTTTAAAATAATAATAATTATTATTAATCCTACTTTCACATAACAGCTTTTAAGTACCAGGAGAGGGCTATTGTGTACATTCCTAAGTCCCCCTTTTTTCAGATAAAATATCCCTAGTTTTTTCAGTGGAGCCACATAAGACATGGATTTGAGGCTCTTCACCCTTCTGGTTGCCCTCCTTTGTATGTTCTCTAATTTATCAATATTCTTCCTATAAGGTGACACCAAGAACTAACAACAATATAAGATAATGTGGTCTGACCAGGTCAGTGAATTAAAGGATCATCATTTATTTATTCCTGGAAACTGTGTCCCTTTTAATATAGCCTAAGATTGCATTCTTGGGTGCCATATTGGACTATTGACTCAAATTGAGCTTTCAGTCCATTAAAACCCCAAGACTTTATTCAGCCACATTCCTATGTAAGTAATGGAGTGGATAGAGCACTGAGCTTGGACTTAGGAAGACTTGAGTTCAAATACAGCCTTAGATTCTTGCTTACTAGCTGTGTAAACCTGAGCAGATCACTTAACCTCTGATTATTTCTGTTTCCTCATCTGTAAAATGACTATAATAGCACCTACTTCTCAAGATTGAGAAGAGGTTTTTTAATTTAGATTCTCTAAATCACTTTAGATCAGTGTCTGGCACACAGTAGGTACTATATAAATGCTCACTATCATGATGATGACAATGATGCCTCTTCCATCTTGTATTCACAGACCTGATTTTTTAAAAATGTTTTTATAGCACTGATTTCTTGAAACAAAGTATAAGACTTTATATTTATTCCTATAAATTTAATCTTATTAGGTTCAGTACAATGTTCTAGCCTATTAAGATTTTTTTGAATCCTGAATCTGCTATCCTATACACTAGCTATCTATTCTGGTATATATCATTTTCAGATTTAATGAGGATCCTATTATGCAAGTCACTGAAAAAAATGTTTAACAGCACAGGGGAATTCCACTGGAGACCTCTTATTAAGCTAACATCCATGATCTAGGCCAGAGGTATTCTGATAAATGTTTAACACCTATCTTTTTTTTGCCTTTTTTTTTGAGGGGCAATTGGGGTTAAGTGACTTGCCCAAGGTCACACGGCTAGTAAGTGTTAAGTGTCTAAGGACGTACTTGAACTCAGGTCCTCCTGACTCCAGGGCAGGTGCTCTATTCACTGTGCCACCCAGCTGCCCCAACGCCTAACTTTCTAAAAACAAAAACAAAAAATGGATTCAGGACATACTTTTAATTATAATTTGCACAATATTTTCTCTATCATGTTTTAAAGTTTAGACAATTAATAAATATTAAATCAAGCCCTGATTTGTAGTTTTGCTGATTTCGAAGGTATAAATGCTCATACTGAAAATTTAACAATCAGCTTCATTTCATTAGCTTGTTTGAGTTGGCTCCACTACATCCTTAAATTTCTCTATTAGTGACTTCTCTTAATAGTTTTGAATGTATCCAACTGTACTATCATGTAGCTCATATCTCTCCATCTTTTCCATGAGAATAATGAGTTACTTTGTTAAATATTTGACTAAATATAGGTAAACTATATCTACATAATTTCTCTGAACTATTGATTTAGAAATTCTAAGAAAAAAAAAGACTGATGTTTTGGTCAATCTTGATTGCAAAGGGCTAATGGAAATATATCTTCCATCTTCTGATAGAGAAAATATGGTCTACAGGTTTGTAATAAACTAGAATATATGATGTCAAATGATCAATGTATCAATTTGTTTTGTTTAATTGTGAGTCTTTCTTACAGAAGTGGGTCATTTTTGTGTGGGGTTTTCCTGGGAAATGAAGTGAAGTTTTAAAAAATCATCAGTAAAACAATAACTACAAAAAGAATGTCACTTTGTAGGGGGGAAGTGTGTGTACGTGGAGAATGTATGTTTGAGTCTGTATTATTGTAGGGGGAATGGTGTGTGTGTGTGTGTGTGTGTGTGTGTGTGTGTGTGTGTGGTATAGGGGGTGAGTTACATTACAGAGAGGGTTAAAATGGCAGGAGTAGTCAACCTTGACCTTTCAGCTCATTAACCCTCTGGCTGCCCCACCCCTCTACCCCGTCTTTTTCCAACATCCTCCTATCTAAACTTGCAGCTAGGTGGCATATAGGATAGAACATTGGGCCTGGAGTCAGGAAGACTTAAGTTCAAATCTAGCCTCAGACACCTCCTAGTTATATGACCTGGGCAAGTCACTCAACCTCTGAATGCCTCAGTTTCTTGAGCTGTATAAAGGTCTATGTCCCAGGGTTGTAAGGATTGAATGATAGTACTGGTAAAAGCACTTAGCACAGTGTCTGGCACACAGCAGGCACTTAATAAATGCTTACTCCCTTCCCTTCCTCTTCCCCAACTCTTAGACCTGGACTGTAGAGCAAGAAATGAACTATTGCTCTATTTCTAATAACATTTAAGTCTCAGAGAAGTCCTTGACTTTCTCCTCTTTCTTGTCTTGTTAAAAAGGGATTAGAGCTCAGTTAAACTGTTTAATCCCAAGGTAGAGATTCATGTTTAAAAACGAGATTTATAGCTCCTTTAAAAAACCAGTACAAGCCAAGTTTTGGCTTTTCAGGTTGCTACCTGCACAGCTAAAAAGAGTGTTTGCAGTAGAATTCCCAGCATGCAATTCACTTCTTAATTACTTGGTCTCATCAATCTACTCTTTC
Source organism: Gymnobelideus leadbeateri (assembly GCA_011680675.1). Lineage (NCBI taxonomy): Eukaryota > Metazoa > Chordata > Mammalia > Diprotodontia > Petauridae > Gymnobelideus > Gymnobelideus leadbeateri. The sequence goes on from WOXC01010950.1 coordinate 421,398, forward strand.
ATCTTCCAAAACTGCCTTTCAACCTAAATAAGCACCTGCTAAAAGAAAGATTTCAGTTCCTGGGCTGCCTTATTGCCCCCTCTGGTTTATAACCTTTTAGGTGGCCGGGTATTAAGCTGAGTTGTAATCACTCAGACCTTTTCATAGGAAGTCTTTGAATAGGGATTGTGTTCTTGGCTCTGCCTACATTATACTTCCTGCCTACTTGTTCATCTCTCCTGTTCTCTTACATACTCTCTTATGTAGCCTAGGCCAACCAGCACTGCACTGTTCTCCTATGCTAAGTTTCTGGCACACTGTCTTATCTCTTTCTAGACCAGGGATTCTTAACCTTTGGGGGATTATAAACCCCTTCTCAGATTTTTTTGTTTAATTCATAATGGAAGAAAATGCTAAATAATTATCAATTAGAGAAGAGTGAAAATAAAGTTATAAAATTTTTTTTCTAGCCAAGTTCATGAACTCCCTAAAATCCATGCGCATACCCCTTGGAGGCCTATGGATGTGAGGTTAAGAATCTCTCCTTTAGACAGACTAGTGCATTGAATGCTATACTCAGAATAAGGAGTTTCCTCCTTCATAAAATGGTAGTAATAATATTTGTCCTGATTAGCTCAAAGGTGTCTGGATAATTAAATGAAATACACACACACACACACACACACACACACACACAGAGTCTGGGAGCTGAGGTGATCATAGAAGTCATTTATTCCAACTCCATCATTTTAAGAGTAAAGGAGTACAGGAAAACAGATTTTGAATTTGCTGGGACCTTTCCGGTCATTTGTTCAAACTTTTATATTTAATAGATGAGGAAACTGAGGTTCAGAAAATTGAAGGAGTTTGCCCAAGATTTCATGTGGTAGAGCTAGGATCTGAACCCAGACCCTCTATCTTCAAATTCAGGGCTCCTTCCATGATCCTAAAATGCCCTTTGTGACACTACAAATATGTTACTTCATGTTACTTCATCCAAGACCCTCTCCTTCAAACTCACCTTGGCTGGAATATTTTTACTGACCAGCTCAGTGGATTGTGGTTTCTCATTTTCAAACCCCTTTCTAGCTTGTATTTTTCTTTCCCTGTGAGGTCCACACTATACCATATGAGAAAAGCAAAACTAAGATGTAAAAAATGCCAGTTATATATGTTTCTCTCTAAATCCTACCAGGTCTTCAGGGGTCACCTTAAGCTCTGCCTTCTTCACAAATGTTGCCTTCTCTGAAAACTCCATTCCACATTCATCTGTACTTTTCCTAAAATCTGACCCCATTAAACTATTTTAGTACATGGACTTGGTTTTCATTCTAACTAATAAAAATACTCACTAGCATTTATATAGTGCTTTAAGATTTGCAAAGCCCTTTACATATGTTATCTTATTTGGTCCCCACAAGAACCCTATGAAGTAGGTGCTATTATCATCCCCATTTTATAGATGATAAAACTGAGTTTGAGAGAGGTAAAACAATTGGTCTAGAGTCACACATGTATTAAATGTCTAAGGTAGCACTTGAATTCAGTTCTTCTTGATTCCAAGCCTAGCACCTTATCACCTATTCCACTTAGCTGCCTAAATGTTTCATTTGTGTAAATCTAAACTGTGAGTGAGCTCTTATGTGGTTGTGATTTGAACAGGATGATCTCTGAGGTCCCTTCTGGCTCTAGTCAGATGGGATATTCTGGCTTGGAGATGACCTTGGCTCAATAAAGACTATGCCAGCACAGGATAAACACTGGAAAGCCCCTAACCAAGCTGGAAAGTTTGTAAAAGTTTCTCATTAGATCAGCCTAGCTAACTTAAGGTAGGCTCATCACTAGAAGTTCATCACAGATGGGGATTTTTTTTTGTCTGTAGCAATTCATAAGCCTGTCTACTAAGGCAAAGAATAGTGACCATCTTCTGCATCAGTAGAGAGAATTATCTACAACCAAATTATAGATCTTTTAAAGAAGAGAAATATGAATATTAAACCAATGTTTCTAGTCTGCAGACCATGAGCCTTTGGGGAACTAAAGAGCTATTGTAAAGGGCCTTTACATTCTACATGCACCAAGCGCTGCCATTTTGAAGACTGAATAAATAATGTGTCTCACACATATTTATACTGCTATGATTAAAAACATACAAACTGATTGAAAAATGCCCAGTTCCCACATACCTACTCCAGCAGAATCTTGAACTTTGCATTAGATGGAATAATAATCAAGAAATCCAATAAGAGTTCACAATAAGTGATTTCTTCGACCCCAAACCTGCACAAGAGCTCACCTAGAAGCCCAAATGTGATTAATAAGGGAGCTCTTCCAGAAAGGATGGCACCAGCATGATCAATGTCAAATGTTGTATTCAAGGCCCTGTGTCTGGAGATAGCAAGAGTCAAAGGCTCTCCCGAGAAAACCTCTAAATAGTCAGAAGGCCCCAGAAAGAGGACTTTGGAAGTGTAGGGGAATAGTGCAAAAGTGACCAACATACTGGTCGGTAGTTCTCAGACCAGAACACTCAAATTCAAGAATTCTGAGGTCCTGAGTGCTCTGTTCAAAGATACTAGGAAGACCCCTGATAATCTAGCACTTTGAGCCTCAAAGACGTGGATGCTGGAGTTGATAGGTGCTAACTGTAAGAGATGGCCAAAACAAGAAACTAGGTGACACAGGGCTTTTCAGACTGACCATCCCACTCAAAACTGGTGCAGGGGTAAGATCCTGGTCCTGGAGTAAAGTCCTATTCAGGAACTAATAGTAGAGAGCCAATAAAGGAAAATGCTAAGTAGTATAAAATATTATTGCAAATATAAATATCTTCCTGAAGGAGAAAGTACATATATAACATCTGCAAGTAGAGGGTCAAATGGAAAAAAATGGATTTTCCAAAAGGGTGCATAAATTTCTAGAAGAAATAAAACAAGAGATTAAAAAAAATAGCTCTAGAGAAAAGAATTGGAAGATGAACAAATGGGATAGAAGAGAAAGTTGTGAACCTTACCCAAGTAAAGGACTCCTTGAAAACTAGAATAGACAAAACAGAAATCAATGATTCCAAGAGATAGCAAGAACATTAGAACAATATCAAGAGATCTAAAAATAGAAGAAAATTTAAGCTATTTGACATGAAAAACAACTGACCTGGAAAACAAATCAAGGAAAGATACTTTAAGAATTATTGGACTCTCTGAAAAACATCATTAATAAAAGCCTATACCATATATATCAATAGATCATAAATTAAAATTTCCCATGTATGTAATAAACAAAACCTAGAACTCCTACATCAAAGAAAAAAAATACCACAAATATTCAGAAAGGAACAGCTCAAATACTAAAGGATTACAGTCAGGATCACCCAAAACACAGCAGTTTGAAATATAAATGAGAAGAGGTCATGGAATAAAATATTCTGAAAGACAAAAGATAGATATTTACAATCAAGAAGCTGAGTAAAATTCTACGGGGGAAAAATGGACACAGTAGAATAGGACTGAAGGATTTCTGATGAAAAAACCAGAGCTGAATAAGAACTTTGCAATATAAATAGAAAAGTCCAGAGGAATTGAGAAAAGTAAATTTATTTGGGTAACTGGACAGAGCTGTATAATGTGACAACATTCTAATAGAGAGAGAAGAAACAAGAGTCCTTTTAGAACCTTATATAGAGGGCATATTGGTCTTCAGAAGGGGTATTGAGGCAGTTTAAATAAGAAAAACAGAGGACCTGGACATGTAATAGTTATGTTCTAAGGATTTTAAGAGGAGAAAGAGAAGGGAGGATACAAAGAATCCACTAATATAGAGAGGGGGAAGAAGGGAGTAGAACTTGCTATTTTTCATAACTGGATTGCCTGAGAAGAATATACAAACATAGAAGAAAATGTGAAGGGAATGTGAATCAGTTCAATCTCTTATCTGAAATGGACAAATAAAGATCAAACCCACACATATACAAAGATTTTGATATAAAAATTCATGGAAATTAAACAGGGAAACAAGTGATTATGGGCCAGGGGGATAGAAGTTAAAGGGGAGGAGAATATCATGGACAGAATAATCACAGTCAAAATAAGCTTCTTGAGCTTGAAGTAGGGATTAAAAAGGAGGAAAAAGAAAATAACTAGAATCTAAGGGGGTGCTTTAGGCTGCTTCTTAGACAATAGGGAAATGGATTAACAAATTGTGGCATTTGAATGTAATTGAATATTATTTCACTGTAAAAAATTATGAGACAATTTCAGAGAATTCTCAGTAATATAAACTGATACAAAGAGAAACGAGCAGGAGAACGACTTAAAAAAGGATAGTAACATTTTGCTTGACCATGCTTATTTGTTACAAGGGTATTTTTCTGTCTTTCTTTCCCTTGGTTAATTGTGGAGAAAATGTGAGGAGAAGGGGTTACCAACAGTGATGCAAAAACAAAACAAAACAAAAAAGGCCACTGGAACATTTTTAAAAATGCATAGAAGAGAACAAAAGGCAATTCGGAAGGAAGACAAGCAAAATAGTTTTGAAAGCAGCATACAGAATGTATTTTATACTTTAAAAAAGGAAAGAGTATGAAATGGAGACTCATGAGTTCATAAATTATGTGTATGGAAATGATCTTTTTTGGTGCTTAAATTAAAAAAGAAAAGAAAAGCATTACTGAATTTAGGGTAGCTTTTAGTCATTACCCTTTTGGTCAACCACTGGATACCATTAGTACAACTACTAAAATGGGGTAGTCTATAAATATTTTTCTACATTAAAAATAGGCCCTTGTACTTGAACAGGTTGGGAACCACTATATTAAACAAGAAACAAACAAGACATTGTATAAATTATTTCCTAAAGTCCAAGTCTGCCCCTAGTTTAAGATGTCAAATGTGTTTTCTTACCTGGACAGGACTGTTAGGTGGGAGCTCTACCTTCTCAAAATTCTGAGCTGCCACAGAAGGATTGCTGGAGCTGATGAGCACAGGGGAGCTGATTTCCACCATCTGTTGCCCTGTGGGTGAATGGACCATTCTGTTGAGGGTATTCAAGGCTGTCATGATGGAGAATTGTCTTGGGTTCTTCCTTCTGGATTCTATGACCCGACTGAAGGCTGGTGATTCTGCCACTTTGCTTCTAGGAGAAGAGGATCTCAGGGACATACTCTTTATGTGGGATGACCGATGGTTTTTGCCCTTCTCTAGCAGATGTCTTGCAGTGAGGTTTGGCTGTAATACAAAAGATCCAACAAAAATTGTGATTCTGTCATGCTAGGCTCAAATGTAAGACCTTTAGGACTTACTGGGTTAGTCTCTATAAATAATTCTGTCCAGGTCAACATTAAGCTATTTGAACTCAAAGATAATTTTTGGAATTTTATGAATTGGTTCCTTTTACTCCAGTGAAATAAATTCCCAGTAGTTCATTCCCTATTATTGTACCAATAGTGTTCATATTTAGTGTTCATATTTCAGCAGAAACAATGCTGAATTTTAGAGACCTGAACTTGGAGACTTGGTATCTGAGGTTGAATCCTGACTGCCATTTTGGACAACTCACTTTACCTTTAAAAGCTTCAGTTTCCTCATCTATAACTTAAGGGGAGGGGGCGTATTTAGTTTGATGACCTCTACATTCTCTTACAACTCCATATATAGAAAACTATGATATTAATTCTTGCAGAAATGGAGTTAGGGTTGGGCAACTTTCAGTAATAGCAGACTGAATCAATTTCCATTTCCCTATTCTTGGGCAGAGTTTCTAAGGGCATGCCATTACTAAAATTCCTCCTCTTCTTCAGTGTAGACTACTGGTGATTCTACAGACTACAGAACAATGGTGCAATTGCTTTCAAAAGCAGATAACCCAACAGATATCCCAGATAACCAAACACTTCACAAAATGATCAATTTGCCAACTTGTCCCTATGGCTTCCCTCACTGATGTAGTACTATAAAAATGTTCTCAAACAGGTGATATTTCCTTGTTAGTAGATTGTAAGCTATATGAGGTAAAGGACCAAGTGTTATCTAATTCAAGCACAGTTCCTTCACTCATAACAGGTAGTTAATAAATATTTATTGTAGTTGTTATTCTGTCTCTTGACCTTGACCATCCATAGGAACAGACTGGCCTCTTTTTAGGTGATGGCTAAAATTCATTTTCTTGAATCCTCTCTTTTGAATCTTCTTGTTCCCCACACATTGAACACTGCCTTTTCTCAGTTTATCCCTAACCTAGCCTTTCCTCAAGATCCAACTTAAGTATGAAACTACTTCTATGAAACCTTCTCTACTCAAGCTCATTGCTGTTCTTTTTTATTTTCTCTGAAAGACTGTAATATTTACTATCTGTGTCAATCATTTGGACATTTAATCACATAGTGTGCTGGAGTGCTAATTTATCATTTACTATTTATGAGCCTTGCCTCACAAGTTAGATTCTAAGCTCTTTGAGGGGATGATTGAGTCATCTAACCCAGTTCTAGACACCAGTCAGTCATTTCATCATACTTGAACTGAATTAATCAAGCTCACTGCCATCTGAGGTAAGACTACAATTGGAGAAATCAATTCTTTCCTCATAGACTTAAAAGTTCTGTTCCTAGTTAAGGCTTACCATTATTCCTTAAAGGGGCAAAGTAGCACAAAACTCTGGGCTTTGTTTATTTCATCATCCAAAGGGAATAATTACACCAGCAGGGAGAATTGTAGAGTTCTTAGGTATTTAGCTACTCATCTGAAAAACTTGAGGTTCAATGAAGTCAGCAAGAGTAATATATCAAATTAAATTTGACAAGCATTTATTAATTGCCCAGTATGTGCAAAGATACAAAGACAAAAATCAGAACTGTCCCTGACTAAGAGTATAACACAGAATCTATTGGAGATGATGTCCTAACAAGATAACACTTAGGTTCCAGATTCTGCATTTCCCCTTCTCTATTCAGGTATAATTCAAGAAAGAAAATGATGCATTAAAAAAACCCTGGAAAAAAAATGAACTGAAAACCAAAACCTGGCTTTCACCAAAAGGTTCTTTACAAGAAATTAATGTTTCTTTCCAATTGTCTTTAATGACATGGGTAATTCAAAGTTTATTTGAAGAATTTTCAGTAAGTTCTAGCCTTAATTAAGTAATGATAGGAGTCAAATGTAAGAACTACTTTACTCTGTTTATATTTCAGGTATTTTAAAAAATCTAAATCTTAGAACATAGCAACCACTCTGTAATATACAAGTCTTTCTGCTAATTATAAGAACAAATAGAGATATGACTAGTTTAATTATTTCCTTGAGTGTTCTTCTAATTAGTGATTTTGGAGGGAAGAAGGAGAATATAAAAGTGATTATAAAATGTAAACCTTTCCAATGACAAGATTTCGAAGACTGATGATTAGAAAGAAGTTATTATTCAAGGGGTGGATTGTAAACATTTAGAAAAGGAAACAGTGAAGAGTCAGCACTAGTTGACCAAGAACAAGCTATGTTTAAAATTCTCTTTTAGATAAGTTACTACCGCCTCCAGAGAAAGAACTGATGGTGTCTGAATACAGACCAAGACATACTATTTTTCACTTTCTTTCTTTTTTTGGTTTGAGTTTTCTTCCACAAAATGACTAATATGGAAATATGTTTTATATGATTGCACATGTATAACCTATATCAGATACATACCATCTCAGGGAGGGTATAGGAGGAGGAAGGGAAGGACAGAATTTGAAACTCAAAACTTAAAAAAAAGGAAGTTAAAATCATTTTTACATGTAATTGGGGATAAAATAAAATATCATTTTAAAAAGATTTTTCTCTCTTTCAAAAAAAGGCCAAGTCACTGGAATTATAGAAGGGGAGAATACTATAGAAAAAAATCATTTATTAAGTATTTAGTATTTACCAAGCACTGGAGAAACAATATATAAATAAGCAAGATAGCTTCTACTCTCAAGGAGTTTTTATTTTAGTGGGGGAAGACAATAAATAGGTCAATCAATCAATAAACACTTAGGAAGTACCTACTGTGTGTTATACAGGAGAGCTGAAAGGAGGAAGAGGTTGGTGAGAAAAAATGCAGTTCAAAGAGTCCAGTGATAAGTGAAGTAGGGGATAGAGAGTAGAGGCTAGAGACAAGAAACTAGGGTACACGATGATCAGTTGAAATATTTGGGGACGTTAAACCTGAATAAAATAAGAATCAATAGGGACATTATAGCTCTCCTTAGTATTTGAAGGAATGTGGAAGAAGAATAAGACTTCTTTTGCTTGGTTTCAGAGTATAAAACTAGAACCAATGGGGAAAAGTTCAGAGAGGCAGATTTTAGCTTAATGTAAAGAAACCTTAACAATGTGAGATATCCAAAAGAACTGGTGACCAGACTGTTGAGTCTTGAGTTCCCTATTACTGGATGTTCTTCAAGATGAATCTAAAGGATCAGATACCTCCCTGGAGTTGTTGCAAAGTGGAGTGTTTTGGTCATAACTAGAGTAGATGTTACTTCTGAAGTCACCCCCCAGCTCTGATTCTACAATATCCCAAGTCATCCCTCAAATTGGAAAGGGAGTAAGTGAAAAGTGATACCTATAATAAGCTCGTTCAACCAACCATCAATAAGTAGTTTCAGCATATTATAGTTATACCTAGGAATGGTCTAGGAACTATAGAAAAAAAATATGACACCCTCACAGACCTTATAGTCTCTTTGGAGATTTGGACACTAGAAAAAATTAGATAATCCCAGACAGTGCATAATTTAGTGTAAAACTGAGGACAGACACGGTGGAGTAAGACTACAGAGAAGTAACAAATCATTGGAGGTCAAAGTTGTTAGAGAAGACTTCATGGGATGAGTAGGACTTGAATAGGTGGGAAAGAGGGTGAGAAGACATTCCACAAGGAGGGAGCACTATGAATACAGGCACAAAGGGTGGCATTAGGCATAGTTGGTGGGTGGCAAATCGGGTTTTACAATGAAGAGACTGGCCTTATTAAAACAAGGTCTTCATAGTGCGGAGTAGTGAGAAATTGGGTTAGATAGGTAGAATGGGGTCAGATCATAGAATGCCTTCAAAGTCAGACAGAGAATCTTCCCAGAATAATCCCTTTTCATTCTAGTCATTTTAATCTTTCCAGAAAAACCTTTTAGTTTTATATACATTTGTTGTTGTTTAGTTATTTTCAGTCGCATCTGACTCTTCATGACCCCAAATGGGCTTTTCTTGGCAAAGATACTGGATGGTTTGTCATTTCCTTCTCTAGTTCATTTTACAGATGTAGAAACTGAGGCAAACAGGGGTAAGTGACTTGCCCAGGGTCACACAGCTAGGATGTGTCTGGGGCCAGATTTGAACTCATATTTTCCTGACACCAGGTCTGACACTGTCCACTGTGCCATTTCACTGACTTTATACAGTTGGAACTATTTATATGTTTATATGATGTTTCATTACATGTTTCTGGCTCTATCTCCCCTTTAGTGTTCTCAACTGTCTTTATTCATCTTTACTGTAGGGAAAATTCTTCAGAGAGAAGGATCATACCTTCTAACTTAATAGCTACTTTTATAATTTACCAGCAAATGACTGAATTCCCTTTTATTATTACTACTACTAAAAGTTAGCTAGCATTAATAAAGTGGTTTAAATTTGCAAATCACTTTACAAATATTATCTCATTTTACCCTCACAACAACCCAGAAAGTTAGGTGTTATTATAATACCATTTTATAGATGAGGAAACTGAAGCTGAGAGAGGTTAAAGTGACTTGGCCAGGGTCACATAGCTAGTAAGTGTCTGAGATTGTATTTGAACTCAAGTCTTCTTGACTCCAGATACAATGCTTTATCAACTATGCCACCTCTGTATTTTGATTCTGGAATGAATCCCTTCAACAGAAACAGGTAGTACAGATGAGGAAACTGAGGCAAATAGGGATAAGTGACTTGCCCAGGGTCACACAGCTAGGATGTGTCTAAGGTAAAATTTGAACTCAGATTTTCCTGACTCCAGGTCTGACACTGTCCACCTTGCCACTTCACTCTCCGTACACAGTTGGAACTATATAATTGAACAATAGGGGTGGCTAGGCAGCACAGTGAATAGAGCACCGGCCTTGGAGTCAGGAGGACCTGAGTTCAAATTCGGTCTCAGACACTTAACACAAAAAACTAGCTGTGTGACCTTTGGCAAGTCACTTAATCCCAACTGCCCTACCTTCCCCTCTCCAAAAAGCAAAAAAGAAATAATTGAACAATAGCTAATTATCCTGGTCTGCCTAGACTGCAACACAGTCTGAACACAGAGACAATGCCTTAGTAATGCCTCCTGAACACAGAGACAATGCCTTAGTAATCTTTGTATCACCCTCCTGGATAGGGACTGACTGGATTGGTGATTTCATTTGTATAGGGAACTGCCAGGTAAGGAATTTTTCTCTACTAATGCAGGTCGGCACCTTCTTTGCAACTTTCAAGCTTAGAAAATTCACACCGAGAGGTTAAAATGTCTTGCTCAGGGCCACACAGCCAGTATCAGAGGCAGATCTCAAACCCAGGGCTCCTTGACTTTAAGGCTGGCTCTCTGTCTATCATACTATACTGCCTTTCATCCTGTACATAGTACATTCTTAATAAGTTGGTGTTGAATGAATGAATGGTCTGTTGAATGGTCTGTTTTCATTACCTCTAGTTCTCAATCTAAAACTAAATAAGAGGTCTCACTTTGGCATCTCTGCTCCTGGAGAGGGTTAACATGAGGTCCTATGCCAATTACTTAGCAGTTTCATGGGCTTAGATTTGGCTTCTACATCACTTACCTCTACAAACAAGATGGGGAAGATGCCGACTTTATCACCTAATTTGCCTTCCGCCCAATTCTCATCAACCCGGCTAATCACGGTGATAATATCATCCTGAAAGAAAGAAAAGTTTCATCCTCCACATTATCTCCCAGCCTTGGACGAGTGACAGATTATTTAATGTAGGCTCACTTTGATTTCCAGCTGTTAGATACAAGGAATTTCAAACTCTTCACAGACGTGCCCACACAGTATTTGGTTGTTCATTTAACATTCAGCCAGCTTAGAGTAGATGTATTACTCTCCCTACCCCTTTCTGCACAGCCACATACATATAAGAGAACAGCTGTTTCCTTTCTTAAGGTTAGATCAAATCAAATCAAATCCTAAGAAAATGACCCGGAGCTATTATGTATTTTGCTTAGGGGTTGGCAGAAACTTGGGAATGACTCAGGGAATGGAAGTGGAAATGGCACAGAAGAAAATGAACTCAGGACTTGGGGCTGGACCTGGCCAAAAATGAAAGAGAAGAAATCTGAGCCAGAGGCAATGATTCAAAATGCTCTCAGGGAAGTATCTTACAGTGCAGGTGACAAAAAAACAATAACAACAAAAAACAGAAAAGTTCCTAGATGCAGAAGCTATTGTTACCCAACAAAGACAAACAAGATTAACAACTATTGAACCATATACTTAATTTCTCATCTCTATAAAATCTTTATGAAAATATCCAAAGAAAAGAGGGAGTCGTTTTGGGTTGTTTTGCAAATGGTTTTCCATAGCAGACCACATCTTCAGAGTCCCACAAATGACTAGGAGTCATGCAGAATCCAAGATGTTACTTTTTGTTCACTACCTAAAAAGTACTCGATTTGAGAGCATGAAGTCCAGCCCAACAAGGTCTTCCCTTACACTTGGTAAGATCGTACAAGATTCTTTGTTAGATAAAACCACAAAGGTAAACTTGGTTACCAATTCTTTTGTTATAAATAGCAAATAAAGTGCAAAGTATGAAGACATATGCTCACCCATGGTGTTCATACTATATAGAGTGGAAAGGAAAGAGGAATTCCACATAGACAGTGAGGTCCCCAGTTCCTGTTAAAAGATGATATTTTGCTGACTGCATCATGACACAGGACACTACATGGTCTTGTGAGACTTAACACCAACTAAAAGAAATCAATGAAGTGGGATGGCTAGGTGGCGCAGTGAATAGAGTACTGGCCCTGGAGTCAGGAGGACCTGAATTCAAATGTGGCCTCAGACACTTAACACAAATTCTAGCCATGTGACCTTGGGCAAGTCACTTAACCCCAATTGCCCTCCAAAAAGCAAAAAAAAAATCAATGAAGCAATCCAAACAGGAGTCTCTTCCCCATCAGTGGATCCTTTTTATCTACTGTATCTACAAATGCATCCAGGTCTTTCTAACTCAAAACAAAAACAAAGAAACAAACAAAAATTCCTTTGATTCTTCCACTTCATTCAGATACTATCTTTTATCTCCTCTCATCTCCTAGAGATTTTTTTTTAAAAGGTGTCTACAAATCCACTCACTTATCACCTGATCTTTCTGCAACCTTTTGCAATATAGTTTCGACTTCCATCCCTCTGATGGAACTGCTCACTCAGAGCTCAGTAAGTTTGCTCATAATCACCAAATCTGACAAGTCTCCAGTCCTTTGACTTCTATGCAAAATTTGGCTCTACTGATCACTGCCTACTACTCTATTTCTGTTTTTTTTTTTTTCAGAGTTCTCCCCCCACCCCCAACAACTAACTTCTTTCTTCTCCTTCACAGGGTACTGAAGTATCTGAGCCTAAATGTGATGTTTTCACTGACACCAAATTTGTCTTATGTCACAGTTTCATTGCTCTCCTTCTGGTTTAATCTTTCCACCCACATTATTATTATTTTATATATGTATGTGCAAACATTATGTATGAAATTTTGTACATTTGCTGGTGAAGAAATAAACATAGAATTTCAGAACTGGAAATGAGATTTTAGAATATAAATATAGAGTGTTAGAACATAACAATGTTAGAGCTAGAAGAAACTAGGAAGCTATGTTCCAACTATCTCACTTTATTGGAACAGGAAGCCTAGAGGAGATCTAGGCTGGGCCATGCCTATCCTGGAAAGGTTACTCATATGAATAGAAATTAGTGAAAGTCATACTATATGTAGGTGGCTGAAGAAAAAGAAGGATTTTTATGCTAAAATTCCCAGTTTCCTGTTTTCCTTCTAATTTTGGCGGCACTGGTTTTGTTTGTACAAAATCTTTTAAATTTGATGTAATCAAAATTATATGTGGTAATGTTCCCTATCACTTGTTTGGTCATAAATTCTTCCCTTATCTATGAATCTAACAGGTAAAATATTCCATGCTCCCCGTGTGTGTGTGTGTGTGTGTGTGTATGCAACTGGATATCTGTTCTATTCATTAGGCTAGGTTGTTGTTGTTCAGTCATTTAGTTGTGTCCAACTTTTTGTGACCTCATTTGGGGGTTTCTTGGCAAAGATACTGGAGTGGTTTGCCATTTCCTTCTCCAGCCCATTTTACAGATGAGAAATTAAGGCAAACAGCACTAAGTGACTTGCCCAAGGTCACACAGAGAATAAGTGTCTGAGGCCAGATTTGAACTGATGAAGATGAGTCTTCCTGATTCTAAGCCCAGCTCTTTGTCTATTATGCCACTTAGCTGCCCTCACTGGACTATGCTGCCTGCCAAAAACAACAGCAACAACAATCATAGCACATATTGGTATAGTGCTTTAAGGTTTGCAAAGAAAGCATTCTCCTCACAACAACCTTGTGAGTTGAGTAGTACAAATGGTCTTATCCCCATTTTCCAGACAAGAAAACTGAGGCTTACCTATGTTCACACACTTTGCAAGTGAAGGAATTGGGATTCAAACATCCTTAACCTGAGAATCATGAGTTGCTAAGGTCTTTGTACTTCAACTCCAGCACAGACAGACACAAAGTAAGAATATTATATGGTGCCATTTTGCTTGTCTTCTGGCATCAACCTCATTCCCTCTCCACCCCCCTGAGCCTTGAATTCCACCCCTAGGATGTCTGGCTCTGAGAGCTGAGTTTTCACCTTATCTTCACAGGAACCAGACCTCCAATACCCAGTCTGCACAGCCATGCTACCACACATACTCCATTCCCCCCTGCCTCCTCAATCTCCTTTTATGTGTTGTCTTCTCCCATTACCATGTTATCTCTTGAACTGTCTTGCTTGCTTTTATTTGTATCTCTAGTGCTTAGAACAGTGTCTGATCCAGTGAAATTTAGTATGCACTAAAGACATTCTCTCTCCTTCCTTCCTTCCTTCCTTCTCTCTCTCTCATTCATCCAAGTGTCATAAGTGGCTTTCTATATGGTATGATTTAAGGACCAATCAAGCAGGTTTTCTTGCTCCCAAATATCAACCCCACTTGCTGTCTGTCATTAAACCATCATAGTTTTATTCTTACAAAGAGGAAAGAAATGAGTGCTGATAGGGGAGGTAGGAAGGACCCAAAGACAAATAATGGCCTTCTTTTCTGTTTGCCCTCAGGGTAGAAATAGAATATATAGAAAATGAAGGTATTTTGAAGTATGGATGTTTTCTAGACTGGAGAATAACTTAGCATTTGCCTAGTCAAGTCAGTTAGTCAGTATGTAATATTAAGTTCCTATTATGTGTTAAGCACTGATGATACCAAAAAAAGGCAAAAAATAGCCCCTGCCCTCAAGACACTCACAGTCTAATGGAGCACACAACAAGCAAACAAATATGTATGAAAAGGACAAATAAAAAATAATTAACAGGGGAAGGGACTAGAACTAAAAGTGGTCAGGAAAGGCTTCCTGTGGAAGGTGGGATTTGACTTGGGACTTAAAGGAAGCCAGAGAGACCAGGAGGCAGAGATGAGGAGGCAGAGCATTCCAAGCTGTCCAGGGGATAGAGAAAATGCTTATAGCTGAGAGATGAAATGTCTTGGTGGAATAACAGTGTGAGTTTGGGGGTAATTTGCACTATTTGTGCCTTTTTGGAGAGAAGCTGCGTACCAATTCTCTGACAGCTCTGAAAACTTTGTGTGTGTGTGTGTGTGTGTGTGTGTGTGTGTGTGTGTGTGTGTGTGTGTGTGTGGAGTACTTTTCCTGGTCTCCTACATATAGGTACCTTGACCCTTTCCCCAAGTCAAGTTTTACTGTACTTACTTTTGTACTTTAAGAAACAAACAAATGAATGAACCCTGTGATTTCATCAAAGAGGACGGTACTCCCTCACCTCATGAAGATTATGATTTTTCTGTGCCTTAGTAAATATCTTCATGAGTTATTTGTGGCCACAAAAATTTCATCACCTAGTGTCTAGCCTCTTTAAACTTACCTAGGCTGGTCCACAGACAACTGACCTCATCTGACCTCTCTGTGCTAATATGGGAATAAAAGAGATACAAGGGCCAGCACCAGGCATATATTTAAGTTTTTCTAGGTTGTTTGAACTTGTCAGAGCTAGTAATCGCCTAGAATAACCTTTGAGAACTCAGCATGAATTCATTCAACCAAACAAGCATTTAAGACATATCTTGGTATAGCAGAGATAATTCTATAGTCTGAAAGACTACATAGTTCTTGTCCTGTCTCTGACATTACTAGCTTTGGGACTCTGGACAAGAGACTTAATCTTCTATGCCCCAGCCTCCTCACCTATCAACTGGAGGGCTTGTATTAGATGGTCTCTAAGGTACCTTCCAAAAAAAAGAAAAGAAAAGAATTTTTTTTTTTTTTTGCTTTTTATGGAGGGGGTAGGCAGGGGTTAAGTGATTTGCCCAAGGTCACATGGCTAGTAAGTGTTAAGTGTCTGAGGCTGTATTTGAACTCTGATCCTCCTGATGCCAGGTCCAGTGCCCTATTGACTGCACCATCTAGCTGCCCCAAAGAAAAGAAATTTTTAAAAGGGAGCTAGGTGTTGCAGTGAATAGAGCACCGGTCCTGAAGTCAGGAGGGCCTGAGTGCAAATTTGGCCTCAGACATTTAACATTTAACTAGCTGTGTGACCTTAGGCAAGTCACTTAACCCCAACTGCCTTGCCTTCACCTCTCCAAAAAAAAAGAAAGAAATAAGGTAACTTCCAGCTCTAATTCTACAATACTAAGACCGTAAGATCTTAAGTTCATTGATATAAAGCTACAGGAATCCTCAGAGGCCGTCAAGTTCAAGTCCTTCATTTGACAGATGAAGAAGTTGGTACACAGAGAGGTTAAGTAAACTGCCCAGGGTCACACAGTTCATATTGTATGAAGCTGAGGTTACAGAGATAAAATAGTCCCTGCCCCTGAGGAATGGTAAGACAAGGTATATTAGGGAAAGACTTGATGAAAGAATCTAGTTGCAAATTTAAGGCCAAGCACAGCTCACCTTTGGCATCTTAGAGAAATCAGGAAACTGGCACGGAAATGCCAGGAAACTCACAATTTACAAATAGAAAGTACAAGGAAGTTATCAGATCTTAGGGCTATGAGGAGGAAAACTAGTTTCCATTGATGTGGGAATAAAATTACCAAACAAACTACCTTTTCTGAGTTACTAAGTTCAAGTGGAGGCAAGATTCCTGTTTAGTCTAGTTTGGTTTGATCTACTCAAAGACATTTGGCAAAGGAGGGAAAAAAGGCATAAAAACCCAAGGGAAATAACTCACATTTTCATTTTTCTGAATGAATGTGAAAGTTTGGGGAATGAACATAATAAAAGTTAAATCCCTTATAAGGAGGTATTCCATTTTTGTGCGAAATGGCTATTATTTGCAAACTGATAGAAATTTGTCCAGCAAAAATACTTTCAAGGAAAATCACTGAGAAAAATGTTTTAGAGCCAGAAGAGATCTTAGAGGCTATCTAGTCTAATCTCATTTTACAGATGAAGAAACTGAAGCACAGAGAAGGTAAGGGACTTGCCCAGGGTCACATAATTGGTGTTGAAGGCATGATTTGAATGCGGGCCTTCTTTACTCAAAATCTCACACCCCATGCATTATTGCCACCATGGACTGGGGCTGTGCCCCAGCCCCTTGCTAAGACCTAGAGGGCTTGCTGGGATGACCCAGCAACTCTATTCTCCCAATCACCTCTGCTATGTGACTTTCCATGGTTCTCTGTGCAATATAGCTACCACAAATAACAGAGGAGAGGATGACCCCTGGGAAAACAATGTTCTTTTCTTAGGAATTCTCTGCTGATCCCTCGATTTTTATAAGTATGGCTCATCTACTTTCTACTTCTTTTAACCCAGTATCTTCCTTCTCTTACCTCTCTCTATTCGTGTACTCCCTCCCTCCCACTCATCCAATCCTGCAGTACACCTAGTTGCCTAATTTTTTTGATAGAGGAAGGAGAGGGGTTGTAGTATGGGTGTATATGAGTTTATGGGTCACATCCTTCAGGAAGCCTTTCCTGATACCCTTCATTGGCTATATGTTTTGGTGAGGTAATCTATGTTTCTAACATAAATGGTATATCTGTACCTTTGTTATGTGAAAATATAGATGTTCCCTGAGTTTCAGTGTGTACTGACAATGTTTTTCGATTCAATTCAAACAGGTATTTAATTATCTGTTACATGCAAGTCTCTGTGCTGGTTCTGGAGATATGCAAATTAAGACAATCTTGGCTTTCAGGAGGGAGGGGCTAATCGACTGATGTTCATTCTCAAAGAGGACCAATGACATCAGGTAGGTGATGTCTTGACTTGCAAGTGAATTGGATTAAGTGAGGCATAACTGTGCAAAGCCATCAGTCTCACTCTCTCCTCCAGAGTCATCGGAAGCCAGTGGCAAGATGTAGATGAAGACGACTGGTGATGGCCCCAGGTGCAGTGGGAGCAGAGGGGTTAATATGTGTGTATTAAATATGAATAATTTGTAGCTGTTAACAGATATAAGGAGTAGAGATGGAGGCTTAGGAGAACTGCTATTCGTTTCATGCAAATAGTAGCTGGCAATCAGTCCTATTTACAGACAGATATTTTGGTGTATTATTTAGAGATGCAGCCTAGCATAGTAAAAAGAATGGTGAACTTGGAGTTAAAAGACCGAAATTCAAATCCTGACTTTGCCACCTACTCACCAGGGGCGCTTAGATAAATCATTTCACTTTACTGAGTCTCAGTTTTCTCATCTGTAAAATACAGATAACATTTATACTACATCATTCAAAGGACTAGTAGGATCAAATGAGAGATGTATCAAGTGAAGTGCTTTTTAACTATAAAGTTATATAAATGTGAATGATTAGGATATGGACTGAAATTTCTACTTACATACGACAGGTTTTATTTTAGGCTTAAGTTACATTGTATTGGCTCTGAGTTCCCTTGGGAGATACCATAGAGCTGGCAGCACTAGAGTGATGGGTCTTCCTTTGAAAGTTAAGGGCAGCATGTTAGTATTTAACAAAGGAAAACAAAAGCAAGAAGAAATAAAACCATATGGCTTCAAACACACAGAATAGGGAGCAAATGAAAAATGAACTTATGGGCTAGGTGCCCATCCTAATGGTGGAGACAAAAGAGCCTTGTTTATAAAGGACTGAGGACAGATTGATGCTAGTGAAAATGCCTTAAAGAGGATGGAGGGATCCATAGCTCAGTTCAGCAATGGAAATCCTAGTGAACTTCTAAGACTCAAAATCTGTCTCTTGTCCTCTCTATCCACTGCTGGCTTCTCAGGCGCTCTCAAATATGTCCCATCTTTAAAAAGCTTTCATTGGAACCCACCCTCAAACTATCATTCTACACCTCTTTCTTTTTCACAAACAAATGCTTAGGAAGAAACCATTTACACTGTCCAGCTCCACTTCCTCTCCTCTCATTCACTTTTCAATGGTGCCAATCTGGCTTCTGAGCTCCCTGCTCAACTGAAACTTCTGCAAGATTAACTAAGATCTTTTCATAGCCTATTGTTTCAGTCCTCATCCTTCTTGATCTCTCAGTGGCTTTTGACACTGTTAGTCACTCCTTCCCCTTAGATATTCTCCTGTCAGTGGGTCTTCATGATACTGCTCTATTCAGGCTCTCCTCACTACCAGTCTGATGCTGCCTTCTTCTTTGCTAGATTATCACCCCTCACCATGGGTATCCCCAAAGCTTTGTCCAGGACCCTTTTCCTTTTCTCTCCATACTTTTTTTTCAGTTATCTCATCACCTCTTTTGGGCCCAGTTCCCATACCTTTGCAAATAACTCCCAGATTTATGTATCCTGGTCTACCCTCTCCTAAACCCCAGTCAAGTTCACAGTATCAAATGTTTATTGGACATTTCAATCTGGATGTCCTAGAAGCATCTTAAATTCAACATAACAAAAATGGAATTTGCTATCTTCCCCCATGAAATGTACACATCTTTCAAATATTTTGGTTTCTGCTGTGGGAACAACTATTCTTTTAGTCACCCAAGTTCAAAGCCTTGGAGTATTCCCACAGTCTTCCCTCTCCTGCCTACCATAATCAATTGCCAAAACTTTTAGATTTTACCCCCACAATATTTCTCACATCCATCTGCCCTCCGGTGGTGAATACCCTCATTCAGGCTCTCACCACCTCCTGCCTGAATTATTACTAACAGCCTAACTGTGGAAGGCAATTCGGTGGCTCGATAAATACAGTAGCTGGGTCTAGAGTCAAGAAGACCTGAATTCAAACATAATCTTAGTCATGTATCAGCTGAATGACCCTGGTCAAGTCATTTAAATTCTTCT